>CM037793.1:47309039-47359039 GCA_021229015.1 Solen grandis | reverse complement strand
AGAAAGCACGATACAGCTGCCTCAGTCACAACAATATTTACAATTTACCTGTATGAATAGTGCTCATTAAACAAAAGCTTCAACTTCTAACAGTCGTCTTAAGAGTTTTATGTGTGTAGCAACATTGTTTTGATAGTTATCACTCTGGGTGCCATATCATTAAGATAAATCCAGAGAAATTATTTGAATTTTTTTTTTCATCATGAATACTTCTGCTGATCATGACATGTTGGTTAGCAATGGACCTGGTACCCAACCTGGGCAAAATCAAAATCTTTGATTAATTATTAATTCTGTACTCAATATCTAACTTGTATTTGAGTTACATCAACATCATTTTGTTTTGTTTGCATATCTTGATTGTAAATGAATATTTACTTAGAAATATATTCATGCTTAGTTCCAAAACAGGGTATATCTGTTTCATAATAATACATGTACATTTGTACATGACTACATTTTCAAATGGAATTGATGCAACGTAGCCTTATCTAGGGTTCAAAGACTCAACAGTTCCATAAATGATACAAACATAAGCCAAAGGCCCTATGCCTTAAAGTTTTTAGGCAAGTTTCTTCAACTTTGACTTACCAAAGTTCTACTATATATTCGCTTGCTTATAGAGGCAAAAACATGTCATCCTCTCCAAGAAAAAAAATCTATATGCACCCCCACTTCACAGAGGGGTAAAAAAAACTTAACATTTCAATTCAGTGGCAACAGCTATTTCTGCAGCAAATATTAAATAGTTATTTTCTTACTTTGTCACATTGTCAATATAAATGTGGTTATTTATAGGTAAGTTTAAGTTATAATTAAAATATGACATAGCTATCTTGTAGTTCATACTACATTTACAAACTCCACTGCCATATTTTTATCTTTATTGACCTTAAACTTCTCCTATGAATTGTTCAAATTTTACTAATTTAACCAAGTAAATTCCTACTGCTCCGTGCTGGAATCGAACTTGGGACCTTTGGTATGCAAATCGGACACTCTACCACGTCGCCACGAAAGTTAGCTCTATGGCAAGATAGTACAAGTGCCATTTTATACCTCTACTACACTAAGATATTAAGGTAAAGCGAGACAAGACAGGGCACAAATCTGCTGGGTCCAAAACCTTCAAAATTATATGCTGGGCACAAGTCTGCTGGGTCCACATTTCAAAATTATTTCTGGTCCACACAATTATTTGACAATGCCTCAGTGTCTCGGATTGGTAAATATTCATTAAACATGCATGAAGTGACATTTATATGTGCATCAAACACTTTGGGGATATATATTTACAAAGGTATTGTATAAAATACCAATATACTTCAATAAATACGTACATATTTGTCAAAACATGGTAAAACAAAGATACTTTTATTAAAGATTTGTTTCAGATGGTTTCAATCTGCATTGAAAAATGGTTTAAATATGTCTTGAATTTTCTCACAGTAATTTTTTATACAATCATTCAAACATTATTATAATGCAGCCTTAATCCTTACAGGGTTTCAAATTAAAAGCATGCAATTTACTGGCACATGAAATTGCTCATGTTTTTGTTGCTGATGCGCAAGAAAGTGATATCTGATGTGTAAAATTACCATTTAAGTTTTTAAAGGCACAATGATATTAGTAAATTAAACAACACTGATTACAAAAGCATAAAAATAAAATTCATTTTCTGATTTGTTTGGCTTTTCAATTGTGAAATTTGGCCAAGTTTTATCTAATTCGTACAAATCATGTTTATTTCATTATAGCATGACAGTTTGATACATCATGGATTACTGCCGGAGTACTCTGATGTCAAAGTGGCAGCACTAAAGCTGATAGCCTCTTTTAGGGGTCTGCCACAGAAGCAAAAGGCTGCACAGTAAATACCTGGCAGCAATTTACTATATATGTTTAAGTCCAGTGCCTCTGACTTTGATATTGAAATCCAAGTCAGACCTACAAATGCCAAATGTCATTAAAAACCTTTAAACTTGAAAAAAGTTGATCCAAATACAGACTAGAATGTGTCCATAGGACACGGATGCCCCCGCCATTATGTTTTATGTCAGTGAATATGAAAAACTGGAAATATGAAAGATGATTTTAAGATCAATGAGTGCTGTGACCCTGACTTCAACCGGTTTATGCCCAACTGTCCCACTTTTTGATATTTTGTTTCCCAACTGTCCCACTCAAGATTTTTAGCACCTTGCTGGGTGTGTTTTGATAAGGGATTATAATCTATTTCAAACTACAACACATTAAAATGAATTGAAGTTGTATTATCTGATTTTGTTTCTGATTTTTTTTTTGATTTTGTATTTTAAGAGGTAAAATTTCATGTTTTAGTTATATTGTATTATTTCTTTCTAAAATTTTTTAAGGTCCTTAAGGGTTACTAAATTAATTGTAATTTATAGTGTAAACATGCATTCCTTTGATCTCTGGCTTTAAAGCTTATGTGAATTGATAAAGATAAAAAATAATTTGAACTTATTAAGATAATTATCACCTCTGCTACTTTTTTCTTTAAATTGTGTTAATTGATTGGTCCAACTAAAGTCCATTTATCCTGTATATATTGCTAAGTGATTGGATTAAGAAATACAAACAAGTCCTTTGATCTAGCAGTTTACTACTTAAGGTAAACAATTTGATTTGAAGTAATTAACATTTTTGGTTATCAATTTATTGTGACTTTCAAACTGTGATATCTCATTAATGAACTGAACTGTATCAGATACAATATATTTACATTCTGATGTAAATGTCTTCAATTGATAGTAAAATTTCACTAAGTAACATCGTCTGAAATTATAAGCTAAAATGGCAAATGCACAAGTGAGTGTGCAGTTTGTCAAGAACCAACGTGGTGGTGATAGTCTGGTTTACAATGGATTCAGATACCAGGTCAAAAACCGAAAACCAACAAGGGTGTACTGGGTCTGTCATGTCCGAACCTGTTCTGCTAAAATCACAACAGCTGACAACATTCCAGTTTCTGTGACCAATACCCATAATCATGCAGCCGAACACATGGAACTGAAGCGCCATGAAATAAATCAACTCATGCGAAAGAGGGCACGCGAAGAAACCACGCCGATTCCGTCAATATATGAAGAAGTCATATCCAGTCTGAGAGACAGAGAATGGGACGAAGATGCAGAACAAGTCTGCAAAGGATTACCAACCTTCCCCTCCACCAAGTCATCTCTATACAGGGAAAGAGGTGCATTGAGACCGGGGATACCAAAGTCCAGGAGTGACATAGATTTGGATGGAAAATGGACTGAAACGCACACTGGTGAGCAGTTCCTACTGGTTGATGAGGCAGAGAATGACAACAGGATGCTGATTTTTGCTACAAGAACAAATCTCCAGCATCTGGCACAGAACCCAACCATATATGGAGACGGAACATTTTATGTGTGCCCAGACATATTCAGCCAGGTCTACACACTCCATGGATATATTGATGGACACATGTATCCGTTAGTGTTTGCCCTTCTGCCTGGAAAAAGTGAAAGGATTTACTGCAGACTTTTTCAACATCTTCAACAGAAATGCAGGGAAATAGGAATGGAACTGGGACCAGACACACTCCTGATAGACTTTGAGGCAGCAACCAAGCAGGCAGCTCGCAGAGTGTTTCCAAATGTGAATGTGAAAGGGTGTTTTTTTCATTACACACAGTGTGTTTGGCGGAAGATACAGAAGCTTGGCTTAGTTGGACTGTATTCTGAGAATGAGGACTTTAAGAAACTAGGAAGAAGAGCTGCAGTTCTGCCTCTAGTCCCCATACAACATGTTGAAGATGTGTGGTTTGTCGCACTGACGGATGCTGAAAATGCAGAGATTCCAGTGGATGTTTCAAGGTTCACAGACTATGTCACTGAACATTGGGTTGAGGGAGACAAGGACAACTGGAACCATTTCGAGACAGAAGGACCAAGAACAACAAACAACTTGGAAGGCTGGCACAACAAACTAAAGAAAAGTATGAGACAGTCACATCCGAACATTTACAAGTTCTTGGAAACAATACAAAGGATTGAAGCTGCCAATGCTATCAAAATTCTTCAGCACAGTGCCGGAGGAGTGAGAGAAAAGAAGAGGAGGAAATACCGACAACTTGAACAGAGACTGTCTGCCCTGAAACACAAGTACATGGCTGAAGAAATCACTGTGATGGAGTATGCCGATTGTGCATCGCATTTGATTCGGTTTGACGAGTAACTCTGTATAGAACAGATCAGTAGGGTGGAATGTCACAGTTGTTTAAATGAAATGCTTGTTTTCAAATTAAAACAAAATACAATAAATTGTACCACATCCGAATATAGCCCTGTCTTTATTTGATTTGTTCATGACACATGAAATAAAAATAATAAATATATGAAAACATAAAGAGTTTGTTTTCTTCATTTCAGAGAGAGAGAGAGAGAATACTGACAACATCCTAAAACATAATAAGTATTATAAATACTTATTATAAATAATTTTGCTAATAGCATATAACTTATTATAAATACTAATGCAATATATTACTAACCATAAATACTATTGCAAATTGCTCTTAATAATATAAGACAATAAGACAAATAATTGCACTGAAATATTCCATCCATTTAGGTAAAGACTATAGTCACTCATCCATGACAGTCTATTGTTATCCAATTAAGCATGATTCCCAACTGTCCCACCTTGATTTTTACTGTTTTATATAAAAGTGGGACAGTTGGGAAGACACCCTTCAACCAAGTGATGTTACCTTGACCTTCAAGCTAGCAACTTGTACTTGTTTTGTGACACAGTACTTTGTCCTAAGGATCCCTCCTTGTGCCAAGTTATTTCAAAACATGATTATACACAACAAAGATACAGCCCAGACAGGACTGCTTACACAAATTTTAAACTTAACTGCTGTGACCTTGGTCTTGAAGCTAGCAACTTGGTTCTTGTTTGCAACAATCTTATCCTAAGGATCACTTGTGCCAATTTATTTGAAAAACAATCAATCAAGACCAAAGTTACAGCTGGGACATGATTTTAAGGTCAACTGGGTGCTGTGACCTTGACTTTCAAGCTAGCAACCTGGTTCTTAATTGTTTGCGACATATTGTCTTGTCCTAAGGATCACATGTGCCAAGTTATTTTAAAAAGTGACCATACATAACAAAGTTACAGCTGGGACACAAATTCTTGCACACACACACTTACACACACACAGGACAGGTGTAACACTATATGCCCATCGCCATTTCATGGCTGGGGCATAAAAAGTACTAAGGGTGATAATTCGTAAATGCAATCAAGAACAACTGCACTGTAGTGTGCCATTCAAAACTATTTGTGACTATACTGACTTCACTGAATAATCTCCAAAACAAAAGTTGTAGGCACAACATCTTCCTTTATATATTCAAGGGTCATAACTCTGTGAACATCCATAAGTATGCTTCACAGCATGTCATTTACAGTTAACCTTCCAGATGATCACACATACCAGGTTACATTGAAATATCTCCAAAACTGAAAAAGATGTTTTCCTCTATACTCAGGGACATTAATAAATATGCCTCACCTTGGAAAAAAGTCATTTCTTTTCCCCAAACAATTTTTTTAGATTATTTGAAAAAATTATGAGGCATATTTCAGCAATAGATTGATCCTACTTTCATTTCATCAGTTCAGAAAAAGGAGAGAAAAAAAATGATGTGAAATATCAAAGTTTTATACACTACACATTTGAGTCATGAGTCATCGAATATGATATAAATGTAGGGAAAACTCTAAAGGGCCATATTTAAACTTTGCAATCATTCTGAGATGCTTCAAAGCATGTCATTTACAACTACTTTTCAAGATGATCACATATAACAAGTTTCATTGAAATATATATATCATATAACACTCTCTTTTTTTCACACCAAACAAACATATCTAAGAAAAAAAATACAGCATTTGTTGGAATTAAGTTTATTTTCCTATTAAATGATATACTACTTCTTAGTGAGGTAAACATTAATTTGTTTAACCCTTTCCCTCATATAGACTCATTTTGACGCCCTCAATAGGTATCACATAAAGCCTGATCTGCAGAAAACCACAGTTAAACCTTACCAAATTTAATTACAAAATTCTCATTTCCTGACCACTGAGGAGCAGCAAACAGCATAAAATCTGGTTTTATGCTGTTCGCATAGGTCTTTTCATGGTGTCCTCTCTAAGGGAAAGGGTTAATCTTGAGCTAAGGTAAGTATGTACTGATCCATAACAGCTCAGTCTGGTGCAATCTCTAATTATATCATGGTTATCATTTAATAACACCAACCAAAACTTGAACATTTCAAAATGAATATCCTAGAGTTTATTTGAAGGTCATACAAAACAGAGCTGACCGTAACATGTGTTCAAATTTTCTGCATTATATTACTTATAAAATGTGTACCCAAATTTTCATAGTCCAAAAAGGGCCATAATTTGCAATAAATTTGGTCAATTTTGTTTGCTAAATGCCACAGAAGACCTCAGTGAGTTATATATAATCAATAAGCAAAGCTGGTTACTAAGATGTATGCGTCACAGTTAATTTCATGCAAAACTTTTAACCAAATGAAGTTGCACACATATTTTTTATAGTTCAAAAGGGACCATAATTTGCAATAAATTCAGTCAAGTGTTATAATTTGATGGTCTGATGCTCCTGAACATGGAGCAAGCCCCTGAACACAGTTATGATATTTCAACTCATTCCCTGGATAAGATATATGCATGATAGTAAGATCAAAGCAAGACCTTAACTAAGGAGTGACACAAATGCCCCCAAAAAAGGTGAAAGTCAAGCTTAATTTTTTTTAACATCTAGAGAGAGAATCAGAACACCTATTTTAATCAAAGAACATCAGAAATCATACTTATTTTATTTTGTGATGCTACACTGTCACTTTTTCCCCACTGTAAAAATACAACAACAACAAAAAACATACAAAAGTCTTTATACAAAAGCCATGTTAGTCCTTTTTTGTTCACTGGATGACTATTTGTTTCTTACATTTGTAGGGAGCCAACTAATTTGAGCAATCTTGGTAAAGAATAGCAAAGAGTTATGGAAAAGGAAATTTTGTAAGAATTCACTATATCCTTGCCATGGGTGTTCCCTAGCTTTTTACAAAACATTTGTTGAGGTTTACCCATGGAACAACTGAAGACAAGGGTTTTCACCAGATTTCTTCTTTTGCCATAGTAATCAGATTTCTGCATGGAATTGAAATAATTTGTATTTGCCAAGCAGTTTAGAAGGAGATGTCACCCGATTCCTGTGTAACCCCTACTTTCATGAAGCATGGTATGAAAACCTGGCGTGTGTCAGTATAACTAACCATATGCAACCTGTTGTTTACAGTCAGCTATTGACTTGTCCTAGGACCTTAAACCATGCTGTTCATCTTATACTGTACATAGGTATACGTGAATATCATGGTTTATGACACTGAGACAGTTTCATAGCTGACTGGAAGCGTACAGTTGCATATGGTTTGTCATACTGAATGCACGCCAGTATTCACATAACAGTGTCACAGAAGCACTACAACACTGTGGTGAGGAGTTCCATATTCTCACAATATTTTGCAAAGGGCACATAACTATGCAAGGACCTATCTGACCAGCACAAAAAAAGTATGTTACCCACTTCTACATGACTTCTTGGTACATTTGTAATCTTATCTGCAAAGTTTTGTTAAAATCCCTTCAAATCTGTGGAAGGTATTGCAGGGACAAATATTTTGTAAATGGAGAGACAATCAGATTCTTAAAATCTACCATGAGCCATGCCCTAATAAGTGCTCTCGACCCCATGTTCTTGAAAACAAAACTAGAACTTAAGTATGAATTTTGTATTCAAACTGATACTCAAATTTGAGCCCTAGATCTTACTTAACCCTTTCCCTCATAGAGGACACCATGAAAAGACCTATGCGAACAGCATAAAACCAGATCAGCCTGCAAGTAACTCGCAGGCTGATCAGGTCTTATGCTGTTCGCTGCTCCTCAGTGGTTTGGAAATTAGGATTTTGTAATTAAATTTGGTAAGGTTTATCTGTGGTTTTCTGCAGATCAGGCTTTATGTGGTACCTATTGAGGGCATCAAAAAGAGTCTAGATGAGGGAAAGGGTTAAGTGTTTTCGAGAACATGGGGGCCAGGCTAAAATTCCATCTCAAATATTTTTCTCTTATTACTTAAGTAATATTTAAAATTCTTAATGAAGATAGGAATACAATCTGTTATTCTAAGACTAAAACACATTTTAATTCTATAATGACTAAGCTAGCTTGTTCACTTACAAGTTTTGTTAACTAGCTAATGATAAGAAAATAAAAAATATTGAATTTTTTTTTATTTAGGGAAACACATTTATTGAAATACATATCTATGTATTGAATTACAAAGTGTTGAGTAAAATTGACAGAATTGGAGCCAGATGGGCTAAAAGACGGCAAATATTTTGATACAAATTTTCCAGATATTACATTGTTCCAAAACATAATTATTTGTACAACCATCGCATGTAGACCCATTCAATACTGACAGCCTTGTTCTGCAGTAACAGTAATTATATTGGAACATATCCAGTAGATCTTATATCTATGAAACTTGGGAATATATGTGACACATAACAAGTTAACTATAGGTTAAGAAATAAGAGGGGAAGATGCCTTGGTAACCGTCAACATAAATATTTGTTTTAGAAAAGGTTGATGTACGTAGTACTTCATTACAAGAAGTTTAAGATGTGATGGAACATATCTTCAGAAAAAAATTATTTAAAGATTGCAGCAAAGCATAAAGAAAATACTTGGGAGATGAAAATGAGATTGTGTTTAGTGAGACAAAATATATTTCATGTTTACATTAACAGGATCACAGAAGAATATTTTCTAAATACAAATTAAAAATCTTGCAATATAATAAAGTATTTTCCCTTCCTGTGCCATTTTATAATGTAGTCTGATTTTTTCTTTTGGTATTGATATTCCTTATCTTCAATCTCAAACCAAAATACCTCCAATGATGCTCACACACAAAAAAAAATAATAAAATAAAAAAAACAATGTTTATTCAAAATAATGTAAAATAAAGAAACAAATACAATCTTAAATCCTATATAGACCTGAAAACAAGTGCATTAACATTTCTTCCTTGCTAATGTTAAAATTGGTACCCTTTAATAAATATAATTTATATTTCCAAATGTTTGAATGCAACTCAAATGTCAGTCATAATTACCCATAAATCTTAATCTCCTTTTTCAGTTCAGAGCATTAGTGCTGTACCACTTGCTATTATCTTCTATCCACATTATCATCTATCATGAATGATTTGATTTATCATACATGATGAATTCTCTGTCTTTCATACAACAGCATTATATAAAGTTCAATATTCATAAAAGTCCCATATTCATAAAATTGTGTGTTGCTTTGGATTACATCCAACTATAACAGTATATTAGTCATTTTGAGACTTTATTGTGCCCACTCATTCCAAGAACTGTCAGATCTGGGTCTGCAAAATATGCTATGGTGTTAGAATATGTCTATATGAGGAACTGTAGGGTTACTTTACCGACTTTTTTTCATAAAAACTATAGACCCTCAAAGGAGTATCCATTACATAGTTCATGGTATCTGTTACCCCTTTCTCCATAAAAAATAATCCAAATAACAATATCTTGGCTTCTGGTGTCAGTGCATTGACCACTGCCTTGTATCATCTGTCAATGATTCTGCCACATGCATGGATGACTGCGTCAGCATCTCCACAATGCATGCCCTCAGTAGCTAGCCCAACGTAGGAGCACATTACAACAAGAAACTGCTGCTCTTCCATTAGGAGAGGTGATTAATACTGATTAGACTATTCAATAAGACACTCCAAAAATTCTCCACAGTCCATCACTAATTGCTGTATGGTACCCTTGAGAGAGAACAAATACACTGGAATAATCTTTGGATATTAAGCATGAAAACTGATGTTTCTGCTTAATTTTTAGTTTCAAAAAATTCTCTTGTCACCCTACAGCATTTAACAGCAGATACATATTATATATGAAAGTGGTTTAATGCTTTTTCATATTTTTTTTTGTAATTAACACTTTACTTCATAAATATTCATGCACAAAGGTATGATTTCATAAATGATAATTTATGGAACTTTAGATTTCTTTGCCATGCAGACTGTGTAGAATATAATAAGCTACAATATTGTAGGAGCTAACAGACTGATTGAATGATTTTTTTTGTACCATTGCTGCAACAGAATTTCAGACATATATGACGTCCAGCTAATTACAGGTGGAGGAAGACCCCAAATGCACTGAGGTGTCAGGGTAGAACCACCAACCTACCGCAAGCCACCTTGAAGGCTTCCTTATATGAAATTGGAATAACCATGCTGGGATTCAAACAAATGTGTTAAAGTCAGTGACTTGACCCTCTCAGCCATATAAGTAACGTAATATTCACACAAAAAGACATTCCTTTGCGTTTTAACTGATTAATTTTACACTCATTGGGAAACAAGTTCTTACAACCTTTATTTTTTCCACTAAATGGTTCCTCAGTTGATCCAGTACATTGTGCCTGGGAAGGTCATAAAAATCCTTGCCCCAACAGGGTTTCAAACCCACAACCTTGCATCCACAGTTGGGTATGTTACTACTGGATCACAGCGCCCTTACAACATTTGTTTATATTTGAAGAATTGCAGGATTATCTCAAAAAAGAAAAAAAAAATGTCTAACTCCTTTTTTTATATTTTGCCTGACGTTGAGAACATAGGCCATCTAAATTCAGAGATATTGTTTTTTTTCCCTCATTTTGTGAAGTCAAATTGAAATTAAGTCATGTTTATGAAAAATGTTAAACTTTTGACAGGGCAAAAACATACAGATATTTCAATTTCAATGTGCTATTTCATGCATCAAATACAGGCAACTGTGCATTGAAGCGGGAATTAAAAATTCAATTTGATTATTGATTCAAGATAAGGGAAGCAAGAGCAGAGAAAATCCAAATTTTGAACTACTTTGTTTAATTCCTGAGTGGCTTATTAATCATGAGTCAAAGTATGAAATCAAGTTTTTAGATGTCCTCTGCATAATTAGAGCAAAAAAATATGCACTAGGATTGTAATAATCAAAACACTGATGGAAAAAAATGATAAGCTTAGATAATTGAAAGGCATAGAAACCAAGAATGTTTTCCCTCTATCTTCATTGTTTTCTCCACACCAGGGCTTATATTTTACGGCAAAATATTAAGAAAACAGCTTCTTGGATTTTTACAGCCTTGCAATACATTGTACTCATCCTACAACATACAATATGTAGTCTTTAAATAGCCATACAAATGTACAACATTTGTAATAGAAACAAGAGGGCCGTGATGGCCCTAGATCGCTCACCTGAGTATTGTGTTACCAAAGGAACATCAGTCTGTATTAAAACCTGGCCAGTAGGTTTGAAGGAAATGATCCCTGCAAAGTTTAATCAAATTCTGTCTAGCAGTTTCAGAGGAGATTCAATATATACATATAAGGCAAATAAGTCCTGCCCCTTGCAACTATATTATTTTATAGATCGGAATAATTTTAGCAGCTTTTGTGAAGCTTCACAAAAAGGATCATCCCTGCCAAAATAAATCAAAATCTGTCAAGCGGTTTCAGAGGAGATGTAATTTAGAGATTTCACTATACACATATGTGGCAAATTAGTCCCGCCCATGGCGGCCATGTTTTTTTTTACGGATCGGAATAATTTTAGCAACTTTCGTGAAGCTTCACCCAAGAATCATCCCTGCCAATCTAATCAAATTCTGTCCAGTGATTTCAGAGGAGATATCATTTAAAGTAAATTGTTGACAACGGACGACGGACTTCGTGCTCAGGTGAGCTAAAAAATGTCAGACATTCGATTGGGGTTTAACTTCTTTACCAATAAAAAACTATTTTCAATACAAAATCCCATTATTGTAAAGCTGGCAAACTGCAGTCTAAAACAAAATACAGTACCAATCTTTTAGTATATACCGATAGCAAAATGACCAGCACTGGTCTGATCATTATGACTGGTCAATGTTTACTATATACTGAATTAGGATGTGAGTGCAGAAAGAGAAAAAAGAAGCTTTTCACTAAAGATGAATGAATGAAAGAGTTCATATTAATATTATATTGATTGAATTCTAGTCTTCATATAGCAAAAGAATATGAGCATTCATTCAATACAAAAATGGCCTAATCTTTTCTTGTATTTCATCAACTTTGTGAAAGGCATTACTCTGCAGATCATATCACCATGGTGATTACATTATTGTACAAAGTAATTTCAGGAAATGACTTTAGTAGTTCAAGAAATAAAAACAAATGATCAAAAACTGTATTACTGTCATGCATGGTGGTTAAGACCACAATCTTTCATTGACACCCCTGGCAATTTTCTGTGAAGTTTACATAAATTTTTTCTGCACATTTTGCTATGCTAAAAATATTACAGTCCCGATTCAGAAAGTATGCATCATACTGCATATTCATTGAAATTAAAACATAGCATTCACAGTGAAAACAATGCATCTATGATGCAGGATTTATAGGTAAAAAAAACCCTTGCATTCTCATGCATTGATTAAAGAGCCTAAATTTAATACTAAGAATATACAGAGAATTAACATCTAGTAAAACTAAATTCATTGGAGCGCCACCACAGGCAGTTGCGTGACCTCACTAGCTGTTTATTTTCCTGATCTTCAGACAGGCTGGTGTTAACACTAACAGTTACTGAGGCCATAAAACAACACTTGGATGTATTAAGTGAGCAATTTACTTTAAGTCTATACAATATTATGTTCTCAATATATGACCTTGCAATAACCAGTTGACCCTTGAGAATTATAATGCAGGTCAAGGTTGAATGTTTGACTATGAATGACAGTATTTTAGTTGTCTACTTGAATCATGCCATACACAAGAAGCATCATTGCGACATCATCAAGTCATTTTATCCTGACCCTGGACCAGCCAGTCTTGTGGCGTGTTCAGTGATCCTAACAGTTGCTAGCTTGAGCGGTTGGACCCACCTTATATCATAGTATATAGAATGTAATCAGGGTACCAACTTGTGGCCATTAGCTTACATGGGCTAACAGTTGCCTTTACCGAACACACGGCTGGAAATACCTTCAGGTGCTGGAAAGATATAAAAGTATAATTTTAATGGTTTTGGTTATGACACAGACAGAATTCGAACCCACAACATTCCAGAAATGAAATTGTAAGACAGCTTATTGTATGATCTAAGAAATTAGCATATAAAAAATAAGTATGCATCTTAAGTACTTAAAACAAGGTATTGGGCCTGAAAATATCATAGAAAGGTTAACCCTTTCCCTCATAGAGGACACCATGAAAAGACCTATGCAAACAGCATAAAACCAGATCAGCCTGCGAGCCTGCGAGTAACTCGCAGGCTGATCAGGTTTTATGCTGTTCGCTGCTCCTCAGTGGTCTGGAAATGAGGATTTTGTAATTAAATTTGGTAAGGTTTAACTGTGGTTTTCTGCAGATCAGGCTTTATGTGATATCTATTGAGGGCATCAAAATGAGTCTATATGAGGGAAAGGGTTAATGAAAAAATGGGAAAATGAGGTATGTGTATTGATGCTCTACGAAAACTGCGTGAGTCAGTTTTGGCAACTTTTCAGGAGACAAAAAAAAATTAATATTTCTGTTATTAAATGTCATGTTAGATGTGCTATAAGTGGGTTGATTTTGTTTTTTGTGCATCTTTAACATGTGATACAGGGATTTTCTGAGACTTAGGTAGTTAAGCCATATGGACACGCTTTTTTCGCATTTATTTTTCCAACAAAATTAACTAACATGGTTTTTGAAACACAAACATACGCAGTTTTCTTATTCATTTTGATAAAATAATTTACTTATGCAGCTTTTAAATTCTGTAAAATTGAGTGGCATCTGCCTATTAAATTGCAAAGACAGGACGCAACTGTCTTAGATAATTGTTATGTTGTACAGATACAAAATGTATCAGTAATTTATTCTTAAATCACTTTGTTGGGTGTTGTATTAAGGTCATATCTATTAATCAGATGCTTTTCTGTATTTTAAGTGTGTGTGTTTGGTTTTCTGTATACCTTCATGCCAGCAAATATCATTTTTAAATATTTATAAGTTTTGTCACAAAGCAAAAAGAAACATTTTTCCGGTAACTGCTCTGAAAAATTTGGGTAGGCAGGCAAACATTTTTTCATTCTATTTATAGGATTGATACTTAAAACATCAATAAAACAGGGACCTTTTTTGGAGTTAAGAAAATAACTTGATATTTAATTTCTTTCTCCAAAGCAATAAAACGTTCTAGGGTTTAGGAAAAGTTATAAGCGACCTATTACAAGAAACAAGTATTTTATAGCCTTCTAGGGACTCCCTCAATAGGGATAGGTATGGCATGGGATACATTTTTATATTGTACACAGTAGCTTTTACACAAAAACTTTTTTCCTGTCCCTTTTATGCCAACACAGATATGAGTTGACAGAATTAGTTTACTTTCTGTTTTGGCATTTGCATTTTTTTTTGTTCACTGGATTTTATAGCTGCATACAGCTCATTTGTTTTCAGTTTTTCTCATTGACAGTAGGTCAACTATCAATTATCAGACTGTTTTATATTGAAACACATGCAAAATGTTATTAAATTTGATATATTTTATCATTAGTTTTTAATTAAAATAACTCAATAAGAGAACATTAACTTAAACAAATACAAACATCTTAAGCATTGTAACACACTCAAGTACAAAAGATAACTATATTATATGTCTATGTAATTTTAATTTCACTTAATCTGTAAAATTTTTACTTATAATTTGGAATTTGAATCCCAAATGTGTGTAAACAATAACTTTCCATAGTATTAAGTTTGAAACGACAATAATTAGAACAAGAGGACCGAGATGACTTTGATGACACTCACCTGAGAAATACTGTCTTCATTGCCTATACAAGCTACTATATTATGTTATTTATAGCAGAGTTGTACTGAGACACCATGATCATTTCATTTCCACAAACTAACCAGTATTTGTCGTCCAATTTGAAGGGTGTAGCTTAAAAATTCTTAGGTATGTCGTTGGGTCAAAGCCAAAAGTCATCCAAGGTCTAAGTTCTATGCCACATATGAAACAATATCATTGTTTCAAAATTTGAAGGTCAAAACAAAAGAATTCATAAGTAAGTACTGGGTCATGATCAGTGTCATCCAAAATCAAAGTTCAATTACACACACACACACACAAAAACTACATGTGGTCGAAATTGAAGGTTATAGGACCTCATGTAAGTCTAAATAAAAACAATTCAATATAGGGCATGGCTTTGTCCCCATGGCTATGATTGTAACCAACCAACAAAAAAAAATGACTACTATGCAGTGATACATTCATACTATCTAAATTCCAGGCCATATGGTTTAAACTAGAGTGTAACAACGGCAAACCTGTGAACTTTTCTGAAATAACAAAGGACTTAAATGTAGATCTTTTAGTCCAATATTAGCCATAATCGAACTCATCTAAGATATTGTTAATATTAACAGTGTGCATTAATTTAATGAACATTGCTTAAAAAATTATATGACAATTCAAGGACGATGACTCCTGAAGAAATCAGATACCAGTCATGCAAGTGAACTTGGCTGAGAGATTATGGCTTTAAACATTGTCATAATGTTTGAAAATAATAGCTTAAGAGAAATATAGATAAAAAAATGAAAAAGAAATAAAACCAAGCATTTTTTTTAATTCTAAAAGGGCCACAAGTCCTGGCCTTATTGGCTGATATCAGTCATAATCAAACTTGCCCAAGAAATTGTGACATTGTCATAAAGTTTGAAGTAATTGATTAGAAAATGAAGATGCTAGAATACAAACAACATGCAACCCAGGATTTTTTTAATGTTTAAATCGGACTTGCCCGAGTAGTTATGACTATTAACATCATCATAAAGTTTGAAAAAGATAAATATTTATGAGATAAAAATGCTAGCATGCAAACAAACTAATGTGGATGACAGACTTACGATTGACATTCATCGATCCGTAAACAACTAAATCTAAATCTACAGGAATGAACCATTTTCTTTTTTTATGCTGAAGAAAAACAGTTTGAATTTAGATTACATTACTATGTACCATAAGCGCAAATTTAGATTCAATGCAAACCACCAAGTATATAATTTTGCAAGATATTTTACTCCTAATTCTGTTATTTATATAAAAATCTATTTATATCTACATCTTGAGAAATTCAAAACTAGTACCATAAGAACAAAACTGAAAAAATAGGGATCAGCTGCTACATGAGTATACAGTAAAAGGTGTTTTTCAAACCCGAGGAATGTTTAAAAACTCGTTTCAAAACGGCAAAGTAAGCTATAAATTTGATTTCCAAAATCTATCCCTTCATTAGGCACTATCATGCTCCACTATATCATTCAATGCTTTACAAGTTCTAATGATATACTTGAGACTTGCTGGCACAATAGCTTAGTGGTAGAGAGCCTGCTTTGTGCTCAGGAGGTCTGGGGTTCGAATCCAGTGACCGCATTAAACCAAAGATGTATAAAATTTATTACCAGATTCACCCTTGCCTTGCACTTCGCAAAAGGAGCTAGCTAAGGCATTGAATCTGGACCCCTTTGTATCCAACCACTGTCTCTTCAGATGCAGTCTTTTTAGCAAAAATCAGGACCCTATTTGACAGCTCAGTCTAAAAGTATGGTCATAATGGAAAATGATTGCTAGCCGTTAAAACAGAAGTAGAAATGAAGCTGAGTAGCTGGTGCATTTAATAATACAGTTTAACCAGTGTTAGCGGTCACCCATATTAAACGGCCAACATGCATTTGGCAGTCAGTTTTTATATTACCAAACTAACATTTCGGTATATGTTTAACTTTCATTAAGCGACCATCTATGTTAAGCGATCACTTTCTATTGTTCCCTTGATTGTCGCTTAAGACAGATTTGATGGTATATTAATCATATTTTCAGTAGGCAACAAAAGTAAATAATCCTCATTCCCTCAGGAAAATGAAATTTTTGAAGTAAAATTAATTTTAATTAGTAAATACTTACCTGTTATTACTTCAGGTATGTGTCTATTTGTGCACAGCTTCCAAAACAGAGTCCGCAAAATAAACCATTCCCTAAACCCCCTAGTTACCGGAAGTGTAACCCCCGTTCTCCAATTGTATATGAAGCCATCGAGGGATACAACCACCAGCAAGCGGGGAGGGAGGTGGGACTCTGTAATAACAGGTAAGTATTTACTAATTAAAATTAATTTTACTTCAAAAATTTCATTTTAATAGCATAAATACGTTACCTGTTATTACTTCAGGTATGACTTCGTCGCTAAGGTGGGAGGTTGCTAACAAAGAACCTTGATTGCAGCGACACCCGAAGTAGAAAACGACCAAAGCCGCCAATGCGTCAGACAGGATGATTAAACTACTGTCTGGGCCACTACAAGTGGACCCAAATCCGCAAGGTTTTGTGATTGGTTAGCCAGTGAGCGAAGATAAAAGGAAGAAAACATAGTAGAAGACTTCCAAGAGGCCGCTTTAAGAATATCATCCATGGAGGATTTATTCAAGAAAGCCCAAGAAGCAGACAAAGCACGGAGCTCATGTGGTCTAATTCTTAAAAAGGATAGATCCCTGTCCGAAAGATCCGAATAGGCAAACTTGATAGTTGAGGCTACCCAACGAGATATTGATGCTGCCGAAACTTCGCCCCCCCCTTTTATTGGGAGGAAAAGACGAAGACGACGACCCCGTAAAGATTTAACCTTCTGGAGGTAAAACTTCAAGGCTCTAACCGGACAAAGAAGCCGATCAGGATCACCCCTAGCGCAAGACCTAGCAAGGCTCGGAATAACTACCGGAGGGGAACAGACCGAAGGGAGTTGGGTTTTCGCAAGGAAACCAGGTTGAAAGCTCAAGGATACAGAGCCATCAGATTTGTTAAAGCGTAAATAGCCTTCCTCAGTAGAAAAGGCATGAATTTCGCAACGACGTTTAGAAGACGCCATTGCTATGAGAAAGACCGTCTTCCATGTTATGTGCAGGAGAGAAGCCTCAGAAAGAGGCTCAAAAGGTGCCTTAGTAAGAGCCAGTAAAACACAAGAAAGATCCCACTTTGGAGTTAACGAACGAGAGACTGGCCTAGACAGTTCAAACGAACCAATAATTTCCGAAAGATAAGGATCCGAACCAAGGGAAGAGGATCTGTGAAACTTAAGAGTGTTCGATAACATGGACCTATAACCCTTGATAGAACTGACCGCAAGTTTTTTCTCGTTAAAAAGAAAAACTAGAAAGTTAGCGATTTCTCTGACAGGAGCTTTGACCGGATTAATCTGCCGTGCGATACACCAATCACGGAAGACCTTCCACTTTGCCTGGTAGACAGATCGAGTAGATTGTCTCCTGGCCTTAGAGATAATAGAGGCAACTGTTGCCGAAAATTTCTTCTGTCTAACTCGCTGTTGGATAACATCCAAGCGTGAAGACGAAGAGCGTAAGGATTGTCGTGTAGGACCCTGTTCCGACCTTGTGACAGAAGGTCCGGAACCTGGGGAAGTCTACAGGATAGTCTATCAGAAGATCCAGAAGATCCACGAACCAAGATCTCGTTGGCCAAAGTGGAGCTACAAGGAGGATCCGGCACTGAGATCGCAGGATTTTCCTTAGAACTAAGGTGGAAACGCATAAGCAAATAGATGATCCCAGTTTACAGACAGAGCATCTATCGCCCAAGCCCGGTGATCCGATACCGGTGACACAAACAGTGGAAGTTGGTTGTTCAGCCTGGTAGCAAATAGATCGACAGACGGAGACCCGAAAATCGCAAACAGAGTTGTTGCGATCCGAGGAAGTAACTTCCATTCCGAGGGGAGAAGAGAATGCCTACGGGACAGTTGGTCTGCTAAGACATTTAGACGACCCGGAAGATGTCTGACTTGAATGAGTACCGAAGACACCTGACACCAATGAAGAAGGTGCCATGCTTCCATGCACAGAGAAGGCGAGTGCGTCCCCCCTTGTCTGCGGTTGTAAGAGACAACAGTCGTGTTGTCTGTAGATACTAGAACAGATTTGTCTCGAATGAGAGGAGAAAACTGTCGTAAGGCTAGTAGAACCGCTTTGAGTTCCAGGTTGTTGATATGAAGAGAACTGTCCCGAGGGGACCAAAGACCCGAGGTTGTGAGACCCAGAGGTTCCAGATGAGCACCCCAGCCTGACAGACTGGCATCCGAGAAGAGGAACAGTTCCGGTTGAGGAGGAGAAAGAGGAACACCCTCTCGGAGAAACGAGGGGGAATTCCACCAACTGAGATGATGAACCAATTCCGGGGAAACCGGAAGAATGGTCTGCAAATGGTCTCGACTGGGACGCCAGATCGAGAGTAGGATAAATTGAAGAGGTCGCATGTGAAGGCGGCCCAGCGGAACAAGATCCGCTGCTGCATTGAGTACACCGAGAAGCGATAGAAATTCGCGGGCTGAGATTGATTGCCGACGCGAGAACCCCCAAACCAGAGTTAGTAGAGACATAATTCTGGGTTCCGGAATTCTGATCCTGTTTAGGTCGGTCAGAAACTGCATCCCGACAAACGTGAAGTTCTGGGATGGGATCAACTCCGATTTCTCGGAGTTGAGGATGAAGCCTAGCCGGAGAGCTAGGTCTGTCACCCATCGAAGTTCGTCGAGAAGAGCGACTGGGTCCATGTGAAGAAGAAGCCAGTCGTCGAAATACGCCAGGAGGCGTGAGCCGCGAAAATGAACCCTGGCGACCAGAACCGAAACTATTTTGGTGAAGATTCTGGGGGCCGAAGACAGGCCGAACGGAAGGGCCTTGAACTGGTAGACAGTTTGACCATCCGTAAAGCGAAGGTATTTCCTGGAATGAGGATGGATAGATACATGGAAGTAGGCATCCGATAAATCCAGGGAAACAGCCCAGTGACCGGGGAGGACGGCTGCCCTGATCGACGAAGTTGTTTCCATTTTGAAGTGTTCCTTCGGAATGAAGGAGTTTAGATGAGATAGGTCTATGACCGGTCGAAACCCGCCGTCCTTCTTGGGAACCAGAAAGAGACGGCTGTAAAACCCCGGAGAGGTTGGAATCGAGACCCTTTCTACCGCTCCTTTTTTCAGAAGATCTGAAATGGCGAGTCCCAGACGAGGATGATTGGAGGAGAGATGAATGGGAGAGCGTGACAGTGGAGGGGGACGACTGAACGGAACCCGATAACCGTGTCTCACGATAGACAGGACCCATTGGTCGTCGGTGATTGTCTCCCATTGCTGAATGAAATGAGTGAGTCTGCCGCCTACTGGAAGGGGCAGAAACACTCTTCCTCCTAATCGAACGTCTGGAAGAGGAAGCGGAAGAAAGGACATACCCCTAGGGCTTACTCCTACCCCTTTGACTGGTAGAGGTAGGAGAAGGGGTGGGGGGCGATGAAGGAGGAAATCGTGGTCGCTGAGGACCAGATTGGCGAGCGCCCCTGGAAGAGGGATTACCTCTGAAAGGAGATTGAGGTTTACCCTTTTCCGAGTCCTTCGGGGATTTACCGGTAGAAGCCGAAGGCTTCTTCGGTATCCGGAATTTAGGGGGAGCCGAAGTAGGAGTGCGGGGTTGGAAGGCCACCGCTCCGTGCATTTGCTCCTCCCTGGAGGCATCCGCTACTTCCTTGATTCGGCCCCCAAAAAGGGACGAAGAAGAAAGAGGGGCCGACCTAAGCTTTTCTCGAGAAGAGGAGAGAAGTAGCTTGTTGGGGCCGTCCAGGATGGCATCCTGCCTGCAGTGAGTCATCTCTGAAGAGAGAGAGAGAGATAGCAAAATAGAATGTTTTGCAGTCACTGCTAAGGCCTCTAAAAGAAGCCTGACGGAAGAAGATAAGGCATCTTTTTGCTGTAGTTTGACCGAAAGTGCGGCCACGAAGGAGTCAGTATGAGACAAGATGCCGGAAAGAAAGCGGGAGCGTTGCTCCCAGCGATCCAGGACCTTCTGCTGAAGCGGTAAAGAGGAGGGGACCTTGAGCCGGAGCCGACTCGCATCTAGGTCCAGTTTCGGAGGGTGGATAGAAAAATCACCCTCCGGAAACTTGTAGGTCTTGGGGTTAAAACCCAAAGGCCGAAGGTCTGAAGTGGGAATAAACCAGCCCGGTCCTGGCTTGGAGGAGGAGGAAGATTCGAAATCCTCCAGAGCCGAACGGACGACCGGAGAGAAAGGGAGCAACTCCGGTTCGACTGATTTGGATTCCTTAGGCTTACCGACAAGGTCGAGGTAACCTTCGCACCTCTTCCGGGAGGGAGGAGGGGCCGGTTTGCACACTGATGCAGGTAAGGTAGCAAAGACCTCCTGAACAGCCCTGTCCATGGAAAAACGAGGTTCGGAATGAGCGCTGGATCGGCGCGAGGTGGCCGAAAGAGGCACGTCCTCGGCAAATAAGGAGTCCTCCTCCGGAGCATGAAGGGAGATTTCATCCTCCAAGTGTCCGCTCAGAGCAGTCCCGCTAGTAGGAGGATTGCGAGTAGAGGGAGGAGACCCAGCCTCAGGGCGAGATGGGGGAGCATCCTGAGGGGGAAAGCCCATAAAGGGAAATGGAGGGAAAAAGGGCCACATAGGGGGCTGTGCAGAAGAAGCGCCCTGTGGACCCGAGGAGGGAGGAGACTGAAGGAACAGTCTGTGATCTAAGGTCTCTGGTGGAAGAGAAACCCGATCCCTCCTAGAAGATGAAGGCTCGCCCGGTATGACAGGGGGAGAGGCAGAACTGAAATGCCTGGCATATTCCCCCATCATGTGGGACCACCACGTGGAAGGATCGAAGGTCTGAGGTTGCGCTGAAAAATCCGCACCTTGAACCTTCGAAGACGTGGTAGAGCGTAAAGGGGACCGGTCCCTAGGAGCAGAGCTAGGGGACCGGTGACCGGAAATGCCCGGGGAACGGTTGTCGGGCCGTTTCTTGGGCACCCTTGAACACGAGGGAGCAGGTGGCCGAAGCGGAGAAACCGTAGGGCTGCCTGAGGAAAAACTCGAGTCCGAACTTTTTTCAGTTAGAATTGGCGAAGACCGGTGACCCACACGCCTAGAGTGGTGAGCCGACCTGGCCGTTGATCGGTGACGATCTCTTGCCGATGACCGGTGATGACCGGTCTTGGGTCTCTGAGACCATCACGAACAATAGATGTTCGACAATGACCGGTGACCGGGATTGTGCCCGGGATTGATGACCGGTCGGTGACCGGTGGTCGGTGACCGGTCCTGACCGGTGACCGGTCCCTGGTAGATATACCCGGTGACCGGTCCCGTATCATAGACGATGGTCGGTGACCGGTCTTGACCGGTGGCTAGACCTGACCGGTGACCGGTCGGGGCTTTGCATGACTAACGGTACGGAGAGTCTCCTTGCCCCGGGGCTAACACAAGGAGAGCCGGGCAGGGAGCCAGGAGATGAAGGCGGCCTCTCCGGAGAGGGGCGGGAAGCCTTCTTCCTGGGAGGGGGAGAGGGACTCCGACCCCCAGCAGCACTGAACCCAGAGAAGGAGGAGGAAGATGAGGCCTTCCTTTTCCGGGATGAATAGGATCGATGTGAAGAGGCTTTCTTCCAGACCTCTTCTGACCACGAAACACAAACGGTGCAGGTGTCAACCCTGGAGCACCCCGAGCATGAAAGGCAGGACTGATGGGAGTCCCAGGACGCCTTGACATGTCCGCAGGAACCCCGAGACTGCGACATTGTAAAAATCAATACAAGAAAGAACAATGTAAGCAAAATAAAACCGGAAGACCGAAGAAAACCCGTACAAGAAAGTTCTCGAAACGAGACAACAGTATATATATACAAAATCAAAATAAAAATACCAGTGCCACGGGAGCCGAAGCACGGAAACCCGTGACACAAGGCAAAAAGTCCCGATACGGGACGGGGATTGAAAATTCTACACGATATAGAATAAAAATCAATAAAGAACAATATAAACAACACAGTCGACGCTATGAAAAGAAAGAAAAGGAGAGCTGTAGCGCACAGAAGCTATCAAGAAAGGGACACGCTAGGTTACCCACAGAAACTCGATGGCTTCCAAAACACAATTGGAGAACGGGGGTTACACTTCCGGTAACTAGGGGGTTTAGGGAATGGTTTATTTTGCGGACTCTGTTTTGGAAGCTGTGCACAAATAGACACATACCTGAAGTAATAACAGGTAACGTATTTATGCTATTAAAATGATGTTACATGCAAAGAACAGAAAAGCCTTAAATAACTATTTTATGCACCTAAATTTTTTTCGGATAATCAATGCATAGAAAAACAAAATTTCAACCACCCAATTGGCTCTGTATTATCTGTGACTTTGTGATAAAATTGTATGGCATATTAGACTTGATAATTTTAAGAAATATTATTTCTTTTTATACAATCAATATTATTTTACAAATTACTATATTCTAAAAGCGTGTATATTTTTTAGATGACCAACCCTTGAAGAAAAGAACGAAAATAGTGTATACATATTTTCAATCTTTAAACCAGTTAATCCTCGTTCATTTAACTTAAACCATATTAGAGTTACCAATTTAACGCTTTTACAATGATGTTTGATCAAAATTAGCATGCTATAGTATTTTCCTAGGGAAAATTGCAAACACAGTCATGACTGATATTGTAACCTTTGAATATTAACCTGTTAAAAGAAGCTTTGCATCTAAATTTATGATTTAACATTAACTCATTAACAATTATATAAAACTAGTTTTATAAACAAAAGAAAAACCTCATTAAAATCCTTTAAAAATGTTCCACACAAACAACACTCTGACCTAAACAATTATACGTGGTTTTTGAGGAGGAAAATATCAACAAATAAATATACAGGATTATTTCATATTGTCAATAAACAACTTTCTGATTGGCTAAAAGTTCCAGGATTTTCACAGAATATGTGGCGTGGACCCACCATTTCAATGGTAAAAAAGTTTTTTCACAAAAGTTGACTTACACGGTTTTTGTAGAGCAGCGACAAACTGTAACATGGGATGTTTAGAGCACAAAGGCAAAAGTATTAAAATGTATAGGAATATTTTGTCTTCAATTCTTCTGTTTGTAATTAACAGACAAGACAGCAATATGTCTCCCCAAATGAACACAAGAAACGGAACAATATACAAACAGAAAATCCCTTCACATTATATCTACCATGTACTTAAAATGGCATCCGATACATCAGCTTCGTTATAGGCACAAGCACTAAGGTCTTTGTAAAGTAACCTCTAATGGCCTTAGCCATTACAGCCAAAAATCACAATATTCAATTTAATATTTCATTATGAGACCACAGTTGCTTATCCATACGTATTGTAGACACTTAATGACAGGCCTTTTATATCTATCACTAAAATGAACACTCAAGTTACTCGGATCGGTAAATTGAATTGTCTGCATCGATGAAAGTGAAGAGTAATAAAGTGTGCAAGGTGCAATGAATGTTGCTGGAATGCTGTTAGTTCTAGCCTGACCTTGCAGTATGACATCACACCTAAATTCTTTCAACCCTGACTTAAACATTGGAAATAAGGACTGGCATGTCAACCATCCAATACTGCACTTAGGCACTTGATCAAAGTCACATGTGATCTAACATGATCAATAGTATTGATAATTGATCAAACAAGCCAATTATCAACAGACATCAATTTTTGTTATTGTTGACAGACATATAGATGCCTGTGGTTTACTGAGAATGTTGCAGGCAATCTAAGTACAAACACAACAGGAACTGAACTCCTGCAGAGGCTAATGAGTTCATCTCTGCCAGAAGCATTCATCAATTATCAATTATAAAACTTCTCTTTCTTTGGCGGAGAGTAAAAAAATTGAAAATTTCAGTTAAAAGAAAACAAAAGTGTTCATTGGAACACGTGTAAACTGCTGAAGCATGATGGAAAAAGTGTGATGGACAGAATGACTGACAGACAGACAACAGTAAAATGATCCCTATGCTTACCGCAGGTGAAACAATTATGATATGCTCTTTAATACAGAAGTCAAATTGTGCCAAAAAAAAAATATTGATCTTGTTATATCAAGATATCATCTAATAACAACAACATAATTTTTTTGTAATAACAAGAAAACTATTTTGTATTAATGACATAATATATTATGAGAAATGGCATTGATTGGCTCTTTCAAAAATGATGTTTTGTTCCTTTCTTGTGAATTTCTTTGCATATAGAAACTAATGATTCTGATTAACCGGCCAATGTTTCCAGGTTTGAAGTTGAGGATTGGCAGCAACAGCAGTAGCAGCAAAAAAACAAGTAAAACTATTTAAGTAAACATGGCCAGGAAAATAAAAACTGACAACACAAACATCCAACTTCTAGTTTTTTTATTTAGTTTCAAATTAGTTTTGCATGATCTTATTTGAAAAAAGTTTAAATAACAAGAGCGCAAATATGGCCCTGACTTGCTCTCCTTCATTGCCTTTTATAACTTAGTCAAACTGAATACAAAATCCATGCAGAAGTATAGCAACCAAAGAACAAGAGCTGTCAGAGGACGGCGCACTCGACTATACAAAATGCTTGTTGATAAATCAAACCAAATCTATTTCAATTCTTGCCCTTCACATACCCTGTATATAATAATAGTCAAAAATGATAAACCTTGATAGTCTGATGCCCCTAAGCATAATAACACTGTGCATGCAAAACTTTAACTAAGTATCCAAGTTAGATAAGGGCCATAATTTGCATAAAATTCAGTCCAAGAGTTATCCTCCTTGGTTTTCTGGTCAATACCATAAACAATTTCTGAGATAAAAGCTGGATAGCAGCTTGCATACAAAACTTAAAACCAAAAAGTCTAAGTAAAAAAGTGGCCCTAATCTGCATTATATTCAGTCAAAAAACTATCTGCCATCATGGTATAATACCATTGAACATATTAAAGAAGATTCAAATCAAACCCATGCCTGCCTACTGAAATATAAGCATAAAATTCCTTGCATGCAAAACATAAACCTACATTTCTAAGCAAAAAAGAGGCCATACTTTGTAATATATTCCATCAAGTGTTTTCTTCCTTGATAATTAAAGTATGATACCCCTAAACATATTTAAGACGTTTCAAATCAATTGCATGCCTGCAGATGCTGAGATGCATGAAAATACTTTGCATGCAAAACTTTAACCAATATTTCTAACTTAAAAAGGAGCCATTATTTGTAGTAAATTCCACCAAGAGTTATCTACCTTGGTCATCTGATGCCCCTTAACATATTCATTAACTTTCAAGTCAATGCCATTTATGGTTATTGTGATATAAGGCTGATAGAAGCTTGCATGCAAAACTTTAACCAAATATTTATAGTGCATGCAAAACTTTAATCAAAATTACTAAGTTTAAAAGGGGCCATAATTCATATCAAATTCAGCCAAAAGTTATCTACCTTGGTTGTCTGATGCCCCTGAACATATTCATAAATTTTCAACTCAATACCATAAACGGTTATTAAGATGTAAGGTTGACAGAAACTTGCATGCAAAACTTTAACAACAAGTAACTGGTGTTGTATGCAACACATAAAGTCCCCTACCGGCTCCACCTTGACTCAATATGGTAATCATCAATCATGGCCCTGGAGTCAAAATTGGCCCCGCCCTTAGGGTCACTTGATTTTACATAGACTTATTTAGCAAAAACTAGAAAAATTTCTTGTCAGAAACCACAAGGCCTAGAGTTTAGATATATGGTATGTAACATGGCCTAGTGAACCACTACCAAGTTCAAATCATGGCCTTAGGGTCAAAATTGGCCCCCGTCCTAGGGGTCACTTGATTTTACATAGACTGAAATAAATTTTTTTAGAAAAATCTCTTTGACAGCAACTAAAAGGCCTGGAATTTAGATATGTGGTGTGTAACATGGCCTTATAGACAACTACCAAGTTTGTTATCGTCATTGCCCTAGTGTAAAAATTGGCTCTGCCCCAGGGGTCACTTGATTTTACTTAGGCTTATATAAGAAAAACCTTAAAAGATCTTCTTGTTATAAACTAAAAGGCCTGAAGTTTAGATATTTGTTGTGTAACACTACCTAATGGACATCTACCAATGAAGGCAATATTTCTCAGGTGAGCGATTCTTGTTTCCAGACACTTCAGGTTTATAGACTAGATGCGCCTTATACAATGATATACAGTAGTCTTTTTTTTTTTTTTATTAATGAGAAGTGAAATTTACCGATATATAATCTCATAAAATGGATATACTGAAAGCCATATAATACGATCATATAACAAGACTAAATTTGATGCAAAGCATCAAAGACACCATCTATATTTTTGAAGCATGACTTAAATAAAGCAAAGACGAACAGGAAAGGTAAAAAAACTTACTAGTATATTACCAAATTATTCAGAAAGATAGAACAAAAAAGTACAGAAAATACTTTAAACAAGTAACTGGTGTTGTATGCAACACATAAAGTCCCCTACCGGCTCCACCTTGACTCAATATGGTAATCAATCCCATTTTTTGCCATATTTTCACTATTTCCGTTACCATAGCAACCACAATTTTAGTCGAAGAACAAAAATAAAATGACGTGCATAATCTACACATTGCCATCTAGTCATATACCAAGTTTCATCAAGTTTGCTTGCTTAGTTATCGCGGGATCCCATTTTTTGCCATATTTTCACTATTTCCGTTACCATAGCAACCACAATTTTAGTCGAAGAACAAAAATAAAATGACGTGCATAATCTACACATTGCCATCTAGTCATATAGCAAGTTTCATCAAGTTAGCTTGCTTAGTTATTGCGGGATCCCATTTTTGCCATATTTTCACTATTTCCGTTACCATAAACCCAATTTTAGTCGAAGAACAAAAATAAAATGACGTGCATAATCTACACATTGCCATCTAGTCATATACCAAGTTTCATCAAGTTAGCTTGCTTAGTTATTAAGTTATCGCGGGATCCAGATTTGAGCGGACAGACGGACGGACAGACGGACGGACGGACAGACGGAGGGCAAACCTATAGTCCCCTCCGGTGTGAACACCGGTAGGGGACTAAAAAGCTGCAACGCCAACACCGATGTCAACGCAAGGGTGACTACAATAGCTCTCATATTCTTTAAATAGTCAAGCTAAAAACTGTACCTGAGGTCAAAATTTTGATGGTCACTGCTATAGAATCAAATTACCCCTAGGTAATTAGGACCAATTTTGACTCGAGAGCCACTTGGTAGATGTCCATAAGGCCAATTGTTACACCCAAAATATCTAAACTCCAGGCCTTGTGGTTTCTGACAAAAAGATGTTTCTAGTTTTTCCTATATAAGCCTATGACAAATCAAGTTACCCCTGGGACATCTGCCCTTAGGACTATACCCTTTAGGACAACTGCCCCTAGAATAATTCCCCTTTTCCCCAAAACCCCGGCATTGCCCATTAGGACAACTGCTCCTAGGAATATTGCCCAGTGGACAACTGGCCCTATGGCTATTGCCCCTTGGGACAACTGCCCCTATGACCATTACCCCTTTGGACACCTGCGCCTTGGACTATTGCCCTTTAGGACAACTGCCCCTAGGAATATTGCCCCTTAGGACAACTGCCCCTAGGACTATTGCCCATTAGGACAACTGCCCCTAGGAATATTGCCCCTTGGACAACTGCCCCTAGGACTATTGCCCCTTAGAACAACTGCCCCTAGGACTATTGCCCATTAGGACAACTGCCCCTAGGAATATTGCCCCTTGGACAACTGCCCCTAGGACTATTGCCCCTTAGAACAACTGCCCCTAGGACTATTGCCCATTAGGACAACTGCCCTGAGGACTATTGCCCCTAGGACTATTGCCCCTTTGGATGACTGCCCCTAGGATTATTGCCTCTTTGGACAACTGCCCATTAAGACAACTGCTCTTGGGACATTTGCCCCGAGGACTATTACCCCTTGGGACACCGGCCCCTGGGATTATTGCCCTTTAGGACAACTATCCCTAGAAATATTGCCCCGACTTTTGCCCCTTGGAACAACTGCCCCTAGGACTATATCCCCTTTGGACAACTGCCCCTAGGATTATTGCCCTTTGGAAATGCCCTTTAGGATTGTCCCTTTGGAGAACTGCCCCTATGACAATTGCTGCTTAGAACAACTGCCCATAGGACTATATGACAAATAAAATGATATTGAATGATACCTTATTTGTGAAAACATGAGGTTGACCTGATTTATTTGTGAAAATATTAGGTTGACCACTGGTATATTGAAATGTTTGGTACTGGGTAGCCTTAACTTCTTACTGACATCTGGTTAAAAGGGATCTTTCTTAGCAAACCCAATGCTTGTATTTTGGTCTTGAACTCATTGACATTTATCGATATGCATAAAGCAGCTATCAGCAGACACAAAACTGGTGAAGAAATTCAGAAAATTCTTCCAAATTTAGTTTTTTTTCTGTGTCTCAAATTTAATGTAATAGAGCTAATAGCTTTTGGAGGGAAAACAGTAAAAATACTAGACAGGTTCTTTAGGAAACAGGTTTTTATGGGGCCTGAGGTTAAGTCCTGTTTTCCAAATAACGTGCATGAATGTTTTCACCCAAAACAAAGCTTCTTTAGTGTAGTAATGGATTATTTGATGCACGTTTTGTTTCTTTAACTATGTTTTACTATGCTTAGCTCCAGATGTGGAGATCTTCTACATTGGAGGCTAAAAATCTCTCACATTCAGTAATCCTCACAAGATTTTGTCCTACCTACTTACAACTGTAGATTACCCCATTAGTAATAGTCAAGCAGAGAATGGGATAGAAATGCTGTCCTCTTAATTTTGAATACTTTGCTGATGGGGGCCGCCATGGCCAAGCAGTGACAGTCGTGGACTACAAATCTCTCAGCCCCTCACTGCTGTGGGTTCGAATCCCAGTAGGGACTTCGGATTTTTCATGTGAGGAAGCCTTCCAGCTGGCTTGCGGTAGGTCGGTGGTTCTACCTGGGTACCTCTGTGTACTCGGGGTCTTCCTCCACCTGTAATTAGCTGGACGTCGCTATATGATTGAAATACTATCGCAGTGACGGTAAACCCCAATACAACAACAACTTTGCTGATGTTTTACCAGTGATACTAGAGAGCCTGTATCTCCAATACTAGAGAGCCCCTTGTATTGCAACAGTCATTTGGGACCAAAATGAATCCTTTGACTAAGACATGGATGCTCTGGCTATGAATTTTTCAGTCACTTGAATTTTTGCAACACTTAGGTTTCCAGTGCTGTTAATTACTTGTTGGATGATCTACTGTCACGTAGCATCAGGTCTGATTATCATACATTGTTGTCACATGAAAATACCTACCTGTCTGCTCTAAAGAAGCTTGTTTGCATAAAGGAATTCCCAAGATATACTTGCTACTTCCATTTCCCTCAAGTAAATTTCCAAATAACTGGAAATAATTAGCAATGACTGCGAAATAGGCCTGGACATGGAGAGTGATATAATAGTAGAAAAATAACAGATTTTGTGAAGATTTCAGGTTAGAGATAACTAATGGTGGCCCAGCATGAAAGACATAAATCACCCATAATTCATTTTCAATTATAGCCCTTGTTACATATATCTCCCTTATAGCTTCACAGCTTAAGCATATGCGGATATAGAAGTAAAGACTTTGATAAAAGCCTTTCACCCAAATTTTAAGTCTTAAACAAGCATAACTTGGATAAATTGGATAAAACTAAATTCTTAGTTTCCTTATGACCCTTTTTAATAACTACTGGTGAGTGAGTTTTAAAAAACAACTGGTGCATGAGTGAAGTTTAACACATTGTGTTAGTGTGTGAAGTGTTATAGCAATAACATTGTGAGTGAAAATTCATAGTAATAACATACTGTATGTGAAATGTTATAGCAATAAAATACTGGTTTTAGAGGCTTAACACACAAACATACAAAAATACATACACATGGGTAATTACTTTATGCCCCCCTTGCCATAAATGGTTGGAGCATGAAATTTTTGAAGTAAAATTAATTTTAATTAGTAAATACTTACCTGTTATTACTTCAGGTATGTGTCTATTTGTGCACAGCTTCCAAAACAGAGTCCGCAAAATAAACCATTCCCTAAACCCCCTAGTTACCGGAAGTGTAACCCCCGTTCTCCAATTGTATATGAAGCCATCGAGGGATACAACCGCCAGCAAGCGGGGAGGGAGGTGGGACTCTGTAATAACAGGTAAGTATTTACTAATTAAAATTAATTTTACTTCAAAAATTTCATTTTAATAGCATAAATACGTTACCTGTTATTACTTCAGGTATGACTTCGTCGCTAAGGCGGGAGGTTGCTAACAAAGAACCTTGATTGCAGCGATACCCGAAGTAGAAAACGACCAAAGCCGCCGAGGCGTCAGACATGATGATTAAACTATTGTCTGAGCCACTACAAGTGGACCCAAATCCACAAGGTTTTGTGATTGGTTAGCCAGTGAGCGGAGATAAAAGGAAGAAAACGTAGTAGAAGACTTCCAAGAGGCCGCTTTGAGAATATCGTCCATGGGAGATTTATTCAAGAAAGCCCAAGAAGCAGACAAAGCACGGAGCTCATGTGGTCTGATTCTTAAAAAGGATAGATCCCTGTCCGAAAGATCCGAATAGGCAAACTTGATAGTTGAGGCTACCCAACGAGATATTGATGCTGCCGAAACTTCGCCCCCCCCTTTTATTGGGAGGAAAAGTCGAAGACGACGACCCCGTAAAGATTTAACCTTCTGGAGGTAAAACTTCAAGGCTCTAACTGGGCAAAGAAGCCGATCAGGATCTCCCCTGGAGCAAGACCTAGCAAGGCTCGGAATAACTACCGGAGGGGGACAGACCGAAGGGAGCTGGGTTTTCGCAAGGAAACCAGGTTGAAAGCTCAAAGATACAGAGCCATCAGATTTGTTAAAGCGTAAATAGCCTTCCTCAGTAGAAAAGGCATGAATTTCGCAACGACGTTTAGAAGACGCCATTGCTATAAGAAAGACCGTCTTCCATGTTACGTGCAGTAGAGACGCCTCAGAAAGAGGTTCAAAAGGTGCCTTAGTAAGAGCCAGTAAAACACAAGAAAGATCCCACTTCGGAGTTAACGAACGAGAAACTGGCCTAGACAGTTCAAACGAACGAATAATTTCCGAAAGATAAGGATCCGAACCAAGGGAAGAGGATCTGTGAAACTTAAGCGTGTTCGATAACATAGACCTATAACCCTTGATAGAACTGACCGCAAGTTTTTTCTCGTTAAAAAGAAAAACTAGAAAGTTAGCGATTTCTCTGACAGGAGCTTTGACCGGATTAATCTGCCGTGCGATACACCAATCACGGAAGACCTTCCACTTTGCCTGGTAGACAGATCGAGTAGATTGTCTCCTGGCTTTAGAGATAATAGAGGCAACTGTTGCCGAAAATTTCTTCTGTCTAACTCGCTGTTGGATAACATCCAAGCGTGAAGACGAAGAGCGCAAGGATTGTCGTGAAGGACCCTGTTCCGACCTTGTGACAGAAGGTCCGGAACCTGGGGGAGTTCTACAGGATCGTCTATCAGAAGATCCAGAAGATCCACGAACCAAGATCGCGTTGGCCAAAGTGGAGCTACAAGGAGGATCCGGCACTGAGATCGCAGGATTTTCCTTAGAACTAAGGGAATCAGAGAAAACGGTGGAAACGCATAAGCAAATAGATGATCCCAGTTTACAGACAGAGCATCTATCGCCCAAGCCCGGTGATCCGATACCGGTGACACAAACAGCGGAAGCTGGTTGTTCAGCCTGGTAGCAAATAGATCGACAGACGGAGACCCGAAAATCGCAAACAGAGTTGTCGCGATCCGAGGAAGTAACTTCCATTCCGAGGGGAGAAGAGAATGTCTGCGGGACAGTTGGTCCGCTAGAACATTTAGACGACCCGGAAGATGTCTGACTTGAATGAGTACCGAAGACACCTGACACCAATGAAGAAGGTGCCATGCTTCCATGCACAGAGAAGGCGAGTGCGTCCCCCCCTGTCTGCGGATGTAAGAGACAACAGTCGTGTTGTCCGTAGATACTAGAACAGATTTGCCTCGAATGAGAGGAGAAAACTGTCGTAAGGCTAGTAGAACCGCTTTGAGTTCGAGGTTGTTGATATGAAGAGAACTGTCCTGAGGGGACCAAAGACCGAGGCCGTGAGACCCAGAGGTTCCAGATGAGCACCCCAGCCTGACAGACTGGCATCCGAGAAGAGGAACAGTTCCGGTTGAGGAGGAGAAAGAGGAACACCCTCTCGGAGAAAGAGGGGAATTCCACCAACTGAGATGATGAACCAATTCCGGAGAAACCGGAAGAATGGTCTGTAAATGGTCTCGACTGGGACGCCAGATCGAGAGTAGTATAAACTGAAGAGGTCGCATGTGAAGGCGGCCCAGCGGAACAAGATCCGCTGCTGCATTGAGTACTCCGAGAAGCGATAGGAATTCGCGGGCTGAGATTGATAGCCGACGCGAAAACCCCCGAACCAGAGTTAGAAGAGACATGAGTCTGGGTTCCGGAATTCTGATCCTGTTTAGGTCGGTCAGAAATTGCATCCCGACAAACGTGAAGTTCTGGGATGGGATCAACTCCGATTTCTCGGAATTGAGGATGAAGCCTAGCCTGAGAGCTAGGTCTGTCACCCATCGAAGTTCGTCGAGAAGAGCGACTGGGTCCATGTGAAGAAGAAGCCAGTTGTCGAAATACGCCAGGAGGCGTGAGCCGCGAAAATGAACCCTGGCGACCAGAACCGAAACTATTTTGGTGAAGATTCTGGGGGCCGAAGACAGGCCGAACGGAAGGGCCTTGAACTGGTAGACAGTTCGGCCATCCGTGAAACGAAGGTATTTCCTGGAATGAGGATGGATAGATACATGGAAGTAAGCATCCGATAAATCCAGGGAAACAGCCCAGTGACCGGGGAGGACGGCTGCCCTGATCGACGAAGTTGTTTCCATTTTGAAGTGTTCCTTCGGAATGAAGGAGTTTAGATGAGACAGGTCTATGACCGGTCGAAACCCGCCGTCCTTCTTGGGAACCAGAAAGAGACGGCTGTAAAACCCCGGAGAGGTTGGAATCGAGACCCTTTCTACCGCTCCTTTTTCCAGAAGATCTGAAATGGCGAGTCCCAGACGAGGGTGATTGGAGGAGAGATGAATGGGAGAGCGTGATAGTGGAGGGGGACGACTGAACGGAACCCGATACCCGTGTCTCACGATAGACAGGACCCATTGGTCGTCGGTGATTGTCTCCCAATGATGAATGAAATGAGTGAGTCTGCCGCCTACTGGAAGGGGCAGAAACACTCTTCCTCCTAATCGAACGTCTGGAAGAGGAAGCGGAAGAAAGGACGTACCCCTAGGGCTTACTCCTACCCCTCTGATTGGTAGAGGTAGAAGAAGGGGTGGGGGGCGATGAAGGAGGAAATCGTGGTCGCTGCGGACCAGATTGGCGAGCGCCCCTGGAAGAGGGATTGCCTCTGAAAGGAGATTGAGGCTTGCCCTTTTCCGAGTCCTTCGGGGATTTACCGGAAGAAGCCGAAGGTTTCTTCGGTATCCGGAATTTAGGGGGAGCCGAAGTAGGAGTGCGGGGCTGGAAGGCCACCGCGCCGTGCATTTGCTCCTCCCTGGAGGCATCCGCTACTTCCTTGATTCGGCCCCCAAAGAGGGACGAAGAAGAAAGAGGGGCCGACCTAAGCTTTTCTCGAGAAGAAGAGAGAAGTAGCTTGTTGGGGCCGTCCAGGATGGCATCCCGCCTGCAGCGAGTCATCTCGGAAGAGAGAGAAAGAGATAGCAAAATCGAATGTTTTGCCGTCGCTGCTAAGGCCTCTAAAAGAAGCCTGACGGAAGCAGATAAAGCATCCTTTTGTTGTAGCTTGACCGAAAGAGCGGCCACGAAGGAGTCAGTATGCGACGAGATGCCGGAAAGGAAGCGGGAGCGTTGCTCCCAGCGATCCAGGACCTTCTGCTGAAGCGGTAAAGAGGAGGGGACCTTGAGCCGGAGCCGACTCGCATCTAGGTCCAGTTTCGGGGGGTGGATAGAAAAATCACCCTCCGGAAACTTGTAGGTCTTGGGGTTAAAACCCAAAGGCCGAAGGTCCGAAGTTGGAATAAACCAGCCCGGTCCTGGCTTAGAGGAGGATGAAGATTCAAAATCCTCCAGAGCCGAACGGACGACCGCAGAGAAAGGGAGTAACTCCGGTTCGACTGATTTGGACTCCTTAGGCTTACCGACAAGGTCAAGGTAACCTTCGCACCTCTTCCGGGAGGGAGGAGGGGCCGGTTTGCATACTGATGCAGGAAGGGTAGCAAAGACCTCCTGAACAGCCCTGTCCATGGAAAAACCGATTCTCGTCTGACTCCTCGTCCTCGTCAGAGAGAGGATTGTCAGTACGAGGTTCGGAATGAGCGCTGGATCGGCGCGAGGTGGAGGAAAGAGGCACGTCCTCAGCAAATAAGGAGTCCTCCTCCGGAGCATGAAGGGAGATTTCATCCTCCAATTGTCCACTCGTAGCAGTCCCACTAGTAGGGGGATTGCGAGTCGAGGGAGGAGACCCAGCCTCAGGGCGCGAAGGGGGAGCATCCTGAGGGGGAAAGCCCAATAAAGGAAATGGAGGGAAAAAGGGCCACATAGGGGGCTGTGTGGAAGAAGAGCCCTGTGGACCGAGGAGGGAGGAGACTGAAGGAACAGTCTATGATCAAGGGTCTCTGGTGGCAGAGAAACCCGATCCCTCCTAGAAGAAGAAGGTTCACCCGGCATGACGGGGGAGGAGGCAGAGCTGAAATGCCTGGCGTATTCCCCCATCATGTGGGACCACCATGTGGAAGGGTCAAAGGTCTGGGGTTGCGCTGAAACATCCGCACCTTGAACCCTCGAAGACGTGGTGGAGTGTAAAGGGGACCGGTCCCGAGTAGCAGAGCTAGGGGACCGGTGACCGGAAAGACCGGGGAACGGTTGTGGGACCGTTTCTTGGGCACCCTTGAACGTGGAAGAGGAGGTGGCCGAAGCGGAGAAACCGCAGGGCTGCCTGATGAAAAACTCGAATCCGAATTCTCGGACAAAATCGGCGAAGACCGGCGACCCACACGTCTAGCGTGATGAGCCGACCTGGCCGTCGATCTGTGCAGATCTCTTGCCGATGACCGGTGATGACCGGTCTTGGGTCTCTGAGACCGATGTTGACCGGTGACCGGTGAATGATGACCGGTGCCTGTTGACCGGTGACCGGTGACCGGTGCCTGTTGACCGGTGACCGGTGACCGGTGACCGGTGCCCGGTGACTAGTGGTCGGTGACCGGTGCCCGGTGCCCAGTGCCCGGTGACCGGTGGTCGGTGACCGGTCCTGACCGGTGACCGGTCCCTGGTAGTTATACCCGGTGACCGGTCCCGTGATGGTCGGTGACCGGTCTTGACCGGTGACCGGTGGCTAGACCTGACCGGTGACCGGTCGGGAGCTTTGCTATGACTACGATCACGTACTTGACCGGTCATGCCCGGTGACCGGTGACCGGTCGGAGTGGTCTCCTTGACTGCTCCCCTGGGGCTGACACAAGGAGAGCCGGGCAGGGAGCCAGGAGATGAAGGCGGCCTCTCCGGAGAGGGGCGGGAAGCCTTCTTCCTAGGAGGGGGAGAGGGACTCCGACCCCCAGCAGCGCTGAACCCGGAGAAGGAGGAGGAAGATGAGGCCTTCCTTTTCCGGGAAGAGTAAGACCGACGGGAGGAGGCTTTCTTCCATATCTCGTCTGTCCACGAAGCGCAAACGGTGCAGGTGTCGACCCTAGAGCAACCTGAACATGATAGGCAGGACTGATGGGAATCCCAGGACGCCTTAACATGTCCGCAGGAACCCCGGGACTGCGACATATTAAATAGCTATACAAAAGAACAATGTATGCAAAATAAAAGACGGGAAGACCGAAGAAAACCCGTAAATAGAAAAATCTCGAAACGAGACAACAGTATATACAAAATAAATATAAGAAAACCAGTGTCACGGGAGCCGAAGCACGGAAACCCGTGACACAAGGCAAAAGGTCCCGATACGGGACGGAAATAGGGAATTCTACACGAATATAGAATAAAACTAAGAGAACAATATAAACAACACAGCCGAGGCTATGAAAAGATAAGAAAGGAGAGCTGTAGCGCACAGAAGCTATCAAAAAGGGACACACAAGGTAACCCACTGAAACTCGATGGCTTCCAAAACACAATTGGAGAACGGGGGTTACACTTCCGGTAACTAGGGGGTTTAGGGAATGGTTTATTTTGCGGACTCTGTTTTGGAAGCTGTGCACAAATAGACACATACCTGAAGTAATAACAGGTAACGTATTTATGCTATTAAAATGGAATATCCTAAACTAAAAATCTAAGGTCCTGTCTTTATATTTTGTCCAATGTTCATAGATAATGAAGTATGATGTTCTAAGGTGATTTTGAAAATTTGCAAGGGTTGAGATCATACTGCGAATATTGTTTTTTTTCCTTTGCTCTTAAATAACTCAGAAACTAACTATTAATGATGTCAAAAAAAAATTCAGGCAAGACATGCCACTGAGCCCACAAAGACCAGTAGTACAGAGCTGCATGAACAAATGACTATGCATATGTAGCATGAAGGTTACAGAATTGTTTCATGTTTACAATATTCATCTTTTTTTCATCTCTGAAAATCCCAGGTAAAACCTTTAACTTTCTCACAGAAAAGTTTGAAGGTCAACTAAGTACTGTGAAATTGACCTTGAAACTAGTGACATGACACATTGTCTTGTCCTAGGGATCATATGTGCCAAGTTCTCATACATACCAAATTTACAGTCTGGACATTACTAACACACACAGAAAAATGTCTAACACAATATGCCTGTCACCATTTCTTTTGGGAGTGTGTGTGTGGGGGGGGAATAATAAAGATGGATTAGTTTTGAAAATGTGTAGATACTGAGGTTTTGGACAAAAGTAATCTTAAATGGAAAAGAACACTGCATCACCTGGGCGCAAAAAGTACTGTCAGCAGAAATTGTCTTTTTTTAGCTCACCTGAGCACAACATGCTCATGGTGAGCTCTTAGGATCACCTGCGTCCATCGTCATGCGTCGTCAACAATTTATTTCAAACGACATCTCTGAAACTGTTGGACAGAATTTGATTAAACTTGGCAGGGATGATCCTTGGGTGAACCTTCACAAAAGTTGCTAAAATAAACTTGATCCATGTGGAAATGGTTGCCATGGCAACAGTAAGAAAAAAAAATATGAAAACTTTAAAAATCATCTCCTTAAAAACTACTAGCCAGATTTCAAAATGTTTTGGTACAAATGTTCCTTGGATAACCATCTACCAAGATTGCTAAAATTATTCTGACCTGTAAAAATACTTGGCCATCAGGGGTGGGGCTAATTTGCCTGACATGTATATAGTGAAACTTTAAAAGGACATCTTCTCTGAAACCCTTGGGCAGAATTTGATTAAACATGGCAGGGATGATCCTTAGGTGAACCTTCACAAAAGTTGCTAAAATAAACTTGATCCATGTGGAACTCTATTTAATGACATTTCATGTCAGATTCTTTTTATCATGTGGCCTAAAGTGACAGCGAAACGCGATTATAACAACTAACAATTAAACAAACAAACGAAGGAACAAACTGTGCACGAATTACTTGTGTAATCTAACACCAAGAAAATAGTTTCAAATAGAGAGAAAATAACAATTTAACGTGTGTATTTATCATACATTTTCAATATCATATGAATAATGAATCAAACACATTTAATCCAGCTGTTCGTGTTCACCACACTATGCATACATATAGAATACACAAGCATGACGTGGTGTGATGTAATTTGGCCTTAAACTTACATGTAACGTGTTAAATATAAGAAAATATGTAATGGTATACAACACCAGAAACAGCTGTTTGAGCACAATGTCATATGATAAAACTGTGTTACAAAGTCTATAAGGCCATGTAACACACCAAATATCTAAACTCCAGGCCTTGTGGTTTCTTACAAGAAGATTTTTCTAGTTTTTCCTATATAAGGCCATGTTACACAAAAAATATCTTAACTCCAGGCCTTGTGGTTTCTGAAAAGAAGATACACTTTCTTTTTTTTTCTATACAAGTCTATGTTAAATCAAATGACCCCCAGGACAAGCAAATTTTGATCCCAGGGTCATGATTTCAACAAACTTGGTAGAGCTTCACTAGAAAATGCTACATACCAAATATCTAAGCTTCAGGCCTTGCAATTTTGCAGAAGAAGATTTTCAAAGTTTGCATTTTTAAAATCTATTTTTAGCTCCTGACTGACCTTCTTTTTCAACCAATTAAAATTATTTGAACAACTTGATAGAGGACATCATAAAGATGATTCCTGTGAAGTTAGGTTAAAATCCATTCAGCAGTTTAGGAGGAGATGTTGTTTAAAGGAAATTGTTGACGCGGGACGCACGCACAGAAGGATGACGGACAAAAGTAGATCACAATAGCTAACTATGAGCATGTTGTGCTCAGGTGAGCTAAAAAATGTCAGTTACCATATACACTGGCAGATTAGGCGCACTGTTTTTCAAGATAATTCAGGTTTTTAGAGGGGGTGCGCCTTTTATGATGATAAACAGCTTTTCTGGTTTCTATGGTGGCATATTTCTGCCAGCCACTTATCCACTTAGCTATGTCGAAACTTTTCCGAAAAATTGTCACATAGTCAGTTAGTATCTGGCAAGTAGAAAACTTTCTTGTTATCCTCTTAGGTATCTAAACAGAACAAACTGCCTGTTAGTGCCCACTACTGCCAGCCATATATTCACTTAAGTTAACTGGATATCTCGCCTTTTTTCAAGTTAGTTAAATTATGTGGATAACAAGCATTTTTTCACATAATTATCCAGTTAAAAAAGTGAATATGTGGGCACTAACAGACAGTTTAGTCCTGTTATGATACCTAAGTAGATAACTTGAAAATTTGCTACTTGCCAGATACTAACTGAATATGTGACAATTTTTCAGAAAAGTTTCAACATAGCTAAGTGGATAAGTGGCTGGCAGAAATATGCCACCATAGGTTTCTTTTTTTCAATCACCGAGAAGTGAAATTTACCGGTATACGATCTCAGAAAATGGATATAGTGAAAGCCAATGAATACAATAATATGCACAAAGTCTATATGAAATCAGGATAAATAATACCAGGTTATTGCTTTTGTTCTAACTAGTTATCCTACTGGTATAGTTCATGATAAAGTGATTTTGAGAAACTCAAAGAACTTGATGGACGCCATTTTCAAAATAAACAAAAAAGTTATTTTATGGGACCTTATGATGTACAGGAGAAACTTGACAGGTGGCAATTGTTATGTAATGTTTGTTAGTTGAGAGAATTTTGACAGATGACAATGGTCCCCAGTGTTATTTAGAATGCTGGGACACGGATGAGTAATGTCATGTTATGAAAATTTGTCACTTTTATCCTACCCCTCGTTAATGTAACGGTCTAACGGTAATCTTATGTCATGTGTAAATAAAACGGTTCACTGTATGTTTAGCCCGGTGATGTACGGATAGCTTTCAGTCTGTCAAAATGTACAATGGCACAAATTTCAAAACAAGATTTCGCCATTGGCAATACGATAAGTGATTTTTTTTTCCAAGTAAGTTACCCTGAAACTTAGGATTTGCCTTATACGTAGTTGCGCCTAATCTGCCTGCGTGTAAGGCACATGACTTTTTGCTCCAAGGTGATGACTGTTCTTCAGCTGGCAAAGCCAGTTGTCCTATAACTATTTGAATATACAGATACTTTTGTTAAAGATTGTAATACATTAATAATACATTCCAGTTGCACTCACATAACAAGAGGGCCAAGATGGCCCTGTGTCGCTCACCTGATAAGATGGCTGTGTTAGGCATAATGACAAAAAATCGGCATCTAAAGTGTTTTTCAAAACATTTGACTAAGTGACCTACATATTGATCTTACCTAAATTTACACTCAACTGGGAATTCAGCAGTATCATTCATATCAAGTTTAATGAAGACTGGGACAAAAATGTAGGCCTCTAAAGAGTTCACAAGTTTTTTGTTTTTTTTTAATATTTGACCTGGTGACCTAGTGTTTGACCTCCACATGACTCATTTTCGAACTCATCCAATATATAAATTTTAGACAAATACCCTGACCAAATCTATTGAAGATTGGGCTAAAACTGTGGCCTCTAGAGAGTTCACCAGGTTTTTTTAGATTTGACCTGGGGACCTAGTTTTGACCCCCACATGACCCAATTTCAAACTCATGCAAGATATCATGTAGAAAAACATCCTGCCCAAAAAATTTATGAAGATTGGGCCCCAAAACTGTGGATGGGCCTGTAGAGTGTTCAAAAGGTTTTTCTAAGATTTGCCCTGGTGACCTAGTTTTTGACCCAACATTACCCATTTTCAAATTCACCCAAGATATCATATAGACAAACATCCTGACCATTTTTCATGAAGATTGGGCTAAAACTGTGGCCTCTAAGTGTTCGCAGGTTTTACTAAGATTTTCCCTGGTGACCTAGTTTTTGACCCCAAATGCCCCAAATTTTTCAAACTCATCTAAGATATCATGTAGACAAACATCCTGACCAAGTTTCATAAAGATTGGGGTTAAAAATGTGGCCTCTAGAGTTTTTCCCCAAGGTTTTTAAAGGGATTTGACCTGGTGCCCTAGTTTTTGCCCCCAAAATGACCCAATTTCGAACTCATCTGAGATATCATGTAACAAAACATCCTGACCAAGTTTCATGAAATTGGGCCAAAGTTGTGCCTCTAGAGTGTTCAAAAGGTTTTTCAAGGATTTAAACCTAGTGACCTAGTTTTTCACCCCACATGACCCAATTGCAACTCATCCGAGATATCAAGCAGACAAACATCCTGACCAAGTTTCATGAAGATTAGGCCAAAAAACTGTGGCCTCTAGAGTGTTCACAAGCAATTGTTGATTACGGACGACGCACGACGGACAAAAGGCGATCACAAAAGCTCACCCGAGCACAAGTGCTCATGTGAGCTAAAAATTAGTACAAATATATAGGACCTATCAGGACGGTCCTTACCCCAAGCATGCATGCATAGGAAGATAAAACCTTATTTTTTTTTGATTGAAAAAACCTGTCTGACAATTAACACAAATCCCCCCCTGGGGTGACAGGGTCATAACCAGTGCTTGCACTTGGGGAGGCTGCCATATGCCGTGTACTCTGAAAATTGATACTCTCAGACTGAACCTGGCCTAAATACATTCAAATGAAGGAGAAATGAAAGGGTAAACTTTTGAGTGGTTAGCGAAAATATTTTAGAGGGTATTTAACATCTCTAAATTGAACTTGTCCTCCCCTCATTTTGGTTGTACCATTAGTTATTTAAGGAGGTTTGTTGAAATGTATACAGAGCAGAAAAAGATAAACCCTGCACATCTGTGCAATCTGTCATGGTCTGCATGGTAGCAAAGGCAGTACCACAGCAATGGAAGGGGTTTTTAAATTGGTGGTAAAGGTATACCAAAACACATGAAATCAAAGGGCACAATGCGCTGAGAGAACTTTGGCAGGATTTACATAATAAAACAGTTATAATTCTAATTCCAGCATTTGCTCGATAGCAACAAAGGTCTTTAATGCCAAATACTCTTCATATTTTTTTCATAAAGCCTTTTGGCTTTGGCATGTTACACAGCATTCCTTTCAGGAACATCTCGAGGCAATGCATTTCAACAAAAAAAAAAACAAACTGCCCGCTGACCAAAGCATACCTGACTATAGTTATGCATGCGCCAATCGCTATCCAGAAACAACAAACAGCTGAAATTGTATATTTTTGGCATTTGAGTCGTTCGCAAGTATTTGCAGTGAGTAAAGTAATTGGTGCGTATGTCTGACTTGCTTTCTTTTGTCCAACTGTTTGGACTCCAGCAGTTTTAGTGAGGGATATATGAAGAAATCCCAACCGAAAAGCAAAAAGTACCAGTCGTGCTAATTTGGGTCGAACTATGAAATCTGTGGTGAAAAGCCTTCGAGTAGTAGAAATACATTTCCAAAACCAGTGGTTTTCAGAGCCAGTAAGTAAAGAACATTTTTTCTAGCTTGGGACTTTGTTCTAACAATCAAGGCCAACTTTTTGGACTTGTTCAATTTGCCTCCAGCAGATATCAAGAGCCTTCAGGCAGTATTGGGATTTCATCCTGCAGAGCCGTGTCTTACGATTATGTTGACGATGATCCGTCATATGTTGGTGACATTTTTAGATTACCTGATAAGCATGTTGAATTAATGCTGCTGATATTTCAGACTCAGAGAATGTGGATTGAGTGCTGGCTTGGGGGAGGCTTTGTTTGCCCCTCAACTACTGATTCTGAGATTTGGGACTTCCCAGAGAGTATTGTTCAGCCTTTTACAGAGTTGTTTAAAAAAGGCCTGTACGAAGGCATGGATATTAAAAAAGATTATTGCAAAAAATAAGATTCCAGAAAATTGTGATATGGCCAGGCCGCCGTTAGTACATTAGGGATTTGGAAAACCTTTAAAAAGAACATCTCATTTCAAAGATAAGGCCTTGGTTACACTCAAAACCTAGTTCGCTCCACTTATCAGACTAGCAGAGCTGTTAAAAGGCCAAATTGTTTAATGCCCTAAAATTAAGTTGCTTCTATAGATTCAACACTTTTGGGCAAACAGTTTAATTTGTTTTTTAGGGGGAGGTATATGTTTTAGACCACCTTTCCCAGAGTTTTTCAGGGCTTGTAGTATGTGAAAAATTACGTGATGTTTTTGGGGATGACATTACAAGAGAAAAGCTTGTAACCCCTTTAAATTTGGGAAAAGATGATGTGGGCGGAACGGGGCATCATGGTGATGACCCCTGGAGGGATATTTTCAGCAGCCGGAACACTGGGGGTTTAACCCTTTTCCATACCCGTCCAGGTAAATAAATTTTTAAGACGGGAAGAGAACCTCAACAAGTACCGCCAAAAGCATTGGGGTCCCCCAAACGCCAGATTAACTCGGTAAGTACCGAAGAAGCTTAAACCCCATTTTAAAAAATGGAAAGCATTACTGGGATGAGTGGGGGCTTAGTGCAGTATGGTTTCAAACCCCTTTTGTAGAGGGCCCTACCAGATAGGGTTCCTGGGAAAACCCCCTTTTTAAATCCAAAAAAATGGCAATTTTTATGATGGGGTTAGGTTTATTGCAAAAGGGGGCAATAGTGAAGTGACAGGTAAAGGGTGAGTTTAAAATTTTCCACCTTTTAATTGTTCCAAGGCAAATGGTTTCTTTTAAGGGTTTTAAACCTGTGGTTGTTTTATGAGCACTTTAAGAAAGAGACTTTAGTGTTTGTTTTGCGTTTCAAAAGGGGGACAGTGATTCACTAGATAGATATGACAGATGGTTACTCAATATTCCAATCCATGAAATTTGAGGTTTTCATGGAAGGGCCTTCTGTATGAGCTTGAATGTTTGCTTTTGGGTTTTTGAATTGTCTCCTTTGGTTTTTACGAAATGTAAAACCATTTTTGCCGGGTTTGAAGAAGAGGGCTTTAGATTTTTTTTTTTTGCTTTGGGAAAAGGGTTAGGTACGTTGAATTGAGATGGCCAAACTCGATGGAAGGTAAAACCTTGGGGGAAAGTCTCCTATAAATTAAGGGCTTTTGGAAAATTGGGTTTGCCTTGCAAGTTTTCTTTTAAAAAAAAAAATGGGGCATAATGATTTTCGTCAGATTCGTACTACGTTTTTTAGTTAATGATTCGGGATCATCTTTGATTTTGGGGCTTAGTAAGCAATTTGAATTTGTAACTCGGCCATACAATTTCAGCAGTACATATTCCGAAAGTTAATTCGCTGATTTTATGGACTTTCTCTGACTTTACAGAATGGATTTTGAAACCAATATTTTTCAAGAGACTTTGTAAGCTTTCTTTACCCCAAACGGGGATTTTTTTCCCTCAATTTAACAAACAGTTATTTAATTTTTGTCTTTTGGTTTCATGCCGGTGCTGAGGCTTTTAAGCCCCCTTCATTTTCTGGGGACTTTCCCCATCATTTGTTCCCTTCTTTAACCCTTTTTCCTAAGAGGAAACCAAAAAAGGGCCCATGCGAACAATAAAAACCAATCGCCTGCGAGTAACTTGCGGGCTGATGGGGTTTATGCTTTTCCTGCCCTCAGGGGGTTGGAAATGAGGACTTAAAATTTAATTTTGGGAAAGGTTTAACGGGTTTTTTCTGCAGATCAGGTTTATGTGGACCACTGATGCGTCAAAAGAGTCAATATGGGGGAAAGGGTTTAAATTTTATTTGGGAAGGGAAAAAATAAACTGCCAGGAAAAAGTTAAGAGTTTAAAATTGTGCTATTTTGGGCCTTTCACACATTCTTTCTTTTGCTATCAGAGGCTTTGTTTTTTTTCCCCGCGGGTTACCTACTTACTATTCCGTGGTTTTGCCCCGATGGGAAAAAGGGAGCCTATTATGGCTAGAAACAGAAACATCGACTACGTTTGGGAAAAAGTTTTTGTATTTGTGGTGTTTTTTTATTTGAGGGACCCTTTTTGTTGCTCTGAAAAGGGTAGGCTTCTATTTGTTTTTTTTTAGAAAGTTTAGGAAAAATCTTATTCATTGTAAATTATAAACAGTGCTATTCGACATTGCCCTTCTTTGGTAAAAAAACCAATTGTGTTTTAATAACTCCACATCCTAAATATAAATAAGTGTGATGTGCAAAAGTTTTTAACCCCTTTCCCCAATAGACTCATTTGACGCACTAAAAGGGGTACCACAAAAACCCGATCTGCAGAAACCAAACTCAAACCTTACCAAATTTAATTGTAAAACCCTCATTACCAGCCCCGGGGGCACGAACGCAAAAACCTGACCCTGCGATTTTCTCGCGGGCGATCGGTTTATGCTTTTTCCCAAGGTTTTTTTCAGGGTTTCCTCTATGGGGAAAGGGTTAAGTTTCCTTAAAGGCGTTAAGCCATAAATCAAATTTTCTCTTAATTTGAAATTTTTAAGACTGGGGCTTAGTGACATTGGCTAAGCCCTGGGCCAACATTTATGCCAGAACTTGATGGATGGGGGTCGAAGAAAATAAATTCACTATATTTTTTGTTTTTGGAAAAATTTTTGAAACCCTGGGGACGGACATAATTGTTCTTTGAATTTGAAATTGACATTTTGGGGCAAAATTTGTGGCATGCAATTTTAATTGATTTTATGTGAAAGGACAAGACAGTTCCCTTTTTCTAGACAAGGTTTGTTTTTATCAATTTAAAAAACAGTTGTTCGGTATTTCGCCTTTCCCACTTTTAGAGGGCATCAACCCACCCTGCTTTAAGGAAGGTGTTCTTTTAAAACTCGGGGCCAGCAGACTGGAAGTTTTTAAACTTAAAAAATTTTTTTTCTGACAAACTTTAGGGAGATTTCTTTATTTTTTTTGAAGGGTTTTTTGGAGATTTAACATATAAATGGAATTTTTTCGACTTTTTTATTACGAACTTTTAAATTAAAGGTGTGATTTTTAATGTTTTTGTTTTTAAAGACCTGTATTCATGCAAAAGCTGGGGCCTTGAAAAATAATGTCCCCCCATCCAAACTTAATGCAATGGAGTCATTTTTGGGGAATAAGCCAGGCTGAGCATGTACAGTATGCACCCCCCCTTTTTATGACATGATCTCTCCCTTTTTTTTTGGTATTTTGCAAGCAAAATTTTTTTTTAAAGGTAGAATCATTTTTTGTTGTTTCCGGTTAGGGACTGGTGCATGAAAATTAAAATCACGGGCTCGCTAAAAAATTTTTTAAATTGCGGGCGCCTCGAGATGTTCCTGAAGATGCCTTATATATGCTCACCCTTTGGCTCTATCCAAATACCCCACCCACAAAAATTGATGGGGGGACTTTTCCTGAAACTCAAATTTTTACCATAAACCCCTGAAGCCCTTTTTTGTGCATGATAAAAAACGCAGTTCTCAGTGTTTTAAAATTTTGTTTCCCTTTAAACGCTACCTACACTTAAATTAGTACACTCCCGGGTCTGAGTGATAGTGGGGAAATTATAAAAATCATAATCCCCTGCTTTGTTTACCGTACAAAGAGGACTACCGTGACCCAAAAAAAAGAATGACAGTTTTAAAATGAGTGGCCAAGTCAAAATGTTTTAAAACAAAGTTAGGGGGTTGATCTTCAACCAGGCTTTTCCCTATGTTTTTTTTTCCCTTTAGTATTAAACAAGAAGTTTGCATAAAGGGTTTCTGTGAGATAAGGTCGCCTGAAATAAAAAACATGTGAGACCATCCTCAGCATCAAGGGACCCATCTTTTTATAAATTTTACTATAAAGAACATGTACCGGGAAACATTTCCCATATATAAAAAACCCAAACGAAAAATAATTTTTTTCTTATTCGCTAAAAACACTCCCAAAAAAAAGTTGACTTTTCTCAATGTGTCATAAAAATTTTTTTTACTAAAAGGGTTTAATGATTTTTAATTCTTTTCGGATATTAATTTCATTTGGTGTGTATGAGGGCATCATGACGGGGCATAAGCAGTTAATTTTCCCAAACATTACAGTTTGCACCTTTAAATTAGTTGGTGCATTATTGCGCTTGATGAAGCATAGCCCAGAAGTGTGAAAATTTTACGTGGGACAGTGACCCCTTCCTTTGGGGTAAGCAATCACATGTGTCAAGATATACTTTTAAAGTTTCGGGTGAACTTTACCCAAGGCCCAAAGAAATAATTTTAAACAAAAAAAAATGTTGAAACACAAAAGGCAAAAGGAATGGATTTTTCATAATTATATATCTAATGGGTAAAAAACGGGACTTTCAAAGGGCGGGGATTTTAAAATGCTGAGACGGGTGAGTCTTCCCTGAATTACAGGCTCACAGAAACGTTGTATTATCTTTGTGAATCAAAATCAAGTTTAAATTTTTAAATATTTTTTGAGAAAGGGGTTATATTGTACTTTTGATTTTCCTACTTTAGTAATACACCTTATTTTTCAAAAAATAAAATAACACAATGATAAGAGCACACAATTTGTTATTTCAGATTTTTTCACCCACATTCATTCTTGTTTTCATCTTTTAAAAAAAACACTCATACAGAATTAACTTGTAAAGACATGTTTTTTTAAAAAAGATTTTTTTTTTAAAAATCATCATACATACCCAAAAGTTTTTTACCTGCTGAAAATTTTTTTGAAATATTATTTAATTTTGACAAGACTCCTAATCCCCAGTGAAGAAATCAATTACTCCAGGTAAAATTCCCAAAACCTTCCAAAAGCACCAATTAAATCTAATTTTCCTATTCCTTAATTGATGAGGAAGGCAATTTGGGAAGTAACCCACCTACCCTTCTGGTGCCGCATCTGTCAATTTAAATTTACAGGTTAATACTGTGGAAAACCAGCTTCAAATGGGGTTCGGGAATAAACTCCCCGCAAGCCGAGTCCCCCCGCTTATTTTATCAATACTTGGCAGCAGCCCCGGATTCCATTCTCCCGAAGATGTCCCCCAATAACAAACTGTTTCAGAAATCCCAAAAAAATTCCTCACTGTCAAATAATTTGGTTTGGGGAAATCCCATCGATTTTTCATTGAATAAAAATCATACATGTCCAAGCATTTAAATTTATCTTTTTTTCCCAAATTTTTCCGCACTTTTATTTGATAAATTACTTTTTTTTTTGTTTAATTTTTTTTTTTATCCCAAACAGTGAAATGGTTTTTTTTTCATTTAAATATATCAGGGGGAAAAATTTGTATTAAGGGATAAAAATTACAAACACACGTTCTTAAAAATTTATTGAAAGTGCTTTGATGATCTTGGGGTCACACGGGTAAACAGATATGCCGTGCTGTCTTTACAATATGTTTTTTCGAAAGGAAAATTAAAAGGGGGGGGGCCGTTGTAAAATAGTGATAATCTGAGCAAAGCAGTCTTTTTTTTCCTTTAATTAAGAATTTGATCACACAAACCCTACACTGTTAACAGCAACTGGATGAAAATTTTCCAGAACTGTTAAATCCCCTTGACTTTTTTTTCCACGATATCATTGGGAAAATGAAGCCCCAGTGGGATTCGAACGAATTTATACTTTGTAAAATCAACAGAAAAAAAATGAAAAACAAAAACTTTCTAAACGAAGGTCTTTTTTTTAAGGTCCCAAAAGGAAATAAAAACTTTTAAGAAGCTGGAACTTTTCTCTCATCAGAGGTATTATAATTAATACCTCTCCCTATCAATCAAGACAATTCACTACCGAGAAAACCCTTTCCCTCTAAATTTTCATATAAAAATTAATACTTGATAAATTTTAATTTACTAAAATTTAAAACTGTAGTAAAAAAAACAATTGCTCTTTTTTTGTTTTAAGTGTGTTTGGGGGAAAATCTGTAAAAAAAACAAAGGCGACCCTGATCAACGCCCAAAAAAACCAGGAAATCAGAAATGCCCATGTTGTAGACTGACCGAACAACCGTCCACTTCCAATCTCCTTCCACTAAAAAGAGAGATTACAGAAACCCAAAGACCCCCCTTTTTTAAATTTTTTCACGATTGCATTCATAAAATGATATCATGATAAAAACTGAAAATTGGTACATTTAATAAAGAATACATAAATTTTGTACCATATAAAATCGAAAAGGGAAAATCAAATGTGCTAAGGCACACACTTTGCATACGATATTTTTTGTATTTAATCGTTTTTGGCATTTTGAAAACTGAGGATAAAACCCACTG
>CM037793.1:47281050-47308939 GCA_021229015.1 Solen grandis | reverse complement strand
TCATTCGGATTTTCATGTGAGGAAGCCTTCCAGCTGGCTTGCGGTAGGTCGGTGGTTCTACCCGGATGTCTCCGTGCATTCGTGTCCTTCCTCCACCTGTAATTAGCTGGACGTCGCTATATGACTGAAATACTGTCGAAGCGACGGTAAACTCAAATAGTCAAGTCATTATATGTTTATTGCTTTGTGTAAAACTAGCCTACTATCTCACTTCCATTGTAGCAGATAATTTAGTTATGCATCAACCCATCAGAGGTTTTACCGTAACATATAGGTACTATATTGGCTAAAGACTCCCTGCAGTGATGACCAGCAATTAGCAGGTCTGATCACAGCAGATGGGGGCCTGGCTCAGTGGGACATCACATTCCTTTCGAGATGCCTTTAAGTTTTGGTCACATATAAAGCATTTTGCATTTTGTTGTTTTTCTGGTATTTTAACTTGGCAAATCAGGTTTGAAACTGTTGATCATCACGAAAACCGTTGCATTTGCAGTATGCAAATCTAGTTTCTACTACTCTTAGAATAATATCGCGAACGTTAAAACAACAGCAGTAAACTTACCCAAGAACACTTAAAATTCAGAATCTGCAATTTTCTTACATAAAACTTGAATATGACAAATATAAGTAATAATATTTAACTGAAAGTAAAACATCTCGGATTTTACGAGTTATGAGAAAAAATCAAGGTGTGGAAATAACGTCCAGAGGCCTTTGTAATCAATATTTCCAAAGTACGTTAATTTGTCCCATACTGCTGTCACACACCATCCATGTTTTCTCTTCTTATGCTTAAAGTGTATTTTGTTTGCGTGCTCTGTATGTCAATATGACAGTGTAATAAATTTCCCGATAACAATATAGCTGCATATGATGTACATAGAGTTGCACCTGTAAAAAGATCGGGAATTAAAAACTATTTAGCACAGCCCCCCATGGTGTATGTAACGAATGTATCAAACATGAAATTACAGTTTTCATTATTTATTAAAAATAACCTACCAGAAACTGATCCCTTTTTTATAAGTTTTACTGTTAACTTGAAGAAACATAATATACAAATAAACGATTGACAAGCGAGCGGTTGCGTCTTTTTTGTTGCCGCATTTGATAAAATCGGTAAGCAAAGACAACGCTCTTGAATGAAATGGAAAGAAAATTACGACTACTTACTGTATGCGAGGATTTGTAAATTGGTGTTAATTTTCCGAAGCTAACATAGAAAGCCTGTGTAGAGATTCAACGGAGGCCAATACAAAAAAAAGAGTAACAATGTAATAATTGTAACAGTGAAGTGATACTAAGTCTCCCAAAAGAAATGAGGGGGTGGGTCCTGACCCCTGGGTGACCTCGGGAGACACCAAAGTAGTACTAATCAATTCTTCTCATTATGAGGAACAACAAAATATATGATTCAAGGTTTGAAATTTGAAGTATTTAACAACAAAAAAATATGCAAAAAATCCATCTTTAAGGGGATGGGGCCTGACCCCCAGGGACCTATTTACAAAAATCAGGGAGGCACCACTACTTATTGAGGACTATAAGTGTGTAAAGTATTGTAAAGATAGGTTGAGCGGCCTCCGAGATATTGCCCATACAGAGTTGCCGGCGGAAGAAAGAAGAAGAATAAACGGAGTACAATAAAAAAAAAACACCTAACTTCGTTTGGGAGACTTAATAACCGAAGCGGATTTCAATAGAGTTTAAAAAAATAGTATTATTACATAAAATAAATATTACAGAAAAAAATGTAGAACTGTCTCATTTCGCTGATTACGTAGTCGTCTGGCATGGAGCTGACAATCCCAAGCTAGCTTCCAAACACATGCAAAGGGTCCTCAATTCAATAGGGAAATGGACAAGGAACTGGGGATTCACAATCATTCTATAAAACCCAAGTCTTACTGGTTGCCAAAGTTCCACATCAGATCAAAATGCAACGAGTCCTAAACTCCAGCTCAAAGGGAAAACCTTAAACTACATGGAATCCGTAAAATTCCTCGGTATGCACTTCGATCGAGCATTGAACTGGTCCAAACAATGCAAACATATCGCAGAACTAGTCACACCATGTGAAAAAGACCTAAGCGTATTGAGGTCAATATCTGGTGATCAATGCGGAGCCGACAAAACAAAACTGCTCATGCGATATACTCACTCAGAAAATTAGCCTGTGGAAGCAAAGTATATACCACAGCTGTTCAAACATTACTCAATAAACGTCAAGTCATCCAAAATAGATCTACAATCAAACATTTACACTTTATCAGAGAATCCAATCAACTTAGATACTGGACGATGTCAAACAGGCTAGAAGATAGACTACCAGTGAAGAAAATCATAGCCTTATCTCCATTAGAAACAACCCCAATAAAGGGCTTCAAACGACTCAAAACCCCGTATGTTGAAACTATACAATACCTCGTTAAGGAATATAGCCTTACAGATCTACCCATACAAAAACCAATTTATCAAGATAGTGTATAATACATGTACATGCTAAAATTAACATAGAATCGGATCTGAGTCTCAAAAACTCAGGAAGCAAATCCATGGTTATCACAGAAAATAATAAGATATCAATTAAACAATATATATAGTTTATAGTTTTTATTTCAAAGAGCCAGAAGGTCGTTCGACCCATGCGGCAAACATAAAATTACATAATATGACTAAATATAAAAGCTTAAAAAATAACATAACATAACATACTTGATTGATTAAAGAATTAATTAAATGAATTAATCCTGGACCGGACCGGATTCCCTTATCGAAACGAAATATAAGGGAAAGTGCCGGAATATAAAACAAAGTAATACTATATAAACGAAAAATCAGTATTATAACAATAACACTTTTAAACATGAATATATTAAACCAGTTTCCCTTATCGAAACGAAAAATAAGAGAAACCGGGTAAGGAATAAGAAGACCGAACGTGTGATTTAATATGAAGCAGAAAAGGTGTGTAACTATGAATGGAAGTGAGAAAAAGGTAAATCTTACGTTATATGATTTCTTACGGTTGTGTAAAAATAATGCGGACCGGAAGCACATGGAAAACTACATAAATAAGACCAGATCAATGTTAATATGATATTTTGATATTTTTCAACCATTTTAGAAATCGTGCATTGGTCAATCCCGCTAGTTACATAATGTTTCGGTGTTGTCATCACGAAAATCGTTATACAGATTGAAATAACCATGGAGTTGATTTGGATAGAGAGAAAAGAAAGAAGAAGATGTGAAGGATCCAAAATGTCAAGGTAAATTTTGGTCTAACTCAGACCTTCAGTATTTATATAACATACTATATATACATAGCATAAATACAAATATTATGTCAGTTCTTACCATATTCAATAGTAATCACATGTCCATACCAAATACATGAACAAAAATATTAAAAATGACTTTAAAAATATAATAAATAAGTAAGATAATATTTGGTCTATTCACTGTATAACAGATTATTCCTTAGTTCAAAAGCTTTTGAAATATACAAACCTAATTTTCTTACAGTGTAACTGTTGGTACTGTTCATTAACTCTGTAAATTTGAACCTATTTGGATTTAAATAATAAGAAGGTGATATAAATTCTTTCCTGAAGTTTTCATACAATTTACATTCTAGCACAAAATGAAATTCATCCTCTAATGTGTTACAAGAGCTGCATTTACGTTCATCTAAAGGAGTAGCAATAGGTTTCTTCCATCTACCAGTTTCAATGTGTAGCCTGTGGGAGGATACTCTTAAACGTGTCAAGTTAATTCTGTTTTTGTTACATAGAATAATATTTAAATATGGTTGAAATTTGAAATTAACAATATTTCTATAAAACAATGCTCTACTTGAATTTTGTAAACGGCCGTTCCAGTCTTGAAGAAATTGATCAAAAATTCTTTGTTTTGCCAAAGATAGAAAAATATTTTTGTTGCCTACTGATTGTGAAAACCATGTTTCACCAAAACCTAAGGCAAAAAGCAAGTTTCTTAGTAATGAACACCAGTTTTTACAGTTCGGTTTATTCTCCAAGTCACGATAAAGAGCATTATAAACTATCTTAATATACTTTATAGAATCAGCCTCTATGATCTTAGTCCAAAATTTAATAATGTTATATAACCATATGTTTTTTAAAGGTGTCCTACCTAGTTCACCATAAATGAAATCATTTTGGGTGCTTTTTTTAACTCCTAATAATTGTTTACAAAATTGTAAATGAACTCTTTCTAATGCACCACCTGATTGAAAGCCCCAAGTTTCACTACCATAATTTAAGATAGGGGAGACTAAAGTATCAAATAATTCTAATCTATGTTTAATGGTAATGTTTGTAAATCTATTTAAGTATTTATTGAGTTTAAAGATAGCTTTCATTGATTGTCCAGCTAATGTATTTTGTGCTTCTTGAAAAGATCCACCTGAGGTGAAAACTAATCCGAGATAAACAAATTTTTTAACTATTTCCAATTCTGATCCCTCATATGTAAATGAGACATTATTATGTATTCTACCTCCTTTTCTAAAAATCATAATCTTTGTTTTGCTTGTATTAACAATTAATTTCCATTTGTTACAATATTCATACAAAGAGTCCAAACCATTTTGTAGATCTGTACTACTGTTTGCAAAAATAGCAATGTCATCAGCATATAAAATTAGGAATAATTTAAACATATATATATCAATACCACATGAACTGTTCTCCATAAACATACTTTCAATATCATTGACATACATTGCAAATAAAAATGGTGAGAGACACTCTCCTTGTCGAACGCCTAGATGACAATCAAAGCTATTACTTAGTTCATTCATATATTTTACTTTAGATTTAACTCCACTATACATTGATTTTATTAAGTTTAACATTTTTCCTCTAATACCAAGTTTAATTAATTTTAACCAAAGATTATCATGTGATACATAATCGAAAGCTTTACTAAAATCAATAAAAGCACAATATAAATGTTTATTATTATTAATCATATGATTTATGATCCCATGTAAAGCAAATATATTATCAGTGGTTCCAATTTTTGACCTAAAGCCAGCTTGTGCTTCAATATATACTTGATTAAGTTCAGCCCAATTGCATAATCTATTATTTAAAACTCTAGTAAACAATTTTCCTAATGTACTAAGTAAAGTTATCCCCCTGTAGTTATTAACATCATTTAAACTTCCCTTTTTGTGTAATGGTACAATATGTCCTTCAGACCAAGATTCTGGAAAATAACCTAGCTCAAAAATCCTATTAAATAATGTATATAAACTAGGTAACAATATTTCTCTGCCATGTATGAAAAATTCATTCAAATATTCATCTGGTCCTCCTGATTTATTTGTTTTCAATTGTTTAATTGCACTATTAATTTCTTCCTGTGTTATTGGTAGATTCAATTCTTCAAACATAATACTGAACTCATTTTTTTCAAATCTTTCATTAAAGTATAAAACATCAGGAATAAAAAATTGATCATCTGGATTATTTACTGATTTAAAATAAGCTTCAAAATCATTTATTTGTATATTTGATTGTTTAATTCCACATGCCCCTTTAAGTAAATTCCAATAAAGTTTAGCATTTTTATTTTTGGCTGATAACAATTTATCAGTTTCCTTTTTGTCATATTCAAACCGGGCTTTGCGGACATATTTCTTATATTCTGATCGTTTGTTTACCATTAGTATCCCATTTTCTTCACAATCATCCCTTCTATAAAGGTAAGTGCAGCATAAAATTCTCTCCGTTTATTTCCACATTCATTTGTGTACCATTGATTTGACTTATGAATATTATCCTTGCAATTTTTGGAATTGCCTGTTTTAATTTTAAATAAAGGACTAACTACTTCATCTATTACACTAGAGAACTCATTAATACAACTATCAATATCATTATTTGACATACAGTTATTTACATTTTCAATAAGATTAGATAATTTATTTTTTACCACATCTGAGGAAAGATTAACTTTATAGTCATTAAGTTTTTCCTTTTTCCATACATACTTATGGTTAATTTTTCCCCCATGCTGCTCTGACATATTTATAGGTTCACTTTCGTTATTAGTGAAAGACAGTGTAAAATCAATAAGACAGTGATCAGATAATATATTGGGGTCATGTATTTTGAAATGATCAATATGAGTAAACAAACTTTGACTGGTGATTACATAATCAACAACACTGGACCCCTGATGACCAATAAAAGTGTAATTTCCAACATTTTTGTCAGCCCCAAACCTGCCATTCAAAATGCGCATACCAGTTTGTTTACACAAATCAAGTAGTAACCTTCCATTATTATTAATCCTTCCCTTGTCCTGTGAAACTCTTTTTAAATTAATGTCAACAATATAATCATCTGGCAGAAATTCATTAAGAACAATATTATCATCAACTACAAAGTCTGGCATATCAGATGTATGAGCATTAAAATCTCCTGCCAATATAAAATTACAGCCTTGTTCATATTTTATATCTGTGCTACTAATGAAGTCTAACAATCTGTCAAAAGTATTGGTATCCATCAACGCCTGTCTACTACTACCCTCTGGTATTACATAACATAGACAGATAAGTAAATCCTCCTTAGTACCTAAAATATTACCACTAATTTTGATGCATAATATGTCATCCTGGCTTTGAAATATCAGTGTTTCTTTGGATACAAATTTATCACGAATGTAGACTAATATTCCCCCTGAAGAACGTTTACATGTACTGACGTTTTCTGATCTACTAAGCGAAAAGTGTTCAAAGTTTTTTACTGATAATTCTGAAAATTCATTTGACCATGTTTCAGTAAAAAGTACAACATCATTATTATCAAAAACATGTTGAAGTTCAGGTAGTGACAGTTTATTGGTTCGTTTTGTTTGTAACCCTTGGATGTTCAGTAGAGCACATCTCAGCTCGACCTTCTGTGATGATGCCTAGTGACCTACATGTACTCCGCTACCTACACTTGCCTCTACACCGGTCTCGTGTGATGACTCACCACATTGAGCAGTGTGTACACTTTCGGACAGATCCTGCGTAACTGTTCTATTTATAGCCTTGGGTAAAACCTGGTTATCAGCTGACACGTTTTGTTTACCTTTACTTTCAGTCTGTGTTGGACGAGACTTGCTCCTAGAGGAACTGGCGTTGCGTTTATAGGGCCTAGCTGATTCGGACCTTTTCTCGGAACGGGCTGTAGAGCGTACAATCCTGGCCCTGCCACGAGGGGGGGACATGGCAGATTTGGGGGTCGTGTCTTCAACTGTAGATTCACCGGACGAGACAATTGGATGGGAATAAAGAGAAATTGAAACATCCTCGTTTGTGACCGGCAAACACATATTAATGACACTGTCACTGGAAGTTGATTGATGTTCTGAGTGCTGCTGCTGTTGCTTATTTACCTCTGGAGTCGTGTGAGTGACCTGACTCGGACAAGGTTGTGTTTGACTGGAACAAGGTTGAGTGTTCATAATGCTACCACCATGTGTCACAGGAGTGTTTACGACATTAGGATTTGGGAACATGATAAGTGGGCCTTGTAGCATCTGATGATATGGACCTGAGAAGGGGTTGCCAAATTGTTGGAAACGCTGGTTACTGTCTGCATTCTGAGATGGGGATACTGATATTGTGGGTAACTGTGATTCTTTAACAACATTCGCGTAAGAATTTTCACTGTTACATACCTCAGGATCAACACTGTCAATGTTCACAACCCTGCTGTTGCTCATATATCTTGACCATTCAGGAAGTTCATCTGTTATAAGCTTCCCATCCATCAACAGTTTCGCTGGATACACGATAGAAACCTTGGAGCGCGGATGGTCTTGCTTTAACTTTTTAAACTGAGGCCAAAGCTTTGATCTTGCTGACTGAATTTCCCTGGGAAGATCATGGTCAATAGAGAATCCTGATCCTTTCAGCATGTAAACTCTTTCCATAATGAGCTCAGTGTCACAAAAGTCACGGAAATTGACTATGATTGGTCTGCGATTCCCTCTGTTTTGGGCGTTATATCTACCTAACCGATGTGCTCTAGACAAATAGAGGTCATCATCAATATCAAGGTGATTAGCCAGAAAATCACGGATAATTCCAAAACAACTTTCACCTCTGTTTTCAGCAATACCTCTGAATATCAAGTTATTCCTGCGTGATCTTGCCTCGAGATCAATACTTTTATATGCTAATGTTTTCAATAAATCAGTATGTGCATTTGTGACTTTAGCAATATGCCCTAGTTTTTGACCGACATTTGACACGGTTTTCTCTAGTAACTGAATTCCTCTGTTAACATTCTCCTGATCTCGTTTTATATCTCTAAGTTCATCAAACATGTATACTAACTTGTTGTCCATTGAATATTTAATAAATTCTTGCCTTAAGACATCCATGTTTGGTATTCCTCTGTTCCTCTGTTCCTTTGTTTACACTCCCGCCAAAACGGTAAAACACTTTTCACGTGAAATAACTCTTTATTTATCCATGAATTTTATCAACTAGTAGCTACAAATCGCTCTACAAGACTAGGTTACTTCATTACTATATACTAACGACTTCTACTGAGTCTTGAAAGAGGAAAAAACACAAAATGTATCAACACTTAAAAAGCACGTCTATAGTCCGCCATGTTCATACATATATAAACAATACTTACTCTGATTTCATCGAAATTAACAATGACAGCAGCATGAAAGACCAGACTCAAAAAGCGGGGGAGGGTATAGCTATAATGCACAATCACTTAAATATACAAAATATAATGTTCAAAATTGACAATAGGGCTTCAATTTATACTTTCGGGCTACTGGCCATCCTTAACGCCTTCAAGTTGATAAGAAAGACCAAACCTAAAAAGGCCACCACTCTAACAGACGGTTTAAGTGCTCTTATTTCCATTCAGAAAGAACATTCAAATGACAGACAAGAATTAATGAAATTTACTCTACTAATCAAGAACTGATTACCCTGGGTATAGCACCGGTCAAATTAGATTGAATACCTAGCCATGTTGGAATACAGGGGAATGATAAAACAGATGAACTAGCTTAACAGGGCTCAAACACGGGTTTCCCACTTAAGATAACCCTCAACAAAAGAAAATGACACAAGGAAGACATACTTAATTTTAGCAGCTAAGGGACGACAGCCATGTTTGTCTCCTGGTTCAAAACCAGAGGACATTGCCATAACCATGTTTAAACTAGGTATTTGTGGAATCATAACACAACATTTTAGGGAAGAAACTCAATGTCGATACTGTAACAAAACTGAGATGGTGTGTCACATTTTCTTTGACGCCACCGACAGCATTCACCGACTTAAAACTGCGATATAGTTAACATTACGCAGACATCTGTAAAATCACTTTCAAATCCCTGCTTGATCCCAGTTGCGCATAGTAATTAAGTAATATATCATGTCATTAGGTTCCTGAGAAGTAAGGTCTTTAGGAAAAATATAAATAGGGCTAGATAGAAGTAGGCCGGAACGTGCGGATTTCTCCCATGAACTTTGGGGATCTCTAAACAGTCGGAAGGTAAATACATGTATAATAAGCAAACTAATAGCAGATAAATACATATAAAGAAAACAGAGTAGGTAAGAATGGTCTCGCTTTTTGGGATCTCTAATCTTCAAACGGCCGGAAGTAAAGTAGGAATGGAATTAGGACGCGGAGGGCCTAAGAATCAGGTCTTAAATCTCACAGGGCAATTTCGACCGAGCCTGTTCCCTCCCCGTCTTATTATTAATCAAACAAATGTTGCTTTGGAAACCAAGGCGTAACTTTTGTCCGCGGGTAGTTACGCCCAGTACAACCGGGACCCATGCAACATGCAAAGAGGCCAACTCGATATGGCGGCTGTTAATACCCGGGCTGGATAGTTGTGTGATTTTGCCGATTGTCGAGGAAATAGTCTGCATCATTTTAAAGTCATTGTCACACTTTCGGTGGAGTAACGCTTAATTTTAAGACAACAATTCAAGAATACGGTCATTTGGTTAATATTTCGGATTTCGATTAACCAATCCTTCCAAAACCAACAGTTGATATTAAAACCTATTAATAACCCCATAAAAACAAATTTGGGAAATAATTAACAGCCAAGTACTAGTCCACTGAAGGGATGACACAATGTAAACTAGAAATTAAGGACCACTCAATTATTATAAGATAAGCAAAGAGAAGCAATACAGAATGGCCCCATGTAGGGACCAGCACTTCGCGACGGTAGAAATTCTTATATATCGCGCAGATAAACCTCAGCACAGAGCCCCGGGGATGAATATGAGGATATGGTGTTATTGCAGAAATGACACCTAAAAATTATCCCCGTGAATCCGGCTTAAAACTAGCGAGAAAATTAATTCATAGATACCACTAAACATACCACCAATACCGCGAATACCATATCGGCCTTTTTTTAATGCATAGAATAAAATAAGTACTACACGGTCGATATGCACAGTTCTGACTTAGAATCCCTTTTTAGGCACTTTGGCACTTTTACGAGTATATTTATCCTTGCTATCGAAATTTAGCTATCAAATTTAAAAAAAGAGGAAGTATCCTTTTTATTTTCTTTAAATTCTTTTTTTCCCTCTCTTTGTCTTCGGCTGAATGTCGAGGTAGAAGGGTGTACACAATGACCAAACTAAAGCCAGATCTCTGCTCTCTCTTCACTCACTACTATCAACAATATAAGCCTCCAAAATTAAAGTCGGCTTCAATGAGGCCACGGTATAGCCTCAAAGATTTGGCTTCAGTGAAGACACAGCGTAACCTCAAAAGTCGGCTTCAGTGAGGTCAAGGTATAGCCTTAAAGAGTCGGCTTCAGTAAAGTCTCAAAAGTCGACTTCAGTGAAGCCTCCGTGTGGGAGTTCAGAACTTTGGTTAGTTTTCAGTGTTTATGTTAATTAATGTGATACGATTCATTTGTTTTTATGATCAGAGACCTTCACTAAAGAGTACTTGTGACCATGATGAGCTATATAAAAGGAGCTCATTTGCTGAAATTTGTCCGTCTGCTTCTGGCCGTCATAGGGTGAAGGTCGCACGAAAGACGACGAACGCTGTTCTTTTGAATATATATTGTAGGAAGCGTGAGGACTTTAGGTAAACTTTTTGGTACATTTAGCATTAACGTATTGCAGAGGAAACCACAGAATTAGTCCTTGGTCGCTACATGGAAATCTTTTCTAAACAGACTGTACCTATATAAGGTTTTATTTCGTCAATTCCTTGACGGTTTGCAGACGGTTTTCAGATGAAACATATGGGGTTATTTCAGACATAGTAGTTCTGAAGGTATAAAAACCAGATTTCTGAGGTCATTATTAGGGTGCCTAAGGTTACTGATGAAAGTCAAGTCTGTTCAGGAAGAGTAGAAGCGACTCATCTTAATTTTGTACATTGGAATTGGGTTATATCATCATTGGTTGATTGTATTACTTATTATACTGATTGTATTAAGGCACTGTACAAATAATTATCAAAATCATTGTTTAATTATATGAGTCATTGCTTTGAGTCTTTTATAGAAACAATCAACAAGCTAGGTTATCTCTGAGGAAAATTATATATATTCAGAGCTTGTCTTATCCCCGCGTCTTTCAAAGACTTTCAAGTAAATGTGCCGTATAACATCTTTAAAGTCCATGGATATCACATATCTCTCTTCGGACTTAAACAAAGTGTATTTCTATCTTTGATATAAGACATCATTTCTGTCACATGTCCATAACGGGTTGCCAACACGTTATATGTAAGCTCGATGACTACAGATATTTTGAACAGCTGTTACAACTAAACGGATAGATTAAATCAAACCAATCTTTACACACACAAGTACGCGATGCAATTTCCTCAGATCTAGTCATAAAGTGCGTCGCAAGTTGCTGAATAAAACAAATAGATTTAAACACATACCTTTGCCGACTGAGCTATGGGACCCCATGAGGCCCACACTGTGTTCTGAAGGGCGGTTGAAACACCGTATACAAATAGTATGTACCATCTCAGCTTATAGAGCCTCGTCTCTACGTCACTTCCTGCTGTTACCATGCTACTTCGCACATCGCTAAACTCCTCAGCGCTGTTCCTGGCGGGTAGGTCCGTGTTAGATACCAAGTCAGTGTACACTGTACAGGGGTCGCCAGGGGTATCTGTAAAACAGATTAAACGTTAACATATTCCTGACAAACTTGATGTACAGTATCTGTAGTATAGCTGTTTTGTGTTAAATCTCAGCTGTTTCCCTATTATAGCTGTACTATAGCTGTATTATAGCTGTACTATAGCTGTGTTTCTGTATTAAGGTTTGGTTTTGTAGCTGTGTTTCTGTATTGTAGCTGTTGTATTTTTTGTATTATGGGTAAGTTTCTGTATCATGAGTGTTTTTTTTTTTTGTATAATGATTGTATTACAGTATTATGGGTGTGTTTCAGTATTATTGGTGTATTTCTGTATTATGACAGTTTTTTCTGTATTAATGCTGTGTATTATAGCTGTGTTTCTGTATTATGGCTGCGTTTCTGTATTAAGGGTGTGTTTCTCTATTATGACAGAGTTTCTATTATATAGCCGTGTATTATAGCTGTTCGTCTGTAATATCATGGGTAAGTTTCTGTATTATAGCCGTGTATTATAGCTGTTCGTCTGTATTATCATGGGTAAGTTTCTGTATTATAGCCGTGTATTATAGCTGTTCGTCTGTATTATCATGGGTAAGTTTCTGTATTATAGCCGTGTATTATAGCTGTTCGTCTGTATTATCATGGGTAAGTTTCTGTATTATAGCCGTGTATTATAGCTGTTCGTCGTATATCATTGGTAAGTTTCTGTATTATAGCGTGTATTATGCTGTTCGTCTGTATTCATGTAGTTTCTGTATGTATAGCTGTATATGTTTCGTCTGTATTATCATGGGTAAGTTTCTGTATTATAGCCGTGTATTATTGCTGTTCGTCTGTATTATCATGGGTAAGTTTCTGTATGATAGCCGTGTATTATAGCTGTTCGTCTGTAATATCATGGGTAAGTTTCTGTATTATAGCCGTGTATTATTGCTGTTCGTCTGTAATTATCATGGGTCAGTTTCTGTATTATAGCCGTGTATTATAGCTGTTCGTCTGTATTATCATGGGTAAGTTTCTGTATTATAGCCGTGTATTTCTGAATTATGTATTATAGCTGTGTATTAATTAAAGACGTGTTTCTGTACTATATGTGTTTATTTCTGTATTATGTGTTTCTGTAGTATGATTGTGTTTCTGTATAATGACAGAATTTCAGTTTTATAGCGGTGTATTATGTGTGTGTTTCTGTATTATGTGTTTCTGAATCATGGGTGTATTTTGTTTTATTGGTGTATTTCCGTACTATGGCTTGTTTTTCTGTCATAGCTGTGTATGATAATTGTGTTTCTGTATTTAAGTTGAGTATTACAGATGTCTTCCTGTATTATAGCTATTTTTCTGTAATATGACTGTGTTTCTGTATTATGGATGTGATTATTGTAACACGCCCGCAATCATTACGTTTATCAGATTGGATAATACGATTGTCTAACTTGAATATAACTGTAAACAATGTCGGCATGACATAGAATGGAAGTTTTAGATTTAGCTTCATCGCAAAAGTAACTCGAATGAATAGCAGCACGGCGTGTAGCCAGATCCATGTATGTATATATTCATTGCTGATTTTTTTCTTGCTATCTCAGGTAACATGGTAAAAAGATTTCTATGTATCATTACAGAATTAAATATTCTGGAAGGTAATTATCTCGTACTGACACAGGTCGGCAAATATTTGAATTTCTATGATCTTCTATATATTTTTATAAGCCTACGTGTTGTTTATGTACAAGTTTCATAAGCAATCATTCAGTATTCTATCCTTTGATTTCAAGGACAATATTATACATATATGTGGCGAATGACCCAGTTATCGGTGTATACTAGTAACCGGTGTAATCCGTGATATCCAAATATCGGTGACGTCACTTTATTTGCATACCAGGAATTTACGCAGTTTTTGCTGTCAAAATCTCCCGCTATCTGTCAAACACACTCAAAAGTGTTAAAAATGAGCTTTCTGAGAGTAAGTATGATTAACAAGTACACATACCTCATTTCACATCAAAAATCTTAATGCTATATATCATTTGCATATTATATTGACTTATTTTGACTTTCTGTCAACTCAAAATGTTGGTGTTATTGTTTTGTCTTCTGCTACACAGCGTCTATAAACGGTGCTAGGGTAAAAAAACTACCAGTAAAATTAGTCTCATGGGCTTTTTCATATGCTTGCATATTAAAGTAGTGTAAGAAAATAACAGTATTTTTTTTGTCTTTTATAGTTACCTACAATTGGCCAAAGTCTCAAGAAACGTAGAAGGTACGATCCTGATCAGATTGGTTTGGCATTCAAAGCAGTACAGAATGATGGAATGTCTGTATACAGAGCAGCTAGAGTGTTTGGGATTCCAGAAAGTACTCTGAGAGACAGGCATTTAGGATTGCAATCTGTAGAAACTCTTCCTAGCCATGGACCAGACCCTCTTTTCTCTAGGGAAGAAGAAAAGTGCTTGATAGAGCATGTCAGCTATATGTCAAACATTGACTATGGCTATTCTAGGCAGTCATTTCTTGACATGGCTTTTGAGTATGCTATAATACTGGGCAAAAAGTCACCCCAATGATCCAACCTTCAAAGGATCTTGGTATGAAGGTTTCAAGAGAAGATGGCCTGAGATGCACCTTGCAAAACCCGAGAGACTGGCTATTGTCCGAGCAAGATCTACCTTTAAAGAGTCTCTATCCAAACATTTCTTAGAATTACAGGATACCTTTAAAGACCTTAACCTTGAGCTTCATCCAGAGAGAATTTGGAACATTGATGAAACTGGAATTTTAATGGAACATTGTCCCCCAAAGGTTTTGTGTCCCAAGGGTAATACCCAACAATCAGTCACATCGCCAAGGGGTAAAATGTGACTCTGATAGGTTGTGGTAATGCTGCTGGGTCTTTTATCCCACCTTATTATATATTTCCAGGTAAGAGGTGGTGTGACGAGCTACTGCAGAACACATGTCCAGGAGCAGCTGGTGAAATGAGTGAAACTGGATGGTCAAATTCAGTCACTTTTCAGAACTATTTGTCAAACCATTTCTTGAAATTTGTAAATATTGCTGAGGGTCAGACCCATCTCATCATATTTGATGGTCATAAATCCCATTTTTCCCTTTCACTGACCAACTGGGGTAAAAACCATGGTATTGCTTTTTATATCCTGCCACCACACACATCTCACATTACCCAGCCTTTAGATGTGGCATGTTTTGGACCACTCAAGGCCATGTATAATGGTGAATGCCAGTCATTCATGGGGGAAAATCCAGGCCACACAATTAATAAGTATGTAGTGGCAGAGTTGTCCTCAAAGGCCTACCTCAAAGCCTTTTCATCTTGCAATATTGTCAATGCTTTCAAAAAAACTGGTATATATCCACTATGCAATGGTGTAATTAATGACCACAAGATAATGCCCTCTATTGTATATCAGAGCACTGAAGACACTCAGGCAGAGTCTCAACCAAAAACCGCTGAAAATAATGCTGAACAGTTTCCTAACAGCCGTAAAATTGTTGCAGTAAAGGCTGTCTCTGCCAGGAAACGAAAGTTTGTCTCACCATCTATTGTTGGAAATTTATCTTCTGCCAAAAATGTTGAGGTTCTCAAATCTAAATCTAAACCTTCATCTAGTTCAAAGAAAAGTCTCTTTAAGCAAAAGTCCAAAGCCCCTGTTTGTTCAAAGGATAATATTCCTGAGCCTGTTGATATTGAATCAGATTTGTCTGAATCAGAAAGTGATGAATATCTTTGTTGCATATGTAACAAAAAAATGCCCCCTGCTATTAACCTGGCATTTGTTGTTGAATTTGCTCAATGGGCACAGCCTGACAAATGTCAACACTGGACCCACATGAAATACTGTTCCAAAGTGAGGGTTGTTCGCCGTGAGTCACAGTTTTTATGTCCCCACTGTGAGCCTGCAACCTGTATGTAATACATATATATCATGAAAGGAAAATTATTACACAATGTTGATAATGTTTCTGGTTCAAGTATACATTATAACTTGTTGAAGACTAATAACTTGAACATATGTTTATATTAAATTAACATAAATGCAATTTTTTATACAATGTGTAAGTTGTCTTTCCTTCAGATACACGTCAAAATAAACATATGTGAAGCCAGTAAGATTTTACTTCATTGTTTACAAAGAGACATATTTATAGAGGAGGTTTTTATATATGCACCGGTTACTAGTACAAAAATGGCCGGTCAATATTTTTATATACATGTTAAAATGAGGTGAAAAGCATACAATACGTGATTTTTTTTTCGGATGTTTGAACTGGTGGATGCTGTTAATGAAATATAAATCCGTTGAATGCAACCAGGTAAGCAAATGCAAAATGCAATTTTAACTTCACAGGTCTTGTTTACATTAAGACCACCGGTAACTTGGTCAAGAAGCCTATATGTAATCATTAAGTGTTTGATTGAGTAATATTACGGACAGTGTACATAGGCTATCATTCATTTGAGGAATCAGTCTGTATGAGACCTAGTGCCTCCTCGGTACTCTTGGTGAGTGTAATTGAACACACCCATTCATATAATCTTGCAATACTGGACCTACCCAGCCAAGGCACATATTACGACTTTGTGTGTCGCTGCAGGTTGTCGGAACTGCTCACGTGATCAAAGACGAGCAGTTTAAAACAAATGTTGTAATTGTTTCATATCAAGACTGTCCTTTTCATCAGAGCTTCGGAGATACTCGGCATAATCCGTATCATATCACGTGTAAGCTTTCGTTGGTTTTCGTCTGATTTGGGAAGAACAGTTTAAAACGACTTGGACATTACAAAATCACTGAAATCAATATACTGTAAGTGTGCCAAAAAAGACATAAAGGCATACCTTATAATGCACAGAATAATATAAATAACACCAGTATGATATGCACGAATAGATCTAATATTAATCTACTTTGTTTGAACTTTCTCTATCGAGTTTCCTCCATTGATATTTTGTAAATTGTCACATTGTTTTATATGACGTAACTAGTCTTAATATGACGTCACTTTCTTGTTTTGTCATAGTTTGATATGTTTCTCGGCCGTACTTTAATACTGTAACAGATCTAGTGTGTATTACCGTGTCCATAGGCAATCATTTGATTAAGTGAGCACTACATGGTGCTTTAAACAGATAGAGCGATGTTGGGTATACCCGAACATGCGGTCATTTCCAAGTATAGATTAGAACTCATATTGAGGTACTTCGATCACTTACCATAGTAACTATGGTCAATGATAAAACGCAGTCTAGTGCAACTATGATTGGTAACTCTGGTCACACTCTTTAAATTGGGGGAATGAAGACAATATAGAGAAGCACCTAATATCGACTATAGTACGACCAGAGTAAATCGGTGGTTAAACAATGGTTAATATTCGGATACCCTCTTTAAATTTTTCTGTCCTTTCCACTGAAGAATTTGATTTGAGTAACCAAACTTAATAACTAGACTTGAGTTTTATTATTGACTATAGTTACTATTGTAAGTGATCAAAGTACATCTTAGAAATTTTCTACGACAGCAGATGTTACCCCGCCCTTGAATGACGATCCATGCTGTCACAAAGGAAGTCCTGTAAATCTAACTTTGACCGCACATGAGTTAAAACATGTTTGAATTATGATGACGTTTGCTGTCGTTTCCACTGAATTCATGTGTATCAGCTAGATTGGTGCTGTCCAGCCTGGTCAGTTGCATTTATGGTTGGCTATGCTTTGAAATAGACTACACCATATGAAATGCTAGTCCAAGAATTGAGTTATTTGTTTCGGATGCAAACGCATCAGTGGAAATGAACATTTAAAATGAAAATACGTAAAATTGCAAATATGTGATTAAGCATACGGTTGCAGGATTCGAAATGTCAGCTTGATCGGTCGTAAAACGAATAACAAGTCAGAGTTTAAATATATCAAATGTCTGACCACAGTTAAAAGGTATATGTAATTAAATCATGATTCAAAATAATAATAAACCGGACCCGGTAACCTAGCTGTTTGAGCATCCGCCCCGAAATCGGAGGTCGTGGGTTCTATCCCCAGACGCGAAATACTTAAGTCATAAAAATAGTATGGTATCACCCCTTGCTTGGCGCTCAGCATATAAGAGAGGTTCCATGACTGGTTTGTCCTATGTCAGGATAGTTTAACTGGATATGGTCATGTCACGTGTCCACGGCGTGAGACTGCAGTGTGACAGTGCTATGTCTTCTCAAGAAAACGTAGTTTCCAAATTACTGAAATACTGTCGGCGGGACGTTAAGCCCAGTAGACAAACAATAAAATAAAAATCTATACATGTATATACCTTCAAATCCTGTATAAAGAGAATGTAACCATACACAACCCAATAAAAAATGTTTGCATATGACTGGTTATGACATCGGTTCCGATGGCTTCGCGGTTTGATCCCCAGCCGCGACATACCAAAATAGTATAAGCGCTAAAGTCAGGAAAATGAAACTGGATGTAATATCAGGTCACTAGTGTACGACGTAACATCGCAGTGAGGCAGCACTATTATACCTTACTCAGTAAGACAACTCTCCAAATGACTGAACTACTGTCAGTGGGACATTAACCCTTTCCCTCATATAGACTCATTTTGACGCACTCAATAGGTACCACATAAAGCCTGATCTGCAGAAAATCACAGTTAAACCTTACCAAATTTAATTACAAAATCCTCATTTCCAGACCACAGAGGAGCAGCGAACAGCATAAAACCTGGTTTTATGTTGTTCGCATAGATCTTTTCATGGTTTCCTCTATGAGGGAAAGGGTTAAACTAAACAGACAATTCCAGTCGCATGATTGAACAGAAGGGAAAATATATCCCTGCTGTCATTGATGAAGCTGCAGATCTGGTTAAAAGCAGGACACTGTCTTTGAACAGGGCGGGAAAGGAATATTGAATTCCCCAAACAACATTACATGACAAGGTTTGTGAACGTATAACGCCGACGAGTCAGGTTTCAGCCTTTGCACTAACACTGGCAAAGTGATTGGATACAAACGCACACCGGTAGTACATAATAACTACGGCTAACACAGTAAACAACAGCTGGCGGTGCTGGTGCAAGTGGGCATTGCTGCCCACCCATGAAAGTGCACCCAAGAGAAAGGTTATCTATGAACCTCTATAATGGCTTGAGGATACTCATATTAGACGTAGTGATACGGGTAAGAAATGGACTTTTTTTTATTATTTATTTTTTTTTTTTTTTTTTTTTTTTTTTTGTCATGCAGCCTCTTGATCGGAGACTATTTGCGATATTGAACTGAACTGGAAGGAAACTGTACGATCCTTTCGTGTTGTAAATACTGAGAAGTTTGTCACCAAGCGTACATTCGCTAGAGTATTTCGATCAGCTTAGGGAAAATGAATTTCAATTGAAATCGCCATAAAAGGTTTTATGAAAGCCGGTCTTTTCCTAATCAATCTGGAAGCAACGATGTGTTCGATATTGCATGCATAACCTCGATGATTGCATATCATTCTGTCTTTAATATGAAGCATTCTGTATGTTTATAATTAGACGCATATGTTAATGCATGCCTTGAAGAACACATTTGTATATTTTGATTTGTGTTATATAACTTATGTAGACCCGACATCGCTCTATTTAACATACACCTATATTTACATGTATTGTACATAGCATGAAAATTAATGTCACTACAAACTAGATTATGGTTAATATGCTGCGTAATTTACCACACACTTTATTGTCCTCGTCCTGAGCACTTATTACTTAAACCTCAACGGACATGATAGAGACCTCTATAAAACATATAACAGAGCTAAATGTAAAACGAAGTTCTGACATTTAATGAACATATAATGTTATTGTCTATTAAACTTTTATAATGCATATCGATTTACATAAACACGGAAGTTACATGTAGTGCTCAGCATGTCTGTAAACGGGTTCAAGGTAGTGGTAGGGCATTTGAATACTTTTAATCTTCCCGTTCCCGGGGTGGGGATTTTGAAAACGTGTTTTAAGTAACCGGGGCCTTGAAATGGGAGAGCTTGGAAACGTTACACCGGTCCACCTTTGATATAGTAGCGGTGGTCGCGGGTTTGATCCCTGACTGAAACATATGTTCAAACACTTTATAAGGTACTACAATACCTTTGTATTGCACTAAGCATGTTCCGATACGTTTCGATCCAGGGTATGGACAATGTGACTAGCTGTGGTATCATGTGACTAGCTGTGGTATCATGCCACCGCTAACGGTGTAATACATGTAACACAGGTAAAACGCATGAAGATGGCGTCCACAAAATACAGATACACTGAGGTGTAAAACTGAAAATCTAACAAACAACCCCATACATTTACTACCTTATTACAGTACATATGTAGCCCGTGTTGATATTTTGCCTCACTTCCTACTTTATACAAAATATTTCACCTTATAAATAGGAGTATAGAATCCGTCTTACTCACCTTGGTCACACATCATTGAATACTCGCGATTTACACCATGCTTTTTTTAAAATGTTTCGTCATGAATTTGCACGAGTATCCTATCAGTAAAATACGTTGATTGATCTAACATTAACACACACACACACACATTTGTGTTTGACAAGTCCCCACGTGACACGCCACTGTATGCAGTAGAGACATCTGCTGCATTGACTCGATTTGTTGATCGTATTACTACTGCATGTAAATCATGCGTTAGAAAGGAACTACCACCCAGCTGTCTCAAACTGAGCTCCAATGCTAAATATTGTAACCCGAAAGTCACTGGTTCGATGCAAGCCTTGCACACAATTTATGATAGCTAAGTAAACCTCACCATCTGATTTAAACATAAATAAATGGCGTTATAGAATATATATTGTTTATAAAACATATCATATGTTACTTATTTAAAAAAAATGCATGAATGGTAGAATCATATCCGATTTACCGAGAGAATACTCGGAGTACTCAGTACTGATTCTACCCAGGAACTTGTCTCCTGTGTGTCCGTGATATACACAGGGAAAGTCAAAACAATTCAAGGGGTCTATTTGTAAAACGAGCTAGGTATCACACCCGGACTCCCTTGTATCAAATTACTGTATCTTTCGATGCTGTCTCTTCAGCAACAAACCAGAATCCTTGACGGTAAAGTCTAAAACAAGACCATAATAATCAGAAAATGAGTGCTAGCCATTGCAATAAAAGGAGAACATATCTTTTTAACACATTAACTCTCGCTAAACGAAACGTGCATGTCCCCAGTAAACCAGTTAACGTTTTGCAAATACTTCTGGCACTGTGAACGCGTTCATGAGTTTTTTCTTGAGGATGGTGGCACTGAACTAGAACAGTTTCTTTGTAGATAAATGTTTCTAGCAATTCTTCCAAATGAATGCACATTCTAAGCAGTAGTGTGTGCGTGTGTGTGTGTGTGTGGTGTGTGTGTGTGTGTAAACCTCACACATTATGACAAATAAGGGAAATCAATATCAGCTATTTAGATGAAACACTTTGTTTTCATTTTAAATGCCTGAATAGAATTTGAATACAAAAGTCCGCGAATGAAGATTTACTATACATGAATTATAACCGAGTAAACTGTTTGTTTGTTTGTTTGTTTGTTTGTTGGGTTTAACGTCCCAACGACAGTATTTCAGTTTGGAGACGATTTGAGACGGATATAGTGTAATCACACTGCAGTATCACGCCGTAGACATGTAGCATGACACCACACCCGTCACATTATCCTGACACCGTTCCAACCAGTCCTGCAACTACCCTTATATGCTGAAATAGTGCTGTAATTCTAGAAAAGCAAATAAGTCGACATCGAAGGATACTGCAGCTGCAAGAGACCTCTTCCAAACTAGTTTGATCTCCGCTGGTGATGAGATTGTTTCAACATCTCCACCCAGAGGTTTGGGGTATCTAGGTGATAAGAGTTGTGTTTTTAGTCGACACAAACGTAATTAGTAGTGCTTTGTTTTTGGACTGGCATATTTAAAGTCTGTTGGCATGGAAGTAGTCAGACCTTGTGAATAGTTGCAAAAATATAACGAAGCATCTCATTTGATTGATTTTTGATCAACGGAACTCGATATGCGATTCAAAATATCGGCACGTGTATTTGTGAGATAAATCAACTGGCATGCATAATTAAGTTACATGGACCATGAATGACTATTAAAGCTCTGATGCATAATTTGAAGTACAGTTAATGAAGATAGGCCAAGGAGTCATTATCTAAATATCACGCCACGCTACATTTTACGTTTAAACGTGAATCTACAGTAGAACCTCGTTAAATCGAAGTCCTTGGGACCAAGCTGAAAACTTCGAAATAACGATTATTCGGATTAAAAATCCGATGGAAATTTCAGTTTGTGAGCGTGCATGTCTGCGTTTTCATTACCGGTGCATATTGTGGAAATCGTTATGCCATGAAAACCACCTATTAGGTGTACGTATATACTGTTTGCAAGTTATGAAAAATAATGAAAATATATCATGATCTACTTAGATGCTTCTGATGAACATAATCATTCTACCATGTCAAACAATGATACATATTTTTACCGTCGATATGCTGCTTCAGGTAGTGTCGCATGCCGGTGACGAACGCTATGATATGTAATGTACTAAAGATCTGACACCTGGGTTTATCTTCTGGTACGTGCATATTATGTAACCTGTCAGACATCGATTAGCAATAATCAACATTTCCGGTGGGACACACGTTGCCCAACCCAATCTCGAAAAAAGGTGTGAAAAACTTGCCTGAGACATCACTCCAATTGTCTCCGCAAAATAAACTGGGTTACTGACCCGGATACGAATGATAATAAGAACGATAATTAGTTCACGAAAATGTATTAAATTTGACTTCGAAATAAAAATTGAAAAATGTACATTAATTGCGACATCGGGACCGGAATTTTACTTCGAAATAGCGAAAAAATCGAAATAGCGAAATTCGGATTAAACATTTTTTTTTAAAAAAAAGGGAAAAAATCGGGACCGAAAATAAACTTCGAATGGCGAGGAATTCGGTAAACGATGTTCGGTTTGGCGAGGTTCTACTGTAAATATACAGTGTATCGAGTCTCGAGATAATTCAAACCTCTGTCTTCGACATTCGCAATTTTACTGTAATATTATCTAAACAAGAAGAATCTATGAAGAATTAGGATGAGGCCGTCATACTATCTATTAGGGTCTAAAGAAGCAATCTGTAAAGTCAAAACCCATTTCTATTATTATTATTATTATTTCATTATACCATCCGTAATGAACACACACACAGCAGCATATTATGCTCTTATAATTGAAAACTAAATAACGTGATCAGATTGATTTATGGTTTGGTATTTTGAGCCTGTTCCAATACAGTTTTCTCAACATCATGTTCTCCCAAACCTATGACAACAAAAAAAATCTCAAAAGGAGATTGCATCAAATGACGAGACATAGAATGAGTAACTATTGAGGTGATATAGAAGGTTCGAATAGCATTTCGATTTTTTTAAAAGTAGTTGGTATTTAGCAAAAATTGGAAAACTCACCATTCAATTTTTTATATTTCGCTCCACATAGTGATGTTTAACCCTCACGTGCACCACCGGAAGTCGACATTTTGGTGACTCATATAAATATGTAAAACTGACAATTTAACATGATTAACATTTAATAACAATTACCATCAAATACTGAATAATATGCTTCTTTGAATCTATAAATAGGATCTGAACCAGACAGAAAGGAATAATAATATACTCGCGTAAAATATATATATAATATATTAACTGTAATAAGCACCTAATTTTAGACTAATTAGCGTAAACCTTAAAATTCACATTATTGTTGTATTGTATTGGAGTTTTCCGTCGCTGCGATAGTATTTCAATCATATAGCGACGTCCAGCTAATTGCAGGTGGAGGAAGACCCCGAGTACACAGTGGTACCCGGGTAGAACCACCGACCTACCGCAAGCCAGCTGCAAGGCTTCCTCACATGATATATCCGAAGTCCCTACCGGGATAAAATTCACATTAAATAATTAGTACAGGAAGGTATAAATATAATGTTCAATATATATATATATATAGATATATATGATAACTTTAACCGGTATTTATCAGCAATAATCCCAATATTAAAATGGAACTTGTTGTAGTCGTAGGTTCCTCCGAGGTACCCGGATGTTTGTTAACAACTGTTAGATATGGCGTCAGATCACTCCTTTGCTAAATTTTCTCTTAATGTTTACGCAAAATTATGTACATTTGCAATGTCAATGAGTTTTCACAAATACCAAGTTCAATCTATTTATAGCCCCATTTTATCAGCTTGTACTAGGTTACAATCTTAGACTCTTATCATATATGAAAACTTATCCGTAGAGTCAAAGCTCACCCGATTCGTATTTTCTAAAGCTTCCTTTGCGGAACAATTTATATAGAGACATGACAACTGGCCAGTGTCTGATTCCGAGAATACATTTCTAATAAAACATGTATATATCTTACTGAACTAAGCCAGCCATACTCTGACCCAAGGAAGATGGTATGGCTCAGTGACCAGCCTACTTTTGTCTGTGTAATCCATGAATTATCCACTGACTGGCTAAGCTGCATGTACGCTTGATTACTCTTCAGAATTACCGTACCCGCTGGCCGAGTGGTTAAAGCGTCCGCCTCGGGTGCGGGAGGTCGTGGGTTCGATCCCCGCCCGGGACATATCAAAGTCGTAAAAGATGGTACTGTTATAGCTCCCTTGCTTGGCGCTCAGCATATAAGGGTAGTTCCCTGGTTGGCCCGGTGTCAGAATATGTGACTGGGTGTGGTGTCATGCCACATGTCTACGACATGATACTGCAGTGTGGCAGCACTATATCTCTCAAGTAGACATCGTCTCCAAATGACTGAAATACTGTCGGTGGGACGTTAAACCAAGCAAACAAACAAACAAACTTTTCAGAATTGCACTGAAATATACTGAAATGTTTTATTAACTTTGCTATTAATGTTTTAATTAATAGTAGTAATAATTTCTTTAAAAAGTAGTTGCTTCTCATATTCCCCTTTGTTAATTTAAAAAAGAAAGTATATTTTTGTAAGGAAATTCAGCATATTCATATAACAATTTATAATAATAAATACATAATAAATAATGCAAAATTAAAACGTTCACAATACAAATGTGAAAGATAGTGACAGTAAAATAACAGAACACGCGATTTTTTCCTGATATAACATCACATGAAACAACAATGACTGTCAGAAAATAATACACGTATACAACAAGTGGCATAAATGCATGGAAGATTGATTAAACAAAATATTTGCAAAATTTTAAATAAATTTAAAATTAAATATTCTTATATCTTAAAATTTCTTCTTTTGCTTCTTATATTACGTTTTCTTGATGCCCTTTAGAGCCAATTGGTTTAATCCCTGAATTTGAATCCACAGAGCTAGCGGCTCTTTAAATCACATATTACTTTGAAACAGCTTAGCAGAACATGCTATTATTTTATTATATTATCTTTGAATCTGGATTTTGTAATTTCAATCTTTCCGTCGATATTTTAGTGTGTTGGTTGTCCGTAACTTAAAGTCTTACACAACATTTTAAACAATTAAATGGGTGAGGTTCGACATCATTATTTTCTCTATATGTAAGTAAAACGTCCACTTGGAAATGTGCGGCAAAGTGGATTACGTATGGCAGTGGAATGAAATCAAAAAATGGTCGACGGATTCACAATTCATGTCACAAATTACATTCAAGAAGGACACAAGCAAAATATCCGAAAGCGGTATGGTTTTTATTGAGTTCTCAGCAATCATCGGAATAGAAGTTTTCCAATATCCTAATACATTTTACAAAAATTATTAAATATCAATATACAAACAAAATATAAAACAATGCAATGCACACTTCCCTAAACAAGAGAGAATATCTTTTATCGCCTTTCATAGTTCCTTGTTGTTAGAATTTTGTATAGCAGATGTATGATGGATTTCTTTCTGCGATATGGAAGTTACGAATATTTCGAGCTGTTATATTTGACAGACGTTTATGTAGGAAATAAAAGAATTTGCCTTGTGATTTTATTTTGAATGCATGATTCTTCTATCGTTAAACTTAATTTCTTATTGCTATATCCAAATGTAATCCGAGTGCCTGTATTTGATGGTATCTCTTAAGATCATTCAGTTGGACATTACGGTATTTCCATTACTTTTACATAATATTATATGCAATTCAGTCCGTTTGTAAGATGTAACATGACGCTGTTATTATCCTTGCTTTTCAATTTCGATAATTTGTGTAAAATAACTATCAAGATAATTATAACAATAAAAAGTAATGCTAATACCCCATGTCAAAGACCTAATAACCTAACAGAGATCCACAACTCTGATATCGGTGAAGAGCATGTCAAGAATAGACTTAGAACTCTCGTTAAAGCCCCATTATTCTTTCAAAAGCAGAGCATATTTTTCGGACAGGAAAATGTGTGTTACAGATTTGTTAAGAGGTGCAATCTGTACATACATAATGTCGATGACAGTTTTACTACAATGAATAAATAAGAAAACTATTTTACTACGGATCATTTAATTGAAAATACTCGATTTGCATTTTCCGCATATTTTCATCAATTTTATGATGTTTTCCATAGACCCTCCGTATGATTCGCGAGTACATAAATTGGTGTCATAGCAGATAAACAAATTATGATTCGGCGACGGTTTTTCAAATTCAAATTATTTCTGATTACGGACCGTCCGCAATACAAAATGTAAACAATGAGAGTATTTTTGACATCCATACAAAATGCTGAATTGTGTGTTTTAATCAACACATTAATGCATTTAACTGATATTTCACAGATTAATGTTGCACATTATGTACCATTTTCGTTAGTCTCCATACTAAAAAATAATGTTATTTTATCTTTTCCTTTTCATGAAAATTGTATAATTATTAAATATAATGGGCCTATAAATTACGTGTACAATCATGTGACCGCGAGATAGCGCGAGATGTGTAAAATTGCTCACATCAATTAAAAATACATGTATTCTGAGGATTCCTTTAAATTTTATCTCGATTAAAAATCATGAATATTGATAAGCTACACGAATAGTATTTTGAATACTCCCACAAGAAACATCCGACAGACCAGAAGAATTAGTTCTGTAAGTCGTTCATCATGTGTGTTCTTGATTTGTGAAAGAAGATACAATATGTTTAAGCCCCGGATATGAACGGCCTGTGATTCAATTGCCTATTGCTTGGTGCCAGGGAACGTCCTTCTCCACGTGTCCAGGACATCCCCTATTTCTGATCCCATCAGCTGCTCAATGGCATGTCCTACATGAACGTAGGCTAGGTAGTCATTAAATGATCAATTAACTACATGCGAATTATTCTTTCGCTAGACGAGGTCACTACTGACCCCAGGATTACCCCAGTACCTTTGGTGTAAAATTCTATAATAACTTTAAAATGACTCTAGATAGTTCAGCAAGTTCAAGGGAAATAACTCATATGAGACTGTGCTGGTCTAGTAAGACACGAGTTAATTTGTACTTTCATTGCACGGTTCCATATGCATACATACTTATTTGAAGCCGATGACATGACTTAACTATTTGAGTTTACCGTCGCTTCGACAGTATTTCATTGATATAGGGACGTCCAGC
>CM037793.1:47230950-47280950 GCA_021229015.1 Solen grandis | reverse complement strand
ATAGCAAAACACTGGTATGTAATGAAAAGTCGCCCTTTGTTTCGGGACTTTAAGGCTTTTTCTGGAGTTTTAGGATTTGAGGGGATTTTAGAGGTCAGAGATACATGAGTATTTCAAACAGCATATTTTTAATAATAAAAATAAGGAGCTTCGAAGAGGAAATTGAAGTAAACAGCCGTATGGAAGTTAAATAAAACATTGATCAAATGACTAGATTTTATATACGGGAACAAAAAAGTGTGAAGAAGACAATCTGCTTTATTGCTTAAATAAAATCCTTCCAACTTTGAGAAAACGTTAAACTGGTGGAAAACGGAACAATTAAGGAAACCTTCCAACTAATCAACTAAAAAGGAACTTAAAGATTTGTGCCATGCACTGCAATTTATGAACCGTACTGATACCCGCCATTCAAAATAACGTCCACTTGACTTGATATTCTGAGTATATGTATGAGGCAGAGTATATTTAGACATTTCTACAGACAATAAGGCTTAGAATTTTCTCGGCTAACTTAATTCTATTGCACTGAATCCTGGAAACAATATTCATCGTCCCATACTCTCTATCTCAACTGGGCGACAGGCGGGAAAATAAGCTGTGAAACATCGAAATATGGACGATTTCATTCTGTGCAGACAATTAGGGGAGTTTCATGTTACAGCAACATCTGGGTGTTCAGTTTTAATCGATAGAAGAGAAGCTTCTCCCCTTTTTGATATAATGGACCAACTTGAATGTAAGTTTCACAATGTTATAATTATCATTTACTGCTCGGACATCAACAAATAAGAACGGGTCGCATGAAATTTGAATAAATGTTTAATGTCGATTTGATCAAGACATTTCAACATAAACAAGAGCACCGCATGCGGATGCCAACGCTCGTCTGTTTTAAAACCAATCCATTTCAAAGAAACAATGAGGGATATTGTTATTACCGCCATCCATCTGTCAATCTGTCTACTATTGGACCTGTCTACTATGGGTCCAATAATGTGTAGCTTTAAGGGCTGCCAGTGTTGGCATTAATAATGATTTAGTGATGGTTAGACCTAAATGAAAAAAAGTCAATTTAAATAGTTGAGAAATTATGGCCAACGTTAACGGTTTTTTTTTTTTTGTTTTTTTTTTGTTAAATATTTCAAAAATAGATCAAAGTTTAATGGTCAAGGTCAAAAGTCCGAAAGTGTAACATTGATAGGAAGGTCTTTATAATATAAGTGCCCTGCTGACAACGGTTCTGAAATAACGGGCATTTTAAAGTTTTCAATTGCATATGTCTGGATAGGTTTTGTCAAGATGAATAGGCAAACCAAAGGTAAAAGTTGTATTTTGAGTAGTTTAAAGTTATGGCCAACGTTAACTTTTTTTTTCTTTTTTTTTTTTTGGAAAATATTTCAAAAATAGGTCAAAGTTTGAAGGTCAAGGTCAAAAGTCCAAAAGTGTAACATTGATAGAAAGGTCTTGCTACAAGGAATTCACATGTGAAATATTAGTGCCCTGTTGACAACGGTTTTGAAATAACAGGCAGTTTAAAGTCTTGAAAACTTACAGAAAAAATAGGCAAAGGTCAAGGTGAATTTGTGAAATATTTGCACATGTCTGGATAGGTATTGTAAAGATGAATATTCATACCAAAAGTGAAAGTTGTATATCGAATAGTTCAGAAGTTATGGCCAACGTTAAGATTCTGGACGACGTCGACGCCTGACGACAACGCAGACGCCGGAGTTACGACAATAGCTCGTATTTTTTTCTTCGAAAAACAGACGAGCTAATAACTTAACGAGGAAATTACTTATGTTACTTAGCAAACCGTAGATAATACGACGCGATTGATGTCATTACCTACAGTATGTTTTCTTAATCATTCAAATGAACATAAAAGCAGTGTTGCGCGGTGGTAAAACGCCTGTTCTGAACCAGGCGTTGTGGGTTCGAATCCCGTTGGTGGGGAGATCGTCTCCTTATCTTTCACAGCGTCTGAAAGCTAAAATTATGATGGAAGAATGAAACAGAACAAAAAGTGGATGCAAATTGGTGCAAAGGAATGAATAAAAATATGCTAGTTACTTGAAATGTGTGTGTGAGAGAGAGAAGGGCAGACAAACGGTTGAACAGAACCGAGTTAGTTTTTACGTCGTCAAATATCAACGCCCTTGTTCTGTTCTGTTCCTAAAACTGCATGGACAACTGCTCTCCCGATTTTCAAAAAAGTATATCGCTTTTCGAAATATTTATTCTCGAAAAGTAAACTGCATAAATCGTTATAAAAAGTATTGCTCAAAATGACTGAATGTTTTTATTAGGCGAAAAAATATCAATACGCATAGACAAAACTATCAAGCATATAAAGAAATCAAGAAAAGTATTGATGATTAAAATTATCATATTTGTGGTTTGTGATAGTATCTTATCAAAGTGCATAAAAAGGGTTAAATAGCGGAAATATACAAATGAAGGCCCTTCTACGATTCCGTAGTTTCAATTGTTACACGAACATATGTTAATCAGTGGGAGATTAAATAATAAATGTGAAACGCGGTCGTAAACAACTGATTAATAAAACGTAGAATATTTATTTAGTATTTGGTATTTATATTGCAAAGAGGCAAAGTTAGAAAGGGATATATGACATCAGGTGATTGTTCAATTATTTATAATAGAATTGCAAAATAATTTATGATTTCCTTTGAATCTGGTATGTTTCAATCAATATATAATCAAATGGAGTTTTAATCAGAGTGCTAATAACGGTTAATTTCAGATAGAACATGCACGTTAAATATATTTATCTCGTAGTTTCTTTTATTAATCGATGCATAACAGTAATCGACACCCATTCTGAATATTTGATATTGATCCGTTGTTTCTTGACAATATTGCCTGATGCTATGGTTAATTTCCTCAAGTAAAATTTGAAATTTTAGTGAGACCACAGTGTAAATACTGAATGAAGCCATCCTTGAAACACAGGATATTCACTTCCATTAAATAGCATGTACAAATTCAAAGAGGTTATCAATGGGCCTATTCAACTGGGACTTTCCGTATAGAACAAAAGGTGGGAGGAGCTAGATGCGCAAAGAAAAAAGTTACTCATTGAGAAATGCCCAGCAGAAAAGATATTTGCATTGATGTCGCTTATAGCAATATCTATTTTAACAAAGTAGTTAAAAACATAAAGATGTGAATAAGGATTTCTTTTACCGTGTCCATCGCAATAATTTATTAGTTTTTCTATTACGGGGAAACCAACCCATCATGCTAAATGATAAATTGGCTATGCATGACATTTATTTCAAGACATGTGATATTCTATTTTTATCTAATAATTTTCCAAGTTCTGCTTGAACGGAGGATGCTAATTTTTTAAAATTAGAACTTACAGAGTTCTGTTAAGCAAAAATATACGATGAGTTGTTTGAATAAGTATATATTCTTTTCAAACATCGCTTATGTACTAGTTTTTAATCTTGAAAATAATTTAGATATCATTACGGAGAATTTTTTTCGTTGAGTAAGTGCTAAACGCTCTGACGTCATAATCTTAAAACCCCACCAGTCGAAGGAAAGTTTTTTTAAGTAACGAAACGAAGTTAGTCAACAACACCCCCAGACGAATACGCCCAAAACTATCGATGCATTCCGAAGATTTTAAAGTGTATTTGCAAGGGTTTTTTAACTTTTAATTTACAATGTAAGGCACGGAGTTACCGAGGGCAGACATGCAATTCATCATATTTATCCATTGAATTATGGTCTCATAAAGTTTAATATATTAAGAAACAATCTCAGCTGAAGGTCACTTTTAAAAATAATTACAAAAGAATTCAATGTGCGAGACATATTCTGCCCAAAAAAAACAACAACAAAAAACAAACAAAACAACAAAAAACAACAACAAGAAAACAAAAACAAAAAATACAATATTTTACGACCAAAGAATGGCCGATGTTGAATGAAGTAGTATGGTCTGTCTACTTAAATTAAAATGAAATTGGTCGGTAAACGTGGACTGGTTTGAAGTGAAATTACCTTATCCCCACAAACCGGATTTACACAAAAGAACTATATTTAGTGGCAATATAATCAATACTTACTTACTTAATAATTACTTCATATAATGTGAGTTTATCGCGGAATGTGATGGGATGTGGTGCGTGACGAGAGCGTGACTCCTGTTTAGCTCCCAATCCAGTATACTGACCGTGGGGTACTGTATAAAAAAACACGCCAAGGCACACGGAGCTCACACATATTGAGCACTGATACTTTTTACTTAGTTCATTGTATGTATCAAAACTGGACACAAGTATTCGATACAATTTTATATAATTTACGGGTAAAGTGATATTCATGAGGTTAAACAGTTCATTTCCAAGAATACCATCATTAATATCAAAAACATCTGGGAAAAACTGTTTATTCAAATGGTCAAAATGAATTCCCATATAAAGAAATTCTTAAACTCAGCTTCGAATATATTAAGAATGATATGGAAACTAAAGTATAAACTTCACATACGATTGTTATCTCAAATATATATATATATATATCTTAATCCTATGATAGATAACTTTTAGAATATTCGTCTGAAGTTTGGGGTGTCTGTACGTAACAACTCTCTCTAAAGTAATATATTATACAAAACAAAGCAGCTAGAATTGTAACCGTTTTAACGAATTCAATTTCTAATGAAAAAAATTAAATCAAGAATATGGATGGCAATTATTAAAATCTCGTCATGATTAAAAAAAATACTATTTAATGTACAAAGTAACACATAATATTTTTCATGTATAGAGTATTGATATATTTGACCAATATATAACGGAATCACCGCCTTATCATTTAAGAAATTTTAATGGTATGACATTTCCATTTCTCCTGTGCATTCCTTCGTCTGCAAATCGTTGGGACGAATAAGAATTAGATCTTAACGAAGCCCCGTCGTTGGCTATTTTTAAATAAAACATCATAAAGACAAAAAAAAAACACAAAAAAAAACACACACACTTCCTATTCCAGACTACTATTATCATGGTTCCCGATATATTTCTATAATGCATGCTCGTCTGAAAAAACCGTTGTAGCGATTTTAAGCATGATCTGTTTGTATGTTTGTTTGTTGGGTTTAACGTCCCAACGACAGTATTTCAGTCATTTGGAGACGATGTTTACTTGAGACAGATATAGTGCCGCCACACTGCAGTATCACGCCGTAGACATGTGACATGATACCACACCCAGTCACATTAGCCTGACACCGGGCCAACCAGTCCTTTAACTACCCTTATATGCGATCTGTTTGTAAACCATTTATCGGATACGCCATATTGTAGTACTTGTAAGCCATCTTCGTCCTCACTGTTGAGTGAGATCACCATAATTACTCATAAACTGTATATACTGCATGAATTTGTCAACTATATTTATGTTGTTGTTTTTTTAATTTCCATATAAAATGATGAGTTTAATCTCTTTTCTCCCTCTTCTGTAATCACTAGGGGAAAGGCTGAGTCTACTGTTATCAGAACTTGTGACCTAAACACATTTTAACATGATATGAGAAATAAAATTTGTTCATACTTCAAACTATTTAAAGACGAAATCAGGCTATTGACAGATGTACCAGAAGAAAACGTTTTAAACAGAGGTAATTCATGTGAAAGGGATTTTCCATGGAGGTTCAAACAAGGTTTTTATTCAATGTTGCTGAAAGCATACCCATTATTATTCATGTAGATTCATGTTAAACTACAATATGCGTTTTACCTACAATTCAACTGAGAAAAATCAGTGTTTGTTATTCCAGAGTAGGTCTATTGTGATGAGATTTGTTTATTTATTTTATTTTAATCCACTACCTTACACTGATCTCTAGCCTCTCGATCTTGAGAACATACGCGCCTCCTTCGAAGCCGGGCATGTTGAAGAAAAATATTAAAAAATATAAATCGATAACAGAGCTTGCAAAACCTTTGACTGTTCCGGAAGCTACTCATGGCCTCAATGCCACGTGGAAAGCAACAACGCAGATAAGAATCACGGAAGATTACGGAAGATCACGGAAAATTATCGTGATGCTGGCATCATATAAGGGCAGCGGTTGCAGATGCTAAAATACCACCGTTTTCAATAACGACGACGGCAATGCCTTTCCTCTGACTGACCCTCTTCGCCGAAGGAGTATGTTGATTTACAGTTATCCTGCCTTTATAGATGTAGTACTTGTAAACAGCTTGGATCCAAATCAGAGCTTGAGTAACTAGAGTAATGCCTGATCCGGTTTCATGATGTTAGACACGCAGCTAATAGATTTTCATAGAAACAACAATAGAACAGATTCTAGTGGTACTCTATTTGTCTAGGTATACATTGTACTTCGATATCAGGGCATATTTTTTTAAAAGGTTTCATGTAAATTATTTTTACAAATTTTTGTTTGTGTTAAAATGGTCGACCTGGATTTCTGCCAATCCCAGTGAAGTAGCGTATTCCGTGGAATGGGAGAATCGGTTGGAAGAGGATTTATGTGCTGAAGAAAATGCAAAATCATGAAGTCTGTGATCCCAAATCGGATTTTGAGTCAGAACCTGAAAAAACTTACTTACACTGATGTCAAAATCATATCAACATACATTATATTTTGCATTACAAATAGACGACATATTCCTTGGTTCTCGAATATGTATTACATAAACATAATCAGAGAAGAAGCAAACGAAATTGATGATATGTGGAAAAAGATCACTCTATATTAATGTAGATACTCTCCTGTTTTATCATGGACAAACATTCAAACCTCCGCCTACCCTACACCCGATTTAACGACGAGCACAGCCTGACCCTCATTTTACCGATATACTGATTAAACCGACATTGTCAAGAGGTACGGTTGATTTTCGGATAAACCGGTTATGCTGTATTCAATAACAATGTTCTTTCGATATAATTTAGTAATAATGTATACGAACAAATATATGAACATACCTAGACTACGTATGTATCTAATTGCACCGACATCAGCTCAAATAATATGTGTGAGTTTTCAAGATAGCCTTAGAACTATATGAGCTTCATTAACTATATGTATTTATAATTGAGACTCATTTACATATTCAGCCGCAACATTATCAAACTTTAAACCTGCATAAACCGAAGGTTGTACTTGGTTACCCTTAATAAATCTTGAATACATTTTCTTGGGAACAATGAAGTATAATATTAAGGAATATGTTACTTGCTCGGTGGTAAAATATTTGTTTGTTTGTTGGGTTTAGCGTCCCATCGAAAGTATTTCAGTCATTTGGAGACAATGCCTACTTGAGACAGACATAGTACTGCCACACTTCTGTATCACGCCGTAGACATGTGGCATGATACCGAACAAGGGCATAATTCTAAAAGCAATATTTTTTTAGTTGGCCCCTGACTTTTCATTTTAATTGACATGGCATTTTATGCACTCCAAACACATATACTCTATATGAATTAAACATCATACATACATTCGTCTTGATTAGTGATAATAAATCTGGCGCACTGGCGTAGACTTAATCGGGATAAAGTGAAATTATGGCTCCTGACTTTGTGAAAATATAACTGAAACTTCCAGGGATCTTCACCTTGATATTCCAACTTTCAAATCATGGCCCCCTACGCCGCATAAAGGTGGTCCTATGGTGTGACACGCATAACTCCAAGTTTTATTCTAAAATCTTTGAAATACTATACATTTTCGTCGACATGCCTCATATATAGATACCAAGCAAAAATATAGTGAAGTTTCACAATGTTGCTATTGTATCTTTCAATAAAAATAAAATGTGGAAAAACGTGCGTAATTTTACGCATAAACATTATTGTTATATTAATTAGTGTTATATCATTTTAAAGACCCATTTGACAAGAAAATATTATAATGTCTACTGGATTGTTAAATATTAGACATGATATGACAGTAAACAAGATAGATGGAATGAAGGGTTCAGTCAGTAAGCATTTATATACACGTATATTTTTCAGAATAATGACCCTTGTCTTACAACTGTAACTTGTCATGATTGTTCAGTATTTCTAAGCTTGGTGTTGATACCTTTTAAAGTGCTTGAGTAATAGGGCTACATTAAAGTTTTTGCACGACGGCGACAACTACGAAATTGACAACGACCCAGTGATTATAATTCCTGGACTTTTTCTTCGAAACAGGCGAGCTAAAAAGTGTTCGTTTGTGACTGATGACTGTCCGTCGTCCGTCGTCAACATTTAACTTAAACGACATCTCCTCCTAAACTACTGGGCCAATTTTCAAAACACTTAACAGGATTGTTCCTTTGGGGCGTATTCTTTTCAAAATTGTTCAAAGAATTAAATTCTATGCCGAAATCTGGTTGCCATGGCAACGAAAAGTGGGGAAAATGAAAACTTCAAAAATCTCCGCCAAAAGTACTTTTTTTCAAAATATTTTTGCACAGATTTTTCTTAGGTAACTCTCTACCAAGCTTGTTAAACATGTTTTTTTTTTTTTTTTTTTTTTTTTCGTCACAGATGCCTCTTGGGTGACTCGCTACATAGATCGTAAAAATAATTAGATCCGTTGTAAACATTGGCGCCAGAGGGCAGAGCCAGATTTCCTTATTTGTATATAGAATAAATTTGAAAAATCTTCATGTCCATAGTACTGGCTTGATTCAAAGGTTTTTAGCTAAAATGTTCCTTGTATTTATCTGTATCAAGGCTGTTAAAAGTATTTGGTTCTGTCTAAATAAATGGCTGGCAGGAGGCAGAGCCTATTGTCCATAATATCATAAGATATTTGCTGGGTCTTTTCCTACCAATAATACCTGGTTCTCGGGTAAGCGATTCCAGGCCCTCTTGTTTTGTGGAAGAGTCAATAATTTATTTCTGGTGAACATCAAATTTAATATACTCTACTACAATTTTCGAGGTTCACTCGATGAAATAAAATTCATTTTCCATATTTGGAGTGTGATGAGACATAAAGCCAGCAATTTGCGCATGGTGTAAGGTGTCATTTCCCGGTGTGATTACATGAATATTCAAACACTGGGTGGTGTAAATAGTCACAAACAAATAAATGATTGCAGATCGAGACGAGAATGTCAAATGCACTGCCATACTGTCAGTGTGGGAATGTAATATAAACATGCAGAGGAGGAGATGAATTTGATTAATGCAAAGAATTGTAAAAAATAATTGTATTCAAATTAATTTCAACAACCCATGGATGAAAAACATCGGCTTATTGTCTCAAGACTCTGATGTTGAGAAAAAAAATCATTTTTGTTTAGGATTGGTGGGAATGTGTTGTTAGTTGTTTGGGATTATTGTATATTCCATAAAACACAATGTGTAAACTTAATATTTTGTTGAAAGAAAAAATTAACTTTCTCTCAGTGACAGTGTCAGTGCACATACAAAGGTTGAAATAACTAGAAGGGGATATGAGTTTGAGGTAACAATAGATAAATCTGATTTGTGACATCCTCTTGAAATAAACAGACAATGATGAGATGTTCTAAAACAGCTGAAACAATAACCGAAATAAGAATATAAAAAAGAAAAATTATATCAACAATGGAAAATGACAAATAGGAACAATAATAGCATATTGTCAAAGAGCACTTGTAATTTTGTATTACATTTCTGATTATATCGATACAGCTAGAAGACGGAAATGTTATTATTTCAATCAAGATCGTTGCAAAAGTGACAATGCAAAAGTGACAAATTTAGCTGCGGTGACATTGTATTCTCAAAGGAGGAAATTAAAGTTGAGAGAGGAAAGTGGATATTCTGACTCATTGATTCGATTTGTGCTAATTTTGTTAAAGCGGGAAACGAGGTAACTTTGCACTTTGAGAAGAACTGTCTTTCTTAGACAGGTTAAAAGAGTACGAAAGTGTTCGAAAACTTTAGCAAATGACACGTTTTTCTGAGGTATTACTAAGAATTTGATTATAAAATCAGTTACTTCCGAAATGTTTCCCCTTTAACCAGAACACATCGTTTCAATCTTTAAATCCAATTTTCTTACATATCTGTGGGGACACAATAAGAAACTGCAGATCCCAATGCATTTCTGGACCTATTTATTCTACCAGATATGTGTTTTTGAAATTCGGAAAAGGCAAAATAGCACGGGATCAGTATTTGGCTGTAGAAAGCGTACGACAACACATTGACCGTTTCAGACTGCAAACTCATGTAACAACAGCGATTGTTGTGCGTAATTGACATTTTCTCGCAATATTTTATAGAAGCTATCAGAAACATCCCTACGTTTGTGATTGTTCCGCACACAGTTTCTGAGGAGAATGGCGTATAACACCTTTGCTCTCAGTGTCCGTTTAGCAATACTGATTCAAAGACATGTCCTATCATCAACTTTCCGCTTGGGTTAAAAAATTGACCCATGCCTCATCACCAGTAATGAAACACCTTTTTATGGAGAGTCATGACTGTCATATTTGCAGAGAATGTTTATTGTTGATTCATAAACATAATATATTGAGTGACAACGCGCTTTTATAGAGTTCTTACAGCTATAATTATGTTGAGTCATTTTGACGATATACATGTATTGGGTTCACCTGACTTTATATGAAGCGAAAAAACACTTATATAGAACAGAACAGCAAAATATAGAGAGATTTGGCATTATATAAAGTGGAAACGTTCATATGATGAGTGACAATGTCCTTATATTTAGCAGTCGGAATAACATAAAGAGTATATTTACCATTAAATGAACTGGAAATTTCAATTTATTTGGTGACTTTGTACCTATATTGAGCCGTTGCATCAATATATAGACTTGACATGACTATTTAAGTTTACCGTCGCTTCGACAGTATTTCAGTCATATAGCGACGTCCAGCTTATAACAGGTGGAGAAAGACCCCGAATGCACGGAGGTATCCCGGAAAAACCACAGACCTACCGCAAGCCAACTGGAAGGCTTCCTCACATAAACAATATATAGAAGTAGATTTGGTATTAAATGAAGTGAAAATGTCTATATATTGGGTGATTTGTCCTTCTGTTGAGCCGTTGCAATAAAATATAAAAATAGATTAAGCATTATATTATTGAAAATGTCAATATAGTGGGTGACTTTGTTCTAATATTGTGTGGTTAGGTCATTATATAGATAGGATAATTTTAAGCCGGTTCATTTTACGTATGCATCGTTGAAAACAACGAAATGCAGGTAAGTTTTGTTTCCATTTCATATAATGTCATATCTACTTTATATATGGTGGCAACGGCTCAATATAAGGACAAAGTCACCCTATATATGAACATTTCCACTTCATATAATTCTAAATCTACTTTTTGTATTGTTGCAATGGCTCAATATTAGGAAATAGTCATCCAATATAAGGACATTTCCATTTCATTTAATGCTAAATCTACCTTCTATGTATTGTTGCAAGGGCTCGATATAGAGACAAAATAAGTCACCCAATAAATGAAGATTTCAACTTCATTTAATGCTAAATCATCTATATATTATTGCAACGGCTCAATATAGAAAAAAAGTTATCCAATAAACGAACATTTCCACTTCATATAATGCTAAATCTACACTCTATATATTGCTGCAACGGCTCAATATAATAATATAGTCATCCAATAAACGGACATTTCCACTTCAGATAATGCTAAATGTACTCTAAAAATATTATTGCTACGGCTCAATATAAGGACATGTCACCCAATATGTGGACTTTTCCACTTCACATAAAGCCGAATCTACTCTCTATTTTGCTGTAACTGCGCTATATAAGTGCATTGTCGCTTCATATAAAGTCAAATAAACCCAATATATCGTCAAAATGTCTCAATAAATAGCTGTAACGACACTATATAAGCAATTGTCACTCAGTATATTGTGTTTATGAATCAAAAATATACATTATCTACATAATTATAAGACAGTCGTGGCTCTCCATACAATTCCTGCTATTTTAGTACTTCCTCAGTTGCTTTGCCATGTGTACCCTCGTATTTTTGGGATCCAGCGAGCGCTTATTACTTTACCATTTGTAACTTAAAATATGATGTTTATTTATTTTGAATCGATATGTCTAGCTTGGCATCAAAAGGAAAAAAAAACTAGCTGTACGAAAATACAATTTTCATCAAAAATTGTTTATCAGAATTTGGCCAAGAAATCATATATACACTGAGCAAATTTTATAATTGGTCACTTTAGGTTTGAAAAATTTCTGACAAGTAGGCTCTTTTGGTTGTCTTATTTAAAAAAAAATTAAAATGTCTGACGATATGTTTTTAGTTTGATTTTTATGAAGAGATTGCCACCATTTAGGCAATTACTATGCGGTTAAAGTTTACGTGAGGCAATCATTTTCCAAACTGTAGAGAATCAATAATTCAAAAATGGTTTTAACATTACTTAAACACAGGTTACATAACCAATTTATACAATCACGAAATTCTAGGTGCAAAAGAGTCTTATTTTATACAAACATTTCAATTTTCATTTATATATTGGTTTATTTTATGTTTCAAAATACCGTAATGCACTTAATATATAACGTGTTTGTTCCCAATGGTCAGAGATAGAAACTGGGAGACGGCCAAAACCAGTAAAGCACCAAAAGATGAAAGATTATACGAAAACTTCAGGGTCTTGGAGGATGAGTTTTATCATATAATGGAATGTGAGATGATAAGGATTTAAGTAGAAAATATGTAGCGAAACTGTCTACCTTGTCTCTAATTGACGTACATCAAGATTAGATATCATGTCACTTTGTCTGATATATTGTTCCCGCTCTGTATTTATTCTTTTCTTTTCCATTTTCTCCTTATTGGGAATGGTTGATGGAAATGTAAAACTATACAATCTCTGTTGATCTTTCTCAATATTTTTCTGTATTTATATAATTATAACGCATTTGTATTATTTCGGAGGCCTCCGTGGCCGAGAGGGTAAAGTAGCTAACTTTAACATTCACTCAGCCCCTCACCGCGTGGGCTCGAATCCCGGCAGGGTCATTCGGATTTACATGTGAGGAAGCCTTCAAGCTGGCTTTCGGTAGGTCGGTGGTTCTTCCCGGATGCCTCCGTGCCTGCGCAATAAATCGTTTCGCGGCAGCAACTTTGTTGTATATGGTCGTGTTTTGAAGAGTTTTGGCACTAGTTGTCCCTATGACAAAACGATATGTCGCGAACAAGTACAAGGTCGCTAGATTTAAGGTCAAGGTTACAGCACTCGAGTTGACCTTTTGCAATTGTGTGCTGTCTTTAACTATTCTTGTGTATGGTTGTGTATTAAAATCATTATAAGTAAACTAGAATGTTAATTTATTGCGGGATTTTGTTGTTGTTTGTGTGTGTGTGTTTTCTTCTTCTTGAATATCGTGATACAAAGACAGTCAGTTATTCATTGTGCCTACTTATTGTATTTCCCGTATCGGTTAAAAACAAGATAAGGGCGTTTACTACAGTTAATCGTGTCGCAGTGTTTCAAACAGAAAAAAGAAGTAATAAAGCAATTTCTCTTTTAGCTGGAAGGTTAAGTGTAATTTATTTCGGGCACTCGCAACATTCGCATGAAAGCTGTCACAATGTCAGCGTTTCTACGCTTTAAGGGATGTTTTGCTACAATAGTTATCATTGGATCATATCACTAAAACGGAAGTTGCAAACGACGAAAATAACAGCGATGATATATCGCAAATGAATTAAAATAGTTGAATTATTCGAAAATGCATCCTATAAACGTTACCATAAAAACAGCCAATACCCCCTTTACAGGTTTTAATTAAACAATCTTTTAATAAAAGTTTCAAGAAAAAATAGAAAAAAAAATATTGAAGAGATTTCTATAAGATTTTTTTAAACACATGTTTTATCCGTTTGTTGCTAAGAAACAAGTACCCGGGGAGATTGAGAAGACGGCTGATAGTTTGCTTGCCTTCTATCTATCTATCTATCTATCTATCTATAGATTTTTTTTATTTATTTTTTTTTTTTAACTAGAAATGTATGATTAAATTATTAATTAAGAACGGTTACCATAGAATTACCATGGTGAACTATCTTTATTTTTAGAATTTTGTGATCAACGCATATGTTTGTTATATAGACCATGTAAAATTCAGAAAATTCTATTGAAGACAAATTGTACAAAAGGGTTCAATCCCCGTCCGCGACATACCAAAGTCGTGAAATGATACTGGTATAGCTCCTTTGGTTGGCGCTCGGCCTATAAGGGTTGCAGGACTGATTTGTCCGGTGTCAGGATAATGTGACTAGGTGTCGTATCATGCCACGTAATATCTATGGTGTGATACTGCAGTATGGCAGCACTATATAACTGTCTTAAGTAGACATCGTCTCCAAATGACTGAAATACTGTCGTTGGGACGTTAAACCCAACAAACAAACATACAAATACTCCGCCACCAGCTAATAAGATGATTTTCAACCTTGTTGCACTTAAACGGCAGATTTTCAGCCTGACTGCACTATAACAAACAGCCATCATTACAGACCAACTATATATATATACACTCAATGTGCGACATCTTGCCTTTTCAATTGACAGCTTTTCATGGATTAGCATAGAATACTAATTAGCTGCATCATAAACAGTATTGATATATACCTTAATATACGTCATGAGTATCTGGAGCATATAGACAAGCAATCTCTCTCTCTCTCTCTCTCTCTCTCTCTCTCTCTCTCTCGTTTATTATTACCTTTCTAGGTGAAAGGAATGTAATCATGTGTTTTAAGTATTGTCTTTTGTCGCATTACAGCTCTATTTTGGACATCATGAATAGTTTATGATAAAGTGAATATTCGACTAAAGTGAAACATTCAGTGTTGCCGTAACACGTAGTATATTGTCATTTTAAGCTAACACGGGAAGCATTATTGGCCTTGATTCGGAAAAAAACAACTGCTATAAATATTTTATTTCTTCACCAATTTTAATTGGATATAGCGCATATCCAATAATCGGGAAAACGTTATAAGTAGTGTGCTTTTTGTGATAGCAAATAAATGCTAACGAATATGGAAGGGGATATCAGCCAATATTCTAATTACAATTTTCAATTTTCAATTTACTATTACATAAAATCAATTTCACATACCATCACCTAATTTGCAAGTTACAAATCTACAAATCAACAAGTTACAAATCTACAAATAACAAATCTACAAGTTACAAATCTACCTATGTAAAATGTACACGCAAGGTGGCGCTTCTAATCGGGGAATGCCCATCTCTAAATAGACCATACCAGCAAACTTTTTAAATTTCGAGTTTCTTGCAGACATAGTTAGGTAAATGTCTCTAAATATATCTTGTTGCTATTAAAATTTTAGGTATAATCCTGTACTTAACGGGCGATTATGATTTTATAATGTTATCAATGATAATGATGATTTGAATAGTGACATTTACCTAATAACTATGTCTGCAAGAAACTCGAAATTTAATAAATAAACACTCGTGCGTTTGCTGGTGAGGTCTATTTAAAGATGGGCATTCCCCAATTAGAAGCGCCACCTTGAGCGTACATTTTACATGGGTAGATTTTTAACTTGTAGATTTGTAATTTGTAGATGTGTAGATTTGTAACTTGTAGTTTTGTAATTTGTAGATTTTGTAATTTGTAGAATTGTAACTTGTAGATGTGTTATTTGTAGAATTGTAACGTGCAAAGTAGGTGTTTGTAAATGTGGAATAGTTTATATGTAATAGTGCTTAGATAGAGGTATTTAGAAAATGCGGTGTTACAATTTGAAAATGAACATTTGAAATAAGAAATTCAAATGTTCAGTTTAATTATTTATGTTTGACCATAGTTTAGGCAATATTTAGACGCGTTCAATACCATTAATTACCAAAGCACATCATCCAGTCATCCTATCTGTTTCTCTGCTCGTTAGACATGTGTCACTCACATGTTTTATGAAGAAGGCTGGTCATCTCGTTGCGATGTAAAAAAGAAAATCTTCCGTTTCTAAATCAGTTCACACTTCCTTGATATGCCGTCTCAACCAGTTTCACCACAGCTTCGGCGAAACTCGGCATAACAATGAATTTGAATTTTATATGTATGTTTACAATCAGTTTAGCTAAAGAGTTTCTCATTTGCTGTCATTTCTAACCTCAATCTTGAGCCATTTTCTTCATATATTCGGGTTTTTATCGAGAGGCGATGTAAATAGACACTCTCCTCACTTGTAAAAATTGCACATTATACATATCTAATAACTATCATGCGTATACATATTTTGGAAGGTTAGTATGGATGTATTATTTTCAAATGTATCCAATGTTCAGTGTGACCATACAAAGTGCTATATGACGTCATTTTAAGCTGTCACAAGTAGCAAATTTGCTTCAGTTTGGAGGAGAGAACTAATTTTTTATTTCTTCATCAATTTTAATGGGATATAAGCGCGTGCGAGCGATAGATTTGCTCCACACATAGGCCATAGTGATTAGATTGTCAGGGATACGGAATTTCCATACATTTTGGAAAACATTCGCTTATGGAAGGGGTAACCGCCATTATTATGATTACTATTTCTAATTTTCAATACTAATATAATTAAAATCAAATATTAGGCAAATGAACTGCTTGAAAGAAATTCTTGACATAGTTTTGCTTATGGGCAAGCATGTTTCAATAGGTGACTGGTGAAAGGTTTGGGAAACACCTGATATGTTTAAACCTGGTCAATAGCTTGTTGAGTCTTCAAAAATATCAAGGTTTATTTAATCGGTTAAGGGAACTCAAATACATGTATTTTAAGAACTTTATCAATTCTTTTTTAAGTGGTAATTCAGATGTAAGGAGAATCCATCCAGTTGTGAAGAGATATTTCAGTTTTGTACTTATCAAACTTCTTGGATTATCAAACGTTGAAGGAAACTCTCCGATTCAATACACGTATGTCCCTGTAAGAATTTGTTCCGCGTGTCTTTTCCTCACTTTTTCAAAAACTGTGAGTCCCATCCTTCTGGGCACCAAAGCTTGGTGGTAGCTTACAAACAACTGAATTTATAAATTGCTTATGCTGCCTCGATCGAAACATATGACTGTCCTAAATTTGTCATTTAGATGTCGTTAATGAGTTGATTTATCGGGCAGTCGTGGGTTCGATTCTCGGCCGCGACATACCAAAGTCGTAAATGCGGCACTGGTATAGCTCCCGTGATTGGCGCTCAGGATACAAAAGAAGCTCCAGGACTGCTTGGTCCGGTGTTAGGATGATGTGACCAGGTGTGGTATCATCCCATTTAACTACGGCGTGATACCGCAGTGTGGCAGCACTATGTCTGTCTTATGTAGGAAACATTCCCCATATGACCGAAATACTCAAGGAATGATTTCCATTATGAATTAAAAAGAGTAGTAAAATTGAAGCATTTTAAATGAAACAGTTTAAGTATGGCACCATGAACTATGTCAGTGTGTTATAATCAGGGATAAGTGGTAACGTAAATTAACTAACGAGATGCTGTAACGTTAGCCCTATAATTAGACGAGTCACTATTTCTTAGGGAAAAAAACAATAAACAAACAAACAAACAAAAAACCTATAAAAAAAAAATAAATAAAAAAAAACACCTTTAATATTCTTTTACTTTGGACGAGTGTAAATTTCGTTTGAGGATCTACATTGAATGATTCTATACTCATTTTATATCATCTGAAAAGCAAACAGTTTAAAAATCAATCTGAACCAGAATACAAGTTTACTGAGAATTGACCGAGGGAATTTTGTCGTATTTTGACTAAGCAAATTAAAGTATAACAAAGACAGTTGGAGAGGAAATCGTTTTCTTTAACTGAATATCTTTTAGATTGTGATTATGTATTTTCTGTCTCATAGAAAATAAGATTAACACTCGTCAAAATAAGAGCAGGGGATTAACTAGTGTAGGTAGGAATGATAATGGCCTTGTGATGACCTAGTTATGGCTTATTTATAACCTAGTTATGGCCTAGACATGACCTAGTTATGGGCTTATTAATGACCTAGTTATGGCTTAATGATGACCTAGTTACGGCCTAGTTATGACCTAGTTATGGCTTATTTAAACCTAGTTATGGCCTAGTCAAGACCTAGTTATGGCTAAATGATGACCTAGTTATGGCCTAGTCAATACCTAGTTATGGCTAAATGATGACCTAGTTATGGCCTAGTCATGACCTAGTTATGGCTTATTTATAACCTAGTTATGGCCTAGACATGACCTAGTTACGGCCTAGTCATGACCTAGTTATGGCTTATATATAACCTAGTTTTGGCCGAGACATGACTTAGTCATTCCACTTCTGGAGGCCTGAAGAAGAGGCCATAATATTACACTGCGGGTTTGTATCCGAGTTCTCAAAACCCTATACAGCCCACAACGCTGGATTGGTTGATGTCCATCGCTGGATTCTACAACCTCCATACATCCGTAAAATCTGTCGACGGCGTTCCAGACGGTGATCTAGCTACCTGCAAATATCCTCCTTCTTCGTTTTGTATCCTTCCTTCTTGCCTCAAACGTGAGTTCGCCATTTTTTCTCAGGGGTTTATTTACATACCCCACCCATCTTTTGTTCTATGCACCGTACAGATTGTAGTCTGTAGTCTATTGAACTTTGAGTATAGCCATAACCTATAATATTCTGACCAGTGTAACGTTTTGTTTTTTTTGTATGTAACTAGTTGTAGGATTTTTTTTTTTTTAAATATTTTGTGTGGGTTATTCTGTTAGTTACGTCTAGGTTTCATTAAATTGACATTAAATAATTAACTTGGTACCCCACCCAATACTTGGTTTAACTTTGTTTATCCTTGACTCACACGTGGTGATAAAACATTCCTTTTCAAATTTAGATTTATTTCATATTAAATCGTGTTAAATCGTGTGGGTTGTTCTGTTAGTTACATCTCGGTTTTATTAAACTGACTTTGTGAATAACTTGGTACCCCACCCATCATTCGGTTTAACTTTGGGTAACCTTGACACACACGTGGTGTTCAACCATTTCTTTTCTATTTTGTAAGGAACGAGTTTATTTCAAATTTAAATTGAAGCATATATATGTCTTAGAGAATTGATATTCTCAATTTATATCATTTGAGTACTCAAACTTGATCATTCTCGTTAAACGTTCATCGTGCGTTTATTACACTGATTTTGATATTATTGCTAAATATTTTGACAGCAACTATATTTATATGTAGCTTTTTAAACAGGATTAGTTATTTAAAAGAATAGATAACGTTCAAATAACGTTTCCTTCACATTGCAGTCAAACCCAATTCATTGTCATTTTATAATTTCACTTATATATATAGGAATCTGAAATTTATTAACTATATAGATTTCTCTATTTCATATCGAACTGGTCTATGATAGGAAATATTAATTAATGTTTATTTAAATATTGTAATCAGTATATTAAAATAATACTCAATATTTATAAGTATACATTTATTATCTTTAATTCAATTAAACGTTTATTAAACGTTCATTCCTTGCTCAAAATAGGATATATATATACAGTGTAGACATAGTAGTTCATTATAAATTGGACTTCACTTGTGCGGTGTATAAAACAAGAGAGTTTATAAAAAAACCTAGGCACCTTTGAGCTTGTCTGTTTGTAAATATACACCAAAGAGACACTTTACATACATACTATAATTATACACGACACAAAATCCCACTTTACAATCTCACATTTATCTACATTTTCTTACATGAAAAGATCTTAGATTACTTTCATATCACCATATACATCCCACACTTTACTATTGAATTCATTTTTCAGAAACATTCATCATATCATCATATCACCATAAGTAAGTTTTCATACAAGTAATCACCATTGACTTAATAGGCACTAACTATAAAGGTGTTGATACCATTACATGGTATATTTTAACCTTCAATTTTATCTTTTCATAAAATGGATCAAGTTTTTCCATTACCTTCACCAAAACCAACAAGTGAATCGAGACATAGTCGAGATTCATTTAAGATAAATCAATCTGCGAGACCAGAAAATGACCACTACCTCCAGACCAAGATCTGGCCTCAGAGACTGATTATAAAATCGGCAAGGCATGGTTCAATACTTAAAGAAACTTCCATTGTCAAATTTACCCAGACTTTTCACAGGAGTCTAGGACCTAAGCTGAAAAGGATAATCCCCCTCAAATCAGGAGCTTTCATGTTAGAACTGGCTTCGGCTGAGGCAGTCACTAGTCTACTTAGACTCAAACCACTAGTAGTTGGTAATATACAATTAATAGCTATCCTTCCCCAAGGAGGACCTACAATCTCAGGAGTCATCCATAATGTTCCGCTAAATGAAGACATTTCAAATCTCTGTCATCAACTTATCCCTTACAGCTCAGAAAACTCTATATCCTCTGGTATACTTCATGCCACAAGATTGTTAAACAAATTTGGTAAATCGTCTGGAGCAGTTAAGATTACTTTCTCTGGTTCTGAACTACCTAAGTTGGTTAAGCTGGCTGATTCCCCCACTTTCTTTCCGGTTGATAAATATTCGCCACCCCCAATTAGATGTTTCCAATGCCAACGTTTCGGTCATGTAAATACAGTTTGTAAATTTGAACAAAGATGTGCTTATTGTTCTTGTAACAACAACATCAAAGATTGCCCAAAAAAAAGGTCTTCCAAAATGTTGTAATTGTGGGGAAACCCATACAACAAAATTTCGAGGTTGTACTTCATACAAAAGAGCATCTCTCATCGCTCAAAATCACATGATTCCAGAGTTCCCTGGTTGACAGCTGAACAAATGTTATTCGGTGAAAATTCTAAAAAAAAAATGAAACATTAAAACAAGACTCACAAAATAAATCAAATAAGACTACACAACTTACAAAAACAAATATTACAGAAACTACATGTCAAAAGAGTAAAGATGAATCAAAACCAGAAACCATACCTCTTACAAAAACCAAAAGTTCAGATGACACCTCAACCAATAATGAACAAATATATAGCATAAATACCCCTAAATCCCAGTCCAACGATCAAAAAACGAGTTGCACAACCAAACTCTATAGGTCAAATTCAGGGCACCTTATCAGAGAAACCAAATGCTTTCCAAAAACTTCAATCCCAGATAGTAAAGTTGAAGAAAAAAAGGTAGCATCTTTTATTATCATCTCTGACAGTTTTATTCAACCTCCACAGTTATCTACTACTAAACCAGTTTCACAAGCAAAACACATTCAGTCACCCAAAAAAGACTCTGCTATAATCATTCTGGATAGCCCAGACTCATCTCCTATTGTCTCCCCTGCTAAACCCACTACTCGCCCAACAAAAAGTCAAGAACTTAAATCTCAAGGAATACCAGTCCTTTTAAACATGGAGATATTTCCACTATAGAGTACACAACTCCAATTCAAAGTTAAAAAAATAACTTCCACTCCATCCTTAACTAAAACTTCTTCTACTACGACAACTGAATGCTCCTCAATTTCCGCACTTACAGACAATAGTAAATTCAATATTACAGAAGAAGATTCACTCATTTCTATCCATTCAAGTCTTTTCCAAAATAATACGGAACAATCAATAATTAGCATAGCTAACCAAAATAGTTTGGAATCAGTCAAAGTCAATGAACTTATGGTGGGAGAAATTACACCTGTTTAGGGGGAAGTACCATTAAATTTGAAAAAAAGATTAAATTCTTAGGGATGTGGCTTGACCAAAAATTTACATTTTTAGAACATATAAACAGTATTTTAAATAAATGTGAAAAAGATATAAACTTAATGAAAATGTTGTCGAGTACGGACTTTGGGTCAGATAAACACAGTCTCTTATTACTATATAAATCTGATTAGACCAAAAATTGAATATGGAGCAATCATTTATTCTTGTGTATTTGACAAATTAGATAAACTTCAAAACAAGGCATTAAAAATTGCATTTCGTGCCATTCCTTCCACCCCGATACATCTCCTAGTGTCAGAAGCCGGTATATCCCCTCTAAGTCTGAGAAGAGAGGAACAAAGCCTCAAATATTGGGCGCGTTCCGATACAAGGAAGGAGGACAATCCCGTAAATGCACTTATAGGAACGGGAGATATTTTATTAAAGCCAAATACAATAAAAGAAAAAAATTCAAATTACCTATAGGAGCCCATATTAATGAACTATTAGTCGAATACAAATAAAAAAATATTACTATTTCTGATCTTAAACCGACCCCTGTGCCGCCCTGGTCTCTTCAGTCTCCGGTTGTTAACCTAAAATTAAAAGAAAAATTCAATAAAAGTGAAATCCCTCATATTATCAAAGCTATTACGTGTGAATATATTGAAAATATTTTTAAGGATTATCTACAAATATATACTGACGGAAGCAAAGATCCAAATTCAGGGAAAATTGGAGCAGCCTACACAATTCGTTACAAATTCAAATATACAGAAAGACTTACCAATAATTTATCTGTTTATACAGCTGAGTTATATGCTATCATTAAGGCACTCATCTGGATCGAAGAACATAAACCAAAAAAGACTGTTATACTTTCGGATTCACTTGCAGCTTTAATATCCATCAAAAATAACAATAGTAGATCCAGACCAGAACTAATTAAAGAAATCTTCATTATTTTTAATAAATGCTTATCTAAAAATCTAAATGTTAATTTAATTTGGTGTCCTGCACATGTAGACATTAGGGGGAATGAAGAAGCAGACAGAGCGGCAAAGGAGGGACTTTTATTTACAAATATAACAAATCCATGTCAATTAGCCCAATCTGAAGTCTATTCACTAATTAAAAAACAAGTCAAAAATAAATGGTCAAATTTAATTAAGCAAAATACATATCATGATCTATAGCCAGTTTTAACAGACCATTTATTTATTCAAAATCAAATAAGATAGATAAATGTATTACCCGTCTTTGTTAAGGTACAAATCTTCTGTCGGGTAATAGAGGTAAATATATTTTGAAACTACAGCCAAATTGTGATAAATGCAAAGTTCTAAATTCTACTACTCATTTTTTATTGGAATGTCAAATCTTTAGTTCATACAGAGATAAACTTAAATCCACGTTAACTAAAGCGGGGTTGTCCTTCTCCCTTGAAAATATTCTCAATCCCAGTAAAGCCCTCAGTAAGTCTGTTTACTTAGCCCTGGTAGTCTATTTGACAGACTGTCAGATGACAGACAAAATTTAAATGTATTAAGATACAAGCTCCAAGCTGTTGGTATAGTCTGGGCCACAGCACACAATATGAGAGGGGTCACTCTTTATCCCTTTCCCTTATAGAGGAAACCATGAAAATACCTATGCGAACAGCATAAAACCAGATCAGCCTGCGAGTAACTCGCAGGCTGATCAGGTTTTATGCTGTTCGCTGCTCCTCAGTGGTCTGGAAATGAGGATTTTGTAATTAAATTTGGTAAGGTTTAACTGTGGTTTTCTGCAGATCAGGCTTTATGTGGTACCTATTGAGTGCGCCAAAATGAGTCTGTATGAGGGAAAGGGTTAAAGTAAATGGCGATCAAACATATAAATAAATATATGGGAACCTATCTTATCCGGCACCAAGGCTAATATTTTACTGTACATAATGTACATTTTGTACACATTTAGTTATCTTATTTCTGCACGTATACATAGTTTTTATACCCTATGGGGCCGTTTTGTTTGCTCAGAAGTGAAATTGTTATTTTAAACGGAAATATCTTAATTAATAGGTCTGGTGCCGGGATGGGAGAGGGTTCTACATCCCATCTATCATAATGCATTAGCATTTTGACACATTATTACAGTTTTATCTTTTAATAGGGAATTATCTCCCCTTGACAGCTCATAGTCAGTCAGTTCACTCCAGATCTGATCTGGGGTGATAACTGATTTTTTAGCTATTTTTTTTTTATATAGCCTCTTCAGGAGGATTCAATTGTCCTCCAGGGGAGTTTTTACATCTTTCACAGTTTAATTAAACAGTAGTCTTAACTTATTTTTAAGCCCTGGGACAACATTTTGTTGTCCCAAGGGATCGATTGACTGTGTGGTGTCAAATTTTAATAAATTATTCTTAAACAAAGATGGGATGTATTGTTCGCCATTACCATAGACTCTTATATTTACCCCCACTGTCTTTTTCTCTACATCCTGTGGGGGATATATATTTGTTTTTGTTTTTTTATATTAATACGTATATTTGTAGTTAATAAACCATGCCTGCCAATGTGTTGGCTAAGACCAACACAGACAATAGATATACACCATAAATAAACTTGTACTCTTTCACTCCTGTTTGAGCACAGCCCACTCAGGACATTTAACTTAGGCCCTCTAACCCCCTTATAACACACTTTATATAGTGTGAAATCGCATACGCATCTTATACATGTATGCACCAATATGGGGGGAGAGGAACTAAGTTTTTATTGAAGTATACACTTCATCATCCCACTTCTTTGCATATATATTTCCCCTTTAATTTTAAATTACTGGGGACGTTATGGTAATTTATCTTTAAGAATACAGGATAAATTACAATATATGAGTACAAGTTATAAAATTACATGATAAATAATTACATATAACTTAAACGTCATATGTATTCTAATGTAAAGTTTAAATAAATATAAAGAATTTATAAAAGTCTACAATCTTATATAATAGACAAAAAGTAGAAACATAGTATCCATTTGACATAAGCAACGTTTTATGAATATAATCACCTTATAGTAGGTAATATTTCACTTACACATTATAAACATCTGTTTTTTATAATATAATCACCTTACAGTAGGTAATATTTCACTTACACATTATAAACATCTGTTTTTTATAATATAAGCACCTTATAGTAGGTAATATTTCACTTACACATTATAAACATCTGTTTTTTACAATATAATCACCTTACAGTAGGTAATATTTCACTTACACATTATAAACATCTGTTTTTTATAATATAATCACCTTATAGTAGGTAATATTTCACTTACACATTATAAACATCTGTTTTTTTATAATATAATCACCTTATAGTAGGTAATATTTCACTTACACATTATAAACATCTGTTTTTTATAATATAATCACCTTATAGTAGGTAATATTTCACTTACACATTATAAACATCTGTTTTTATAATATAATCACCATATAGTAGATAATATTTCACTTACACATTATAAACATTTTGTTTTTTTATAATATAATCACCTTATAGTAGGTAATATTTCACTTACACATTATAAACATCTGTTTTTTATAATATAATCACCTTATAGTAGGTAATATTTCACTTACACATTATAAACATCTGTTTTTTATAATATAATCACCTTATAATAGGTAATATTTCACTTACACATTATAAACATCTGTTTTTATAATAAAATCACCTTATAGTAGGTAATATTTCACTTACACATTATAAACATCTGTTTTTTATAATATATTCACCTTATAGTAGGTAATATTTCACTTACACATTATAAACATCTGTTTATTACAATATAATCACCTTATAGTAGGTAATATTTCACTAAAACATTATAAACATCTGTTTATTACAATATAATCACCTTATAGTAGGTAATATTTCACTTACACATTATAAACATCTGGTTTTTTATAATATAATCACCTTATAGTAGGTAATATTTCACTTACACATTATAAACATCTGTTTTTTATAATATAATCACCTTATAATAGGTAATATTTCACTTACACATTATAAACATCTGTTTTTATAATATAATCACCATATAGTAGATAATATTTCACTTACACATTATAAACATCTGTTTTTATAATATAATCACCTTATAGTAGGTAATATTTCACTTACACATTATAAACATCTGTTTTTTTATAATATAATCACCTTATAGTAGGTAATATTTCACTTACACATTATAAACATCTGTTTTTTATAATATAATCACCTTATAATAGGTAATATTTCACTTACACATTATAAACATCTGTTTTTATAATAAAATCACCTTATAGTAGGTAATATTTCACTTACACATTATAAACATCTGTTTATTACAATATTATCACCTTATAGTAGGTAATATTTCACTTACACATTATAATCATCTGTTTTTTATAATATATTCACCTTATAGTAGGTAATATTTCACTTACACATTATAAACATCTGTTTATTACAATATAATCACCTTATAGTAGGTAATATTTCACTAAAACATTATAAACATCTGTTTATTACAATATAATCACCTTATAGTAGGTAATATTTCACTTACACATTATAAACATCTGTTTTTTTATAATATAATCACCTTATAGTAGGTAATATTTCACTTACACATTATAAACATCTGTTTTTTATAATATAATCACCTTATAGTAGGTAATATTTCACTTACACATTATAAACATCTGTTTTTTAGAATATAATCACCTTATAGTAGGTAATATTTCACTTACACATTAGAAACATCTGTTTTTTATAATATAATCACCTTATAGTAGGTAATATTTCACTTACACATTATAAACATCTGTTTTTTATAATATAATCACCTTATAGTAGGTAATATTTCACTTACACATTATAAACATCTGTTTTTTATAATATAATCACCTTATAGTAGGTAATATTTCACTTACACATTATAAACATCTGTTTTTTATAATATAATCACCTTATAGTAGGTAATATTTCACTTACACATTATAAACATCTGTTTTTTATGAATATAGCACCGTCCAGCTAATAACAGGTGGAGGAAGGCCCCGAATGCACGGAGACATCCGGGTAGAACCACCGACCTACTCACAATTTGCGATCTGTTTGCTACAGTTTTGGTAAAATGTGAGTACGCATGATATCTTACACGGGTAAGGATGTGGATAGTTGTAGAAATAAATGGGCCACTAGTTTAAATCTAAGGAACCAGTTCCTCCTTTAAGTTTTCTTGTTTTGACTTTACCGTTATGATACTTAGTCAGGCTGTATGTATTATTATGTCTTGGTCAAATGAAAGTAATAAAACACCAACGTCAGTTATATGTATGATTGCTTTTTGATTGCCCAAGTGTTTCCGCATGAAAATCCTGTTGGGTTTTATGTTTTAGATTTAGACCTTGTTTGATTACATGTCGAGACGACCATAATAACGATTAAATCATATATATTCACTTCATTCTGACTAAGAGTCAATTAGTTCAACTATTCAATGGACCGAATGCCGAGCAGAGGCTATGATCAGTGGATTGAGTTAAACATGCCTTCTATGAGACTTAAGATCTATTGTTATTCATAAAAATGATTTATTTTGATTAAAGATTGTTTCATCGGCGATAAAGTGAATTATCAGCTGTATAGTTTTCTTAATTTTTTGTTGATTCTTTTTTTTCAAGGGCTAAGTAAAGAATAACCAGAATAACAGAGGAAATCATATTGAAAAAAGAAGAAGGAAATCAAACTGCAAAAAGAAATATCTTAATTACATAAATACTTGATACATGCAATTTTTCAATTAGGTCTCACAGCAAAACTTTTGATTTTTTTACTGCAACAAATTTGATTCTGTGTGTTTGCTTTCGTGCCAAACAGAAATCGAAAGATTTCTACGCGTGATTTATACAGTTTGGGAACATTTTCTACAGAGAATCGAGCTGGTGTTACATTTGCATCGATATTTACACGCATTCCGTGTCGTAGATAACGTCCTGGTTCATTACATGTAGCTCCCACTGCCATCCGAATGACCAATATCATGTTCCTGTAAAACAGATGTAGCATTAATTATTTAGATTTTTGTATAAACGCATTTGTTGATTTCGTTTTCTTTGTTCTTCTTATCGATAAGAAAATGGTATACATCACGATACAAAGAAGGAAACTGATACTCGAAGTCTAAATTAATGAAATTTCAAGCAGAGATAAATATCAATGGATTATGAAATAAGATCATCTCAATATCGAATATTGGGCTTACATGCACAGCGATTTGTCTTACAAATATATATATATAGTAAGACAAATCACTGTGCATGTAAGCCCAATATTCGATGTTGAGATGATCTTATTTCATAATCCATTGATATTTATCTCTGCTTGAAACTCATGCGTGCACTGTCTTCACTCTTCTAACTTTCTTTAGGTGGAACCATTAAAATAATTTATCCATGTCATGTGTATACTTTATTCATATGTGAACTTGATGTAAATAAGGGTCGTTATTATAAAAGACATAAATTTGTTTATTCAATTATCTATAAAAAGAAAAAAATAAAAAAATATATTGATAACATCCCAAGTTACGCTGTTAATATTATTCATTACAATAATGTTTAAAATGACTATATTTTATTTCCCCATTATAAATGAACTACCTATTGACTGTTTTTGAATATTGTGTGTGTGTGTGTGTGTGTGTGTGTACGCGCGTGCCTGAGAGAGAGAGAGAGAGAGAGAGAGAGAGAGAGAGTTTGGGGGGAGGGAGAGAGAGAGAGTTTGTTTATATGATGGTTTTGTTAATTCTGTGTACTCAGGGGCCTATGGCCTACATGTATTCTGAAATAAACTATAAACTATATATATATAATTAGCTGGACGTCGCTATATGACTGAAATACTGTCGAAGCGACGGTAAACTCAAATAGTCAAAAAGTCTAACTTTCTTTATCTTTTCACTTAATCTTAACCCTTCTTAGGGACTCTATCTGTATAACGATTATTTCTAATATACTTATTTCTTAATTTTCTATTTCGTTTACTTAAACTTTTCACATACCGAATACAATAAGGTTATTATCAAAGGGTACGCCCATTTGGCTATTCCAACATGATTTGAAATGTGATTACTGATAATTGTTATCAAAAGCTCAGTTTTGGATGCAAAACCATCTATATGTAACGCTTTCTCAATATATCTACATACAGCTGGATAATAATCAAGATGCATGATTCCTGTGACTTTTTCGATAAGTTATTGTTTTTCTTTATGAACATATTTTTTAATATATTCTTACGTTAATACATATGTAACAATTCAATTTAAACTCACGCATTTTCTATTTATTGGGGTTAGTCCTTAAACTTATATATTTTACGTCTATTGGGAAACAAGTTCTTACAACTTATACTAATCCTTCTGGACGGTTCCTGGGTTGGACCAGTACTTTGCGCCCGGGAAGGTCATGAAGAGCTCTTTCCTCCAACGGAGTTCGAACACACAACCTTCGGATCCGTAAACGGGTACGTTACCATTGGACCACGGCGCCCCCAGGGAAAGTCTTCAGGTACAACATGTCAAGTATTCACCCGAAATTGTCACTTCCTAGTGGATTTAACGTCCCACCGACACTATGTCGACAAATGTATTCAAACTGACCCACAGGCTATCCAACACCTATATTGAGGATAACATGTAGTCAATGGCTGACCCGATTTACACAAAATGTTTTTGTTTATGATGCTGTTTGTGAGCAGTGGACCTAGCCTTGCACGGGGAAAATGTGCTGAAATGTTACTGCTTAAAACTGCAAATGTTCATGCCATAAGTCTTAGAGAACAATGAGCAGAGATGCGTTAACAGGAGGAAACATAGGTTAGCTGCAACATCTCTCTCTACACAAGGAAAAACTTCTTTGCCATTTGCCACCTTCGTTTTGTATTGATGTTGCGTTGTTAGGGCTTATCAGTTAGTATGTCCCCGTTGACGTCAAAGTATTGACATGCCCTTATCTTTTGCAGTGTCCATGTTTAGTTCGTACAAGTAGAGTAATTTGTTTACAATGTAGTTCAGTTTACAATGTAGTTCATATATTTATCTTTTATTCCCCTCTCGGACTTCAATCAGAGACGTGTTTATTTATCAAAATAATCTTGCTTAAATTGATTATCAATATTCTTGTTATAACCACTATTCATATCACACAGTATCTGCTTTGAATGTTGAATCACAATTTGGTAGTGGCATACCTCATTTCGTAGCATCTTAACCCGGTCACCTGTTTACTTCGAGAAGCATATGATTCTTCTTTTGGTCTCTAATTTATTTGGTAATATGTTTGTTTGTACTTTTCGGGAAATTTTCTTTGCAAAAGGTTAGTCCATTGTTCATTTATCACTCCATACACTTATGAAATTCAAATTTATTCATTTTCTGTTTTGTACTCAAATGCGAGAGTCTTAATTATTCAAATGTGCAATGCAGACTGAAAAGAAACCCGCGAGGTCAGGATGGCGCTTCGCTTACTTTTATTCTCTTCCATTATTTGCAGCATATGCAAAATAGAGCGATACCACGTAATATATCATTAACACAGCAAAAACTTAACTCAACAATTTAAATTATTAGATACAGGTCAGGGCATTGGGTTTCATTGAGTTATTTAGAATATTTTCTTGACAAAGCGTTAATCAAAATATGATCGGAATACAAGGTTTCAGATAACGAACACGGAGAGGCTGTTCCTAAAATGTAAAATGTATTCGTAAGGCTTGATTAATTGACCCTGTCTAATGCGACATCGAATCATTAGACATTTCTCTTTTACCACGGCAAGGAAAGATGGATGCCAACCCCAAATGCTCGTTGCATTTAATGCATTTTATTAAATCGATCCTAAATTAGCATGTTAACCACTTTGAAAGAATCGTTTCATTAAAGGAGAAATTGAAAAAGGGTCACAATCGTTACTTTCTCTTTCTTTATTCAATTAATAATCGAATATTTCGACGACAGTGTTTTTGGTACTTATTTATACCGTTTGAACAAAGCGTATCTTTGAAAATATCATTGTTTTCATTCTTCATATAACATTTATGGGTAGCTGATGCATTATTTCAAAGGAAAAAAAACTACATGCAGTTTTAATGGTGTTGGAATTATTGGACCATTTATACAAAAGGGGGGGGGGTCTGTCATGTTTATTACTAAAATGTCGTTTGAAAAAAACATATTTGAGACTCTTCAATTGAATTCCGTGGCAAATAAGAAGACTCTAAATCTATGATTTTTTTTGATTTTTTTTTTGCGTAATTACAAGGATCAGTAACATTGCAAAAGCTTTTTCGACAGAAAAAAAATCGCTATTGTGACAATGGAAATATAAATTTCAATGACTATGGAAGGGAATGCGTACCCAAATTCAGTGTTAAGTTTTCTATTCGACGGACCGTTATACATACGAGGGGCTTGTCAGTTACGTGGTTATTTTAAATTGTTTGAATATTTTCTCCGGCACCATGTGTTCTCCTACAACATATGCCGCTACGCTGACGTTGTGGGACAAATAAGTCCTTTATTGCCTGCACAAACGTATATAACAGCTTCACGTTGAAGACGGAACGTGGGATGGAACCTGTGTTTTTAAAAAAAATTAAATGGTGTCATATAATGATTTCTGCTCTACCTGAATGACCTCCCTGGCGTTGTTAGAACAAGCTGCCTGTGTTATCTACAGGGTTGTGAACTCCGCAACCAATGCTACAATTCTGCAGGAGGAATTGAATAGGCTGGTGGAACGGGCACAGGAATGAACGATGTCCTTTAAGATCTACAACTGTCATATCACTGGCCTATTCCAAAAAATTATTAACTGATTATACCCTGCACAATAAACAGTTTCAGACTGTTAGACAAGCCACTTATCTAGGGATAGAAATAACATCAAAACTCTTCTGATCAGCAAATACAAATAAATAAAATTACCGCCAAAGCCAGTTCAATCATAAGGGTCCATAAGACGCAAGCTACTCGAGAAACTAAAACGGCTGCATATAACTCTTAAGTAAGACCAACATTAGAATACTCTTCATCCATATGGGACCCTTACCCCAAGAAAGATATTGAAAAAATCGAATCCATTCAGAAACATACGACGAGATTTATTACATATTACTCTTAAATACCAGGTTCAATGACCAGCATGCGGATATAGCCGAATTTACAACAAATAAGCTGGTTGCATGCCCTTGGACTGCATCATTATATTAATACATCCGGCTTTTAAAAATGTTTCTATTTTAACGCACTAAAACTCGTCTATTTGCACCCAAAACCATGTGTATAGGATTGATAAGATTTTACGGTGTTAGGTTTTGTACTATTCTGTTCACGGTGCTTGGTTTTCCTGGGTGGACTGAGAAGCTTGGTAGGCCTAACACTCTAGTTTATTTTACTAATTCCCACGCATAACCAACATGAATGTTAGCAATTACTATAGAAGAAGAAGAATGAACAAAGATCATCGTACGATTAGGGTTTAGGGGATCTCACTATGAATTTTGACACTCCATCTCTTGCATGGAATGTTTTAAGGTAAAGTCCCTGTAATGGTTCCGCTACGTCTTGGACCACTTAAAGTCTACCAAGATAACCAAGATTCCCTAATGAAACATTAGGAAACATTGGTTATCTCCATGAAAGGTCATGGGGTCCGAAATGTAGTGGAACCATCACAGGGACTTTACCTTAAATAAAACCAAACGTGCGGGTTGTACCTAATGGGTTATCTTGATAGTAACCAGCGGTCCAATATCAAACCGAGTTGCCAATGATAGTTATAATACAAGAGAAAATGTTCGAAGTATTACAGCTTGCGGTAGGTCGGTGGTTCTACTCGGATGCCTCCGTGCATTCGGGGTCTTCCTCCATCTATAATTAGCTGGACGTCGCTATATGACTGAAATACTGTCGAAGCAACGGTAAACTCAAATAGTCAAGTCAAGTGTTACAAAAAGGGGCTTCCAATATCCATCATCATTTAGAATGATAATAAGACTTTTAACATATCGTTATTTGTAATGTGGTAATTTGGTTAATTAATATTTAGACCATTAATTAATGTGTTTTAAAGGATTTACTGGTGTACGATGAAATCGGGTGAGCAAAGGTAGCCGAGTTCCTAACAAGAGCATCACAAAGCGTGGCAATATATGCCCGAGGTTATTTAAAACCATCGTAACTTTTATTATATGATATAACTGTCAGTCATCACACAGGAAGCATAATCATAATGGCCATTATAATCAGAAAATGATTGTTAGCCATTTCTATTGCAGAAGAAGAAGAATCATAAATATTGTGTAAAAATAACAAAGGATCGGTTATCGATGGGTGAATATCTCGATATGTGAAATATGAGTTTCATCAATATTTAAATACTAGTTGTAGCATCACAATAAATGAAATGACTGTATCCACAATTTATTAATTATTAACAAGACATTGATACCAGTCTCATTAAAATGTCAATTTAGGATGCATATTTTAAATTGAAAGCATCAGTGTCAGTTCATAACACAGTACGGTACATCATACAGGCATGGTTTGTTCAAGTCCAATATTAATGAGAAGACTGCCTCTAGTAAATACGAGATGTCTGAAAAAAATCAAGCATAGTGTGTGATTACTGAATATTGGTGAAAATCAGATCTTTTGTGGACCCAAGGTCTGTAGATGGTTTTTCAATCCCCGTTCTCTGTCCTAATTTAATCAGCAGAGCATGTAGCTAGTTATCTTTAGGCGGAACATGCCAATCAGAGATTTTTGACCGAGGTTCTAATAATTCTTTGCCGATTCCAAACGAAATTATCAAAATAGGGTTTGTATATATGTTTTACACTTTGTTTGATTGTTTGGATTTTAGTTTGCTTCAGGCTAGTTTCCTTATCATCATGTTCGGCGTTTGACACACCCAAATCCACGACAATAAGGATTTATGAAAGTAGACTACACCAAATGGCAGTACAAGAACGGGTAACTATCGTGAAAATATATAGTAAGGTCGAATAGCATTTCGATTTTCGCAAATTTAGTTGATATTTAACACAAATAATCTCACCATTACATTTGTTGGATTTTCCGCTCCATATATGATTGTGTAACCCACATACATTACAACCTGCTTCATTCAATCGTTGACTCTTACCATGGATAAGTTTCAGGTGACTCATTGATATCACCATTGTTTCTCTTGTTTGTTCATTGTTGTTGTTGAGCAAGTTTGGATTTAAAGCTTCAGACAGCAGTTGAGACATTTTTGGAAGTTTTGTCTACATGGGACATATATAGTGCTGTTTAACTAGGATGTCAAGTCGAAGACGAGTGACATGATACCACTCCCAGTCACAATATCTTCACACCGAGTCAACTAGTCATGAAACTAGCCTTTAACGCCGAAGAGCTATTCCAGTATCATTTTATCTGTTATATTCCCACCGAGGATCAAACTTACAATCACGGTTGAAGGTGAATGTTCTAACCACTCGCCGTCCGGTCCTGTTGTACTTTGCCTCATGAGCAATTGTATTGCATTGTCTTGTATCTTAACGCGTATTATATATTTGCGTTAATGTTGTTGTTTTTGCTGCCGTCGTTGTTGCTTTTGTTGTTGCTTTTGCTAGACAGTACCGTGGGATAACTACATGGTTAGAAATGATGCCCTCTGCTTCAGAAACGTTCCCACGTATTTGGGTGACAATTTGATTACTGCAGTAGTTTGCTCCAGGAATTTATTGGAGGCAATGTCCAGTAAATATTCTTTTCTTCAGCATAAAACAGTTCAATTAGTATTGTCAGCCGATACACGACCTTATACTGAAAATAATCTGAAACCGTACTTCCTGATTTATGCCGCCCTGGTTCCTCCCTCATGGTCACAGTTACAAAGTTAAAAGTTCTGGCTCGAATTCCACCTGCCATATTTAGCGTTAAATAAAGTTCATTTTCTTATGGGCAAATTTCATAATTCGTTTTTCTGAGAGAAAAAAAATGTCTTATTCGTCATGAACTTTATACTGATTTAAGTATTAATCAGCACTAAGTATTGTTTGTGGGATAAATATCTGGTCTCAAGATGATTTATAAAGAATACTTCTTTACTAGAGTTTACAATAAGCATCTGTTGTAGACCTACCATGCCTATGTACTACAAGGGTTTGTATATTCTTTCATGAAAGATATATTGCCATTAACATAAGTTTTGACTATTTCTTCAAACGTGTTTCATAATGAGATCTATGGAAAGGATCGCTTTATTTTGGTGTATAAGGCCGTATTTAGGCAAAACATACAAATACGTTCCTGGTATATTCCCTTGCCATCACCACATGAGGATAGAGAAGAGGGAATAAAGACCCATTCTGTGTCTGCCTCAAGTACACAAAGGTTCACAAATGACTAGAATACCGTCAGTAGGACATTCAACCTATACAAACATACAGTTTTTCCAATAAATTACTCTTAAGTACAGCACATTTGTCACCAACCATTGTCACCATTTCTTCTTTACTGAACCAACGGAATTAAATTCTAACAAGGAAACATACAGGAATAAATGCCAGCTTCGGCTACTCAGACATTGTAAACATCTGCGGTTTACCAAGAGTGACTATGTCATGTTGAACTTTGTATGATAGCGTGGTGTCTCCCGGGTGTTTTTAAGAAGTTGCAACACTTTTCTCTTATCATTGAAGTGCTTCACAAATATGGTGAGATTATTTCTCCTCCCGTCACTTAAACGCAAAGGATAATGTAAAACATTAAAAGGAAACAAAGTAGCTGTCTGACTAGCTGTCTAGAACGATAGGAAAAAATGGAAACCGCTGATTTTGCAATTGCATGATAATCAAACATCGTGATATCAAGTTATAGTTAAGTCAAGTCAAGTCAATACTTTTGTTATTTCACAGTTTACATATTTACATGTAAAGGTATATGAACAAATATTTAGTTTATTTAGGATTCATGGCGGGCTAAGGAGTAATTATTTCTTTCAAAGACACACATGCGCGCAATCACACACATACTACTCTCTCTCTCTCTCTCCTCTCTCTCTCCCCCTCTCCCTCTCACACATCTTTCTCTCTCACTCACTCCCCCCCACCCCCCCACCCCCCCTCTCTCTCTCTCATATTTAACATACTTAGACATTTATGTAAGTAACCGAATGCTAATACAAACATCATCCCGTATGTTAATACAAACATCATCATTAAAGGAGAAAACAATTTACAATCTCTCTCTCTCTCTCTCTCTCTCTCAATCTCATATTTCTTTAATACATAAGCATTTTTGACAGGTACAATAATATAAGTTTTGAAAATTACTTAACATACTGATGTATGAAGCAATCAAGTAATACTCTCTCTCTCTCTCTCTCTCTCTCTCTCTCTCATACAATCACACTTACGTTGTCTGTCTCTCATATTAAATAATCCATATTACAATAGGTCAAGATATGATTTGATAGATTTAGTTAAAAAATGATATTGCATGCTACAGTTGACACAAATTACAATATGAAGCAAGAAGCATTTTACTTATTTGTGGGGAAAGTGATATAAACAATTAATGCTGTATTTTATTGCAAAAATAATTTAGCTTAAAGTAAATAGATAAAAAAAGAAAAAGAAGTTAGACTTTATATTGGCAATTATCAATTATGAGCATTTATGAAAATATTTTATTAAGATTATATAAGACGAGGAAGAGGATAGAGATGAAAAGAATATAAACAAAGTACAAACGCAAATATAGTTACATATCCTAGCATGTACATACACAGATAACATGTAATTTGTATTCTAAACAAATAAACCAACTGGTGGATATTACATACAAGAAACATTCAGTTTAAGGATTGTTGTTGTTGTTTTTATTTTCAAATCACATTTACTGAAAGTACCACACTGCTGTGTTTGTTTACATAACGTCAATTGCATTGATGCTAACCGTAACGGTCAGTGAACATTGCTGCTCGTGTGTGTAGCAGGTGTCCCACGTGATAATTGTGACTGGACTAGTGTACCGGAGAGGAGCAAAGGGCAAAAGAATGGGTATGTAAAGTTATTTTCTTTAATTATTGTGTAAGTTTTATCAATTAACTTTAAGTTTAGTTAAAGGTTTTAAAAGTGAGTAATATACATGCACTAAATTTATACAAGGTCGGTTCCCTTTTCTCTGAACACCTTGTGAGATACTAATATCTTCCTAAGCTGGACAATGTTTGAATGTTTTTTGTTGTCATTATTTCCTTAAATTTTATTATCTTAACATGACGTGTGTAGTATTTAGGGATAAATGTATCCCTTTGTAATTTAAAGAAAGGACATTTAAGTAAATAGTGCATTTCATCCTCTAGGTCATCGAGTTGGCACAAACGACACTTCCTATCATGATGGGGCACGTTATTATACTGCCAGCGGCCAGTCTCAATAGGAAATCTGTGGTTTCCCGTGCGAAACTGAAACATTGGGATACGTGTCGATAGAGGTAATGATGTTAAATAATCTTCTTGTTTTATATAACTTTTAAATAATGCAAACATTTTTCCTTTTGACGAATTTTGCGTCATTGAAGACCATTCTTGTAGGAATTGATCAGTTAATATATGTTTAACTGTTTTGTGCATGTTTTTACAGGTGATGTTCCCTTGCTGATAAGTAAGCGTATAATAAGTAGGCGTGGGGCCTTGTCTTATCCTTTAGAGTTCACTCCGAATAAAGCTCTCGGAGTTGCTTGCTATATTCGATAACGTCTTCGTATACAGCTTCCCGATTAGTCCCATTCGCCAAACACACGTGTATATTATCTCTCGTCATAAATGAGGAGCTGAATTCGCATGGAAGATAAAATTCATTTAAATTCATTGTACATACAAACACTCGGCGACGAGATATGCATTCAGGTTGTAGTAGCTATATAGTAATGAGACTGTCTGTCTAGCTGGGTGTCTGTATGTCTGTTTTGTAAGCGCCCAAAATATATAAGGGAGTTACGAGGTTTCATCGTGACTAATTATCTCCATGTTTTAGTTCATTCAGGATAATGGGAATAAGTGTTTATTCTGGGATCAAGACGTGTATTGTGAAATTAAATGATCAAAGAGGTCACTGGGTCAAATATCAAAGCATGTTTGATCAATATTTCAAGAAAAAATTTACGTTTTTTTTTTGTTTTTTTTTTTTTTTTTTTTTTTTAAGGGACTAATGTCAATGACCCTTACAGGTTTGAAGGAACGGATGGACTATAGACTCACAAGACGTATTTTGACCATTCAAAATTCAGCATGACATACGATTTTATTGGGTAGATGAAAATGGTCTTCGCAAACCTTAAGTGCGCACTGACTTCTGTTATATCAGTTTGTTCAAAGTGTATATTCGACTCTGCATATCCTTTTTTTTTTTCGTATCAAGAACTCGAGCTTAGAAAAATAAAGCATATGCAAAGACCAGTTTTCGAGTGCCTGGATAACGTAGTGATAATGCGCCTCGCTTCTCACCAGTGCGTCCCGGGTTCGATTTCTGGTCACGTACGTGAGAGGGTTTAATGGTTGCCCGTCCAGACACGTGGGTTTTCTCCGGGCTTCCCGGTTTCCTCCCACAATAATGACCGCATACGCCACCACCAGAGCCATCGAGAATTATTAATATAAGTTGAGATTACTTGTTTCGTAATCGATGTAAAATAAATAAAGTTTAAAAGTCCAGCTCCCATACTCTTTGATCAAACTGACGATGTAACAGAAGTCATATGAAAGGTAAGCCATTTCATGTTCCCCGTTGAGAAAGAGATTTATAGTGTTTGGTGCCGTTCGCCCATTAGTATGTATGAGCAGGATAACGAAGAACGCCATGCTCAATGGTCAGCCAGTAAGAATAGCCGCAGCACTGGTTCTACTCAGAAAAAATCCTATTTACCTTATTTATAGCCCCCGTAACGTTTTTCTACAACTGAAATACTGTTGAAAACGGACGACCCCCCCCCCCCCCCCCACCAACTAACAATTCAAATACATCACCATCATCATATAACCAGCCTTCGTTGTTAATCATAACCATCAAACATCATTTATCAGTAGACTTCACAAATCATAATTGAGGAACTTCAAAACTAAATGAAATACTTAATATTATTTAAAGAATAATTTTTATTCAAAACTTTGAAATAAGACGGGCCATATCAAAATTACCAAACAAAACTAAAACTACAGTCAGTAACCATCAACAGAAGCATGATTATATTCAAAAATCGCCATTAGTAACGCCATATGTATACTCATTAAATGTCATGAGTAACGCCATGCGCATGGTCAGGAATTATCATAAGTAACGCCATATTAATTCAGTTACAATCAACAGAAGCATATATTCAAAAATCGCCATTAAACCATGAGTTACGCCATATGTATACTCATAAATTGCCATAAGTAACGCCATGTATACTCATTAAATGTTATGATTAACGCCATGCGTATGGTTAGGAATTATCAACAGTAACGCCATCTTTAGTCAGTAACCATCACAAATGTATAGTCAGAAATGAACATGAGTAGCGCCATGTGTAGTCAGTAACCATCACCATGAGCAACGTCATATACAAAACCATCTATTTCATGAGTAACGTCATGGTGAATATAAAATATGTGGTTAATGTTTATTGAAAAAAATATCAGTTACTGAGTTGCTTAAAAGTTGATCATATAACCTACTTTTAACCCTTTCCCTCATAGAGGACACCATGAAAAGACCTATGCGAACAACATAAAACCAGATCAGCCTGCGAGTAACTCGCAGGCTGATCAGGTTTTATGCTGTTCGCTGCTCCTCAGTGGTCTGGAAATGAGGATTTTGTATTAAGCCGATTCCGTCGACCCACTTAAATTCGCCTATGCAGATAGACAGACAACCAGTCAGACAGTTACCACGTGACTACTGTATCCTCACGTGACTACTGTATCCTGAATGCATATCTCTTCAGCGTGTGTTTGTATACTCATGTACAATGAATTTATATGTATTTTATCTTGCGTCAGATTACTAGGGAGCACTATAAAAAATAAAATTTAAAAAAAAAGAAAAGAAAGAAAGCAACAAGTACCCCGAATACAGCTCCTCATTTAGTTCGAGAGATTTATTCGGCGAATAGGGCTACCCGGAAAGCTATATTCGAAGTGAGCTGTATAGGGCTTGACATGGTCTTCGAATGTTTAAAAAGAAAATGCAACTAATGTTAGCTGATTAATGAATGTTTGTTTTGCTGTGGATAATTGAACTGCGTTGGTTACATTAAAGTCAGACAGTGTACATTATATATTTCTTTAGAACAATCAACCTTTCGAGTAACGTAACATATGTTTTATACTTTATAAGGAATAAATTGTAGTATGATATTACCGTTTTATTTTATTATATTATTGGGGGTCCCATTCTAAGTTGCATCCCATAAGAATTTGTTATCAGGAGTATTGCCTAAGAATTGAAATTCCAATATAATTCCATGATCGAGATCATATTGAAGTAGAAGCATTTCCTGTACTAATAAAAACACTCATTAACTATTGGAAGAAATTGAAATTAATGTTTGAAATGAGGAAACCAATACACCTTAATAAAGTTTAATTGGTGTTATTAATTATTTTCAAAATTATTGTTTGCATTGTCAATGTAAACATCACTTCGAGTGGATTTGAATGCGTGTTGCATCAAAGACCAAATAAATGTCATAATGATATTATTGTTAAATTTGAAAAAAAGACAGATGAAATTACATTGGTAGGGTGCATAATATGCAAATAACAGTTAAGCGCATTGGAAATGTTGATCAAATTACGCATATTAATATTTTGTTTGTATGTCAAAATACTCTCATTGTTTACATTTTTACATTGCGAGTATTCCAAACGACCGTCAAGTGGTAGGAAAAATCGTTTGTTTATCTGCTACGTCAGCATATTATGTACTCGCGATTCGTTAACAAAGACGTTCGGAGAGTCTATGGAAAACGTCAGAAAATTGTCGAGATTAGACCTATGTTGAACAACTGAATGACCTCCAATTAAAGAATTAAATGATGGACCTTTAGATATTAATTCCTAAAATGAAAATAACATTTATACGGCAAGGCAATTATCTGTTGGCAGATTTGTACAAAAGTGTTCCTCTAGAATATATATAGAAAAGTCGGTAATAATGTCATGCTTTTAGATACATGTATATGTATGATATGTGTGTGTGTGTGGATGCGAGACGGTGCACGTAAGTGTATTATTTTTACTTTAGAGGCCTAAGAGGCGTAATTCATTCATTGTTCGTGAGTATATCTAAGAGAGAGTTATTCCGCTTTGGAAACATTAAACAAGTGACTAACAAAACAGATAAAGTATAAGCTGACAGATCCAGAATCGTTTTCTCACTCATCATTAGTGAGCAGGTTCGGAAATCACAGTGGTAACTTGTGAGCAAGGTAAAGAGGGCGTTACTATCCGAAACATGTTAGTACACTTGTAGTTTAGAACCAACATGAAATAGACTATTAAATTGTCCAGCAGTTAGGCAAATATGTCCATTTTTTTAAATGGCTATTAAAGTCAGAAAGACTATATATGGGGTCCACGGACTCTATATAATTTATGAAAAGAGGACATGGCCTCGTCTTATTATGCGGCTGATAAACAGGACATCATCCTGCATCAAAGCCAGCATAAAGTTGAAATCCAACTTGGAACTCAAAACAAATTATATCACAAATCCTACAATATAAGCTGTTTTTGCGGCAACCAATTTTCCGTCCCCGGTGGCCGAATGGTCAGAGCGTCCACCTCGGGAGCGGGAGGTCGTGGGTTCAATCCCCGGTCGCGACATATCAAAGTCGTTAAAATTTGTTATGACGCTCAGCATATAAAGTTAGTTGCAGGACTGGTTGACCCGGTATCAGAATAATGTGATTGTGTGTGTGTGGTATCATGCCACATGTCTACGGTGTGATACTGCAATGTAACAGCACTATATCTGTCTCAAGTAGACATCGTCTCCAAATGACTGAAATACTGTTGGTGGGACGTTAAACTTAACAAGCATACTATTTCCCCTCTAGCCGTTCGAATTAATCGACCTCACCCGAGTAACCCGAGTTATCCTGGACTACTCTAGTGGGTTAACCAGAGTAATCAAATCGAACGCACCCACTAAGTTTACACTCACAAACCAGTACGCATGCACGCAACACAATGTTTACATAAAACATTAACCAGTATGGTTTGAGTGAAATCTAAAAGTAGGCACACTTCAAATATATGATTACACTATGTTGTTATTTTAAATGCTGAAAAAGGTTATGATAATAAAGATCTGAAATGATTGTGTATTGTCAGGAATACTATATATGATTAACCTAATTTATTATGAATTTGAATCCAAATTAATTATATTTATAATATTTATTTCGAATCTATTCCGAAATTATCTGCCTTATGTCATTATTTCACTTTTTCTGACCATCTCTCTTTATTGTCTAATACGTTTCCAACATATATTCTATATTTAATTGATTTATTGTATATCTTAAAGGCCCATTAATGTATATCGAACAGAAAAGCAAAATAAGAGCTACAGATTTGTAAAGAGAGCCTATATTAGATCTAATAGGAAAATCAATAAAATCACTACACACAGATTTTTTGTTTTCTTTTGTTTCCATCAATATAAAAGGAAAATGGACTTCCGAAGCCACGACTACATGTATACAAACAGACATTGTTATACAAGTACATGACGTTGGGAAATTCCAGTGGACTGTTCATAGTTCTATAAATAGATCTCGAGTTCTGCAGTAGACAATATAACATTCGTAGGGACAGTCTCGGAGTAATTACAAGCTCTGTACAGAAGGGAAAATGAACGTAAGTTTGATGTCGTAAAAGAACATATTCTATCATATTCTAATATAGATACATATATATGCACAACAATTGGTGAATTGATGCATGCTATATTTTTTTCGATCTCTCGATCAAATTAGTTCAATATATTTGTCTGATACTCGAGAGATACATATTCAACTAATATGATATTAAGAAAGAGCCATGCTAACTGTAGCTTGTGAACAGTTGTCATATACACACGCGTGTATTGAAAGTCATGTATTTGGTGTATACACTTGTAGTGTTTATATTGGTAGGCCTACTATACACATCTATGTTTACTGCTCAGTTAAAATAAATGTGTATAGTAGGCCAAACAATGTATCCATTCACTACACACGAATTCACTGGTGTGCGACATGTGCCTTAGGCTCAGTAAATGTTTGACTGGACTATTTGAGTTTACCGTTGCTTCGACAGTATTTGTCATATAGCGACGTCCAGCTAATACAGGTGGAGGAAGACCCCGGGTAGAACCACCGACCTACCGCAAGCCAGCTGGAAGGCTTCCTCACATGAAAATCCGAATGACCCTGCCGGGATTCGAACCCACGCGATGAGGGGCTGAGTGCATGAGTGTTAAAGTCAGCGACTTTACCCTCTCGGCCCCGTAGATGTTTGAAACGATGGAAATTTGAAAAGATATATATATATATATATATATATATGTGTGTGTGTGTGTGTGTGTGTGTGTGTGTGTGTGTTATATATGTATATATATATATGTATGTATGTAGATCTATCGTTGAAAGCAAATGTAGATCTACTAGACGTTTTGAATATATTTGTTGATCAAACTGTGACATTTTCCATTGATTTTTTTATATCATTTTTCTTTCTCAGACCTTATATATAATCATACATGAATATACGAATATATGCTAAGGTCAGTGAACATAAAACTGTTTTTTGAACTGAACTTTTGATATTTAAGTGGTTTTATACCAACTTTCGTGTAAAATTACTCGGTTGAAAATAATGTTTCATATCTATAAAGCGCAGGTGAGCAGATAAGGGGATGGGCAAATACGACAATTCATGGATAAATCTTGGATAATAACATAACCTCAATATTATTTATAGATAATCTCCTCATAAATTTATCACGTCACTAAATGACGTAAATTAAGTGACATCATATCATATCGTACGTGTAAATCCTTCTTCTGTTCATCTTAATTTGCCAATTAAACACTAGATCTATCTGATCGGCATTGTAATTTTTAAAGTTCTACAGAATAAATGCTTCCGACGGGTCCCAATTTTCGACATTTCTTCTTACAGAACTTGCATTTACAATGAGAACTTAGTCTCTGTAACCGAAGCATTAATCATATTTTAGCATAATAGCAACTGTATATGTGATTTATACAAACTTAAAAACCCGGTGTCGAATGCACGAAATGTCACTTTGGTAAAGCGTGTGTTTAAAAAAAAAAAAGAAAGAAAAAGACAAAAAGGTTTATTTATGACGGACGGTGTATTACGGCTGTAATGAGTCTAAACTTTGTTGTTTCAAATGCCCCACACCTATATCTGGCAAATCTGTTGTATATACCATGTGCGTGTGTCGCACGCATAGACGGACACACACACATTCACAGGCCCGGATTACTAAAGATACAATTTAATCACATCTAACTTTGTGCAACCTTTTAAAACTTTGTGTACTTTATACTATCTACTTTCAGGATTTATTTGAGAAGTCTGCAGCGCCCGGGCCTCTCGCTGAGCGCACAAGTATTCCGCTGTTGAAGATTCCATATGCAAGCTTTGTGGTTTCATTGAATGCTGTTGTTTCGGACTGGCTAGATGGTAAAATTGGAACTGGATGCCCCGAAGAAGAATGGGAAAAAGAACAAATCAGAAGTGTTAACGATAAAGTCAATGCAGTGAAACCAGCCACCGGAAGTGACGAGGAAACCGGCATGAAAACGACATATGACGCAATTGTTCGTGTTAAAGTGCCATCACATCTAAAAATAGTAACCTCGCACCGGAAGTGGATCCGAAATTCGTTTTCATTTTTGAAGATTATCGGGGTTTCATTTTCGGAAAAAATGGAGAGACTGATCAAAATACATGACCTGAGCAAGTACACACACAGGGAGGTGCTTGGTTACGCGGTGATGTTTGAAGATGGCCAAACTGATTGGAAGAACTTGGAGGAAGAGAATGAAAAACTGGAATGGCAGACGACACTGACCAGTCACTACGCATATAATCCTCACCACCCTGAATATTTCTATCCCAAACTTGAGGATGGAAGTCGGGACAAGTCAAAGTCCATGATGGATTTAAATCCAGAAAATGGCCGTGACTACCTTATTGAAAGCCTCATAGACATGCTCGCTTCAAGGGGTGAGCGCATCCTTCGGGGCGACCCAGAATTCTCAGTCCAGAAATGGATGGATATCGCAGAGCGGTATCTTGGGCGATATGGAGATAAAGACAAGGCTTTTGTAGTTGACCTTCTTGAACAGTGGCGATATATTGCGGAAGAGTTTATGAAAGCGGATGAAAATGTTGCAAAACTTTGCGGACATTTTGACCAGAGACGCATTGTGGATTAACAAAGCTTGTTGACATCTTAAATGTGTAACCATAGCGATCATGGTTAAGTTTTGTTTCCGCTTACGTCTTTACCATTGAAAATATTTGTTAATTGCTTAGTAGGGGGAGGGGGAACATTGCAGTGTATATATGCTAGAGCGCGTCCTGATATTTGTTATAAAGAATATAGACAGTTTTGATATATACATGTAGGCAGTAGGGCACGTGCTTGTAGACTACATGATTAAGTCTTTTGAGTGGAAATAACAGGGCTCAAAATTAACACTCGCCTTTCGGCAAAATGCGAGTAGAAAATGAAGTTTGCGAGTTACATTTTAAACCACTAGCATTTTTTTTTTTGCGAGTGAACATTTTGGCTTAATCATGTCTAAATGAGATAATGTTAATAAAATAATCAACAGCATCATTAAAACTAAGCAATCCTGGCTTGTTTTAAATATCACAAGCGAAATTTACATAGGTAAGTTGTATGACTAGTATAAAACGCAGGTCTGGTCTGTCGACTACGGTACACAACGCGTGGACACATATATGTTGAAACATCTGCTGTTTACCCTTGATATGAATATTAACTAATACTTAATACCGCTTCATTTTCTAATTACGTTTCTAATTATTAAAGTTTAAATTATGATATTGATTTAATTTTCCATCGATAAAAGTTACCAACACCCTCATATCGACCTCGAAATCCGGATTTTACACAAGTCAGTTTCCAATGGAAATGCGTCTAGCTGTTGCAGATTTCCATCATCAATTGAACAAAGTCATATCTATATTGTTTTTATTAAAAAATCTATTAATGAAACAGTGATCCTGATAATATACAAATCTATTAGAAGTAACTTCCATGAAAGTGAATTATTTTGCAAGTAAGTCTGGGAATTTGCGAGTTGAAATTAAGGGCACTTGCATTTTTTTGCGAGTGGGGGAAAAAAATTAAATTTGAGCCCTGAAATAAGGAGGTTACTTATTTTGGAAATTAATTTAAAAAATAGTCCGATTGCATTGGACATCACTATGTTTAAAACACTTTATGGATAGGGTAGATCTAATTGATATAAACATCATGTGATGTTTACTTGACTGGAGCATGTACTTTAAAATGTAAAGTCGTTCGACACTGACCGATATTTTTAAGCGATCATGTATGTCCAATTTCCAAAACTATGAAAACATGTTTATTTACAGGAAATAAAAAAAAACAAAACAATATGTCATTTTTATGCACTTCTGTTATTACGCAGTTTTGACTTTAATTTGTCCAGGTACCTGTGGTATACATGATGCTCGACAACCCACATTGTACATTCGTGCATTGAGGGTTTTAACTAGTTTGCTATTCTGATCATAAAAAAGATAAGTGAATGATCAAAACTGGTTTTCCACATGTTGCACTTGGGAAAAATCAATATGTCAATGTAACAGGCGTAGAACTCTAACTTAAAGATATACATGTTTGGATCTATGTAGGTATTTACAGATATGTAATCTCTGTGTCACCCATTACCTGATATGTACTCATAGTAGGACAAGACCTGAGACAGCTTCTGTGTACATCAGCGGCCTGTCTGTTTCATTATACAGCATTCTGCACAGCAAAGAAAAATCCATTCTTTCTCATAGCAAATGTATAGAGGATATTTGTTTGTTTTTTATATCTCATTGAGTAGTGATACAATTTCATATTTTCACGAGCACATAGCGCGAGTGAAAATGTAAACATTGTATCACCTCGACATGAGGTATATTCCATATCCACTCAATACAAACATATTTTCTTTTTTTATTCTATGCTAACTACTCCTACATTTCCTTTATTAGTTAAAAAAAGTAGTCCCGGCAGATCTATATCATCACACTGTGGGATATGGGTTTTATTTCGCTGTTATAACACAGTATTTCACCAGTTAGTATAAAATAAAATGTTCTTCCAGCCGGTACCGGTATTCAAGTCATAAGTTTGTCCCAGAAAATTCATGAGGTAATAGGTTTAGGCAATAAAAGGACATAAATGTACCCTTAAGAAGATCGATCCATTTATAACAGGCTACAAATATCCAGTGCCAGTTCGAACCAGGAAGTTATAGATTCAATCTCCTGTCTGACATTCCAAAGTGACTTAAACGGCCGATATAGCTTCCTTGCTTGTTACTCAGTATACAACAACATGTGGTATTATTTCTAAAACTATGAGGGGGCGTGGCCGAGAGGGTAAAGTCGCTGACTTTAACACTCACTCAGATATGTTATCCGCTATACTATCTTGAGTCTCTTCCGTGTGTGGCCATGTGGCAGACTTGGGGTGGAGGGTCATTGTCGGACCATCGGCTTAACCCTTTCCCTCATATAGACTCATTTTGTCGCACTCAGTAGGTACCACATAAAGCCTGATCTGCAGAAAGCCACAGTTAAACCTTACCAAATTTAATTACAAAATCCTCATTTCCAGACCACCGAGGAGCAGCGTGCAGCATAAAACCTGATCAGCCTGCGAGTTACCCGCAGGCTGATCTGGTTTTATGCTGTTCGCATAGGTCTTTTCATGGTGTCCTCTATGAGGGAAAGGGCTAAAGCATCCAGACAAGGTAAGTAACTGCTACCTGTGTCAATATCTAAAAGCAAACCGGCCAGGTTGTTCTTTAACACGCACGGTTGAAGCAATACACATAATACAGAAATGCTATGAAAAACCGAAATTATAGAAAGATATTCCCAATAATTATTGCAACCTGATGGGGAAAAAACTTTGGGTTTTATATCTTCCCTACAGCTTTGAATCTAAAAATATTTTTGTTGACCCTTCAACTCGTGTTTATCAGCTATATATCCTGATCTTCCATTCCGAACGTATAAATGTTCAAACAAAACACAATATACCGTGCAGGTCTACATGCCGCGAAAATACGAAATTCAATATCCATATATTATTATAAAAAAAAAATAATAAAACTCTCTTACAGACTAAGCTAACCGTAAAAATCATTGTTGTTCAAGCAATGATGAGGTCAAACGGGTGTAAAATTATTAACGGTTGAATACACTATTTAGTAATTTATTTCAAGTAAGTTATGGATATGCGGTAAGTAATATTAAAAATATTTACTCAAGTAGCAACACATCCCAGAAATGCCTGTTACGTTTTTGTTTGTTTGTTGGGTTTTACGTCCCACTGACATTATTTCAGCCATTTGGAGACGATGTCTACTTGAGACAGATATAGTGCTGCCACACTGCAGTATCACGCCGTAGACATGTGGTATGATACCACAACCAGTCACATTATTCTGACACCGGGCCAACCAGTCCTGCAACTACCCTTATATGCTGAGCGCCAAGCAAGGGAGCTAAAACAATATATATTTTTTACGACTTTGGTATGTCGTGGTCGGGGATCGAACCCACGACCTCCCGCTCCCAAGGCGGACGCTCTAACCACTCGACCACCGGGGATGGTCTGTCACATTTTTTACAATAATGTACATTACTAAGTTGACATAAATAATTACCTTAATAACTAACAAAATGTATTAAGAAAATAACTATTTGGGAAATTTATACATCACATCACTTTCGCCCCCCCCCCCCCCCCCCCCCCCCCCCCCCCCCCCCCCCCCCCCATCATTTAAACATTGCTTAGCACTAAAATCGAACTAGGGCTTGGATCCCTTGGATTGGATGGGCTAGGATGTCCTGTTGTATCCGCACATGACAGATAAAAACATAACTGGAATAAATTATAGACAAATAGAGACACGTGACAGTTTGGTTCTCATCAAATTAACATAATCTGTAAGTATACACAACATGGTTTTAAAAAATGCAAAGAAATGCACAGCTACTCATATGAATGTCAACAAAAACAAAAACTGAGAAGCCCAAGGTGCATAATTATGAAGTATGCTATGTTTAAACAAACAAAAATATGTTTCTGTAAACAGTTAAGACTATATTTATTATGTATAATAGGAGAAGGTTTATTATAAAATTACACATTGTTGATACACGCGGCGTACTGCACTGGCAGAAACATTATATGATGATGATAATGAATATCTACAATTAAAACAATGTTGACTAAATTATTTCCATGTTGAAAACGTAACAGTGATGTTTTTAATATGACACCGCACGCATTTAACACCTTTTCACCACGTTACTAACGTTAGAAATAACGCGCTATTGTCACTGAAATCAGATCTGTAGTCAAGCCAAGACATATTTGTATTTTTTTTTTTTATTTGTATTGAACAACTTAAAGAGTACTTTTCAGCGACCTAGGAAATTTTAAAGGAAATTCCCACACAACTTGACCCAAATAGGAAACCTTCGATCAATTCCGCCTGTGACATTACTGCTGTCCGACTTCACCAGCGATTCCGGTGATGCACGAAGTAACACGAATGATGTAAACAATCTAATGATTATCTTCTATATTTGACAAACACAGATATGACCTGTAACGTTACTCTAATCTTAAACACTCAAACTGATACGTTTGAACCATTGGGTTAAAGCATGTGTCTTTCCGCCAGTATGTGAACAATTTCTGCAGAAAGCGTTTATTTCCGGGAAAAAAATGATGAATCATTGGAGATCAGCCGGAAGCAGGGAAATGAATTCCGGGAACATTGGTTGGCTCAAAAACTCCGTGCCTGTGTTT
>CM037793.1:47182294-47230850 GCA_021229015.1 Solen grandis | reverse complement strand
TTTATTGCATCTATCGTAAACCTATGCGGTATAATGCAATCAATTATTTAATAGTTATATAACCTATATGGTGACAGAACCTGTGTGGTAACAAAACCTGTGTGGTAATAGTACCTGTGTGGTAATAGTACCTGTGTGTAACAAACCTGTGTGGTAATAGTACCTGTGTTGTAACAGAACTTGTGTGTAACTGAACCTTGTGGTAATAGTACCTGTGTTGCAACAGAACCTTTGTGGTAACAAAACCTTGGTGGTAACAGAAACCTTTGTGGTAGCAAAACCTGTGCGGTAATAGTACCTGTGTGTTAACAAACCTTTGTGGTAACAAAACCTGTGTGGTAATAGTTCCTGTATGGTAACAGAACATGTGTGGTAATAGTACCTGTTGGTAACAGGAACTCGTGTGGTAATAATACCTGTGTGGTTACAATATTTGTGTGATATAACTCATCTTAGAGATATAGACATAATTATATTACCTCTGTAGTATAGTCTAGTTAGTAACTAGTATTTTATGTTATTTTATGTTATTGCTTGGTGGCATAACTTAGTTTGACAGTACTGGATGCGTACCCTGAATGGAATTGATTAACATTATAGGTTATAAGATTCTATAATTTGATATTACATGCATGTATTACATTGATATACTCGTATTACGGGCGTAGGTGGGAAGGTTGATTTACCGCGGTGTTTGGTTAATATGACAGTAGTTGTGTTAAACTAATGGTGAATTAGCACAGAGGTGGTCCGTGGTTTTATAATCTCGCATATTTCTTGTCATTCATATGAAAAATGTATTTGATATGTAATAAAATAAAGTAACTTGTATATATGTAAACATTTATTTTAATTAATTAAACAGTCTCGTTGCTATATACTCATCACAAAGAACCGGGAATCACATTGATAGGTATATTTTTCTTATTTGACATTTGTGAATACAAAAGGACTCAAATTAAGACATATATAACCAAACTATAAAATACAATTTGCATTTGAAGACAATTCTTAACCTTAAGTTTGTTGTTACTCTTGATGAGATCCCCTTTAGATATAATACAGAAATAAAACAGATTTATTCTTAATATTTTCATTTCGTTGAGTGATAAGAAAATGAACTATTGTTATCAATTAGACAAACTATTAATTGTATCATCATTTATGACAAAATCTCTTCTTGTTGTTCACGTGTAGAATATTTTTGAACAAATGGCAAAGTTAATTAGTCCTTTGTTGCCTGGAAACGAAAGAATGATTGCATCATTTATGGGGAGCAGTGGTCCAGAAGTAGGACACTCGCTTCGGGATCAAGGGTCCCGAGTTCGTGTCCTGCCCAGGACACTGCTAATTTCCTTGAATAAGATATTTATCCCGCATTGTTTCACTTCACCCAGGTGTAAATGAGTACCTGGGAGGGCGGTATAATTCCGTGGCGCCATGGTGTGGGCTGCCATAAGCGGAGTGAAAGACTCCCCAGGGAGATCGATAGATAGATACAAGTAGCCCGATGACCAGGGGTAAAAGCTTTAAAGTCGATGAACGTGCCCAAGGCATGAAACTTATTATTATCATACATATTATCTCTTAACTGAATGATAAATGATTGCATCATACATATCTCCCCCCGTCCAAAGAAGATAACTTTTTTTTTTGACATACACATTTCATATACAACAGAAAAACAAAACAGACATGTACATGTGTATATATAATGCATAATACTCTATAAATAATAAGCAGTAAAAGTTAAGATTAATTTAGCATAGATTATGTATATATATTATTATTTTGCATTTAAAAGAAAATACGATAATTCAATATCACAGTGTTTTAGCATGATAACTAGATCTTAATTTATGACTTAACATTTTTTTATATTCTTTGACAGGAAAATATTATAACAATAAGAGAAAAAATGTAAAAAATTGACAATAAGAAGGATAATGTGTATATCAAATAACCTTGATACCATGGATAACCCTCTAAGCCCGAAGGCTTATTTCCAAAGAGGTCCATTGATATCGGAAGCCAGGATTACAAGATGGATAGGTGTTCCAAAATCTAAAAAAAATATTGTGTTGAAAATTCAATTAAGACTGTAAATAATTTAACTGGATGCAATTGTTTCAACAAGATAATAATACTATTTTTGATTATTATTAAAATCAATTTGAGATACAGTCATATTATTTGATTTAAAGATGAACATAAGAATATATCATCAATAATATTTCTTGAATACTATAAAGGTAAAAGTTAATATCACAGGCACATTGTTGAATCTATTAAGTCAATATATCACAGTGATTGTATTATTTCATTTGTTAAAACGTTTTAAATATGAAATATTTTATGATTTATGTGTAAAATAAAGGCAAAATATTTTATCGACATAGGAATACTGAAAAACACATCTATACAAATTTCCATAGGATGCAGTTTATGGCAGTCAAAGTTAATATAACAAGAAGATCCAGGTAAAGTATTACATCAAAAAGATCAAAATATCACATCAATATAGATCAAAATCACAGTGTTTCTATCAATTTCATAACACAGTGGTTACAGTAGTACTTAAAATCACATTCATAGTCTTTCATAAGATTAAGCTGAAGGAATTTTTGAACAGATGATTTAAAAGATCTCTTGTTTCTAATTTTCTTGTTGTCATCTGGTAAATCGTTCCAGTCCTTAATCCCTTCATAATAAAGAGTGGAGTAATTCATCCCTTTAAGATTTGGAGCAGTAAAGTTGATTTAGAGAAGATCTGGTAAGAGTGTTTATCACCTACTTTGCTGAAATGTGATTTTAGGTACTCTGGACACTTATCATGGGAAATATTAAACATATGGTTTAAACGTAACTTTTTTACCCTGTAGTCAACATTTAAGAAGTTGAGGTTCGAAAAATCATTAGCTTAAAGACTGGTTCTTGGAGTGTATTGATATACAGTAAAACCTCATATAAAGACCACCTCAATATAAAGACCACCTTAATATAAATACTACCTCAATATAAAGACCATCTCAATATAAAGACTACCTCAATATAATGACCATCTCACTATAAAGACCACCTCAATATAAAGACCAACTCAATATAAAGACAACTCACTAAGAAGACCACTAATTTCAGGCTCCCATTTCTTTATTTCCTGTAAATTGAAACTTTGTTATCAGACCACCTCATAATAAAGACCAGTTGACAGCAGTCCCAAGAGTTGTCTTATAATTGAGATTTTACTGTATAAATCTTATCATTTTATTCTGAGCAACTTATAATTTCTTTTTCGATGTTTTACCTAAGTTTCCATACCATGATGAGCAGCGGTAGTCAAAATGACATTGTAATATGGAAGAACATAACAGTTTGCGGCAGTGAAATGTTAAACAGTTCTTATATCTGTACAGAAATTTAAGTCTAGAATTGACTTTTGTAATTATGCTACTAACATTTATTCCCAAGATAGAAAATTATTTATACTTAATCCAAGATATTTAATTTGATTAGTGGATAAAATGACTTGACCTTTGCAAAAAAACAACAACAAAAAAAAACAACAACAGTAAAATCAACACTTTTCATTTTTCTTCTAGAATCAAAAAGCATACATTCAGTTTTACCAAGGTGTAACGAAAGTGTGTTATCAATGAATCAGTCAGAACAGGACTCTAAATCATAACTAAGCTTATTATAGATAACATCTACATTGGAGTGACAAAATAGAATTGTACTGTCATCAGCATACAGAATTAACTTACAATCATGTCATCTACATAGCGTCTTCCTCCACCTGTAATTAGCTGGACGTCGCTATATCACTGAAATATTGTCGAAGCGACAGTAAACAGCATAAAAACAGAAGAGGGCCTAATAAACTGCGCTGAGGAACGCCACATGATAATCTAGATCAGAAGAATGAGAATCTGCAATATTTACTATCTGTTATCTGTTTTCTAAATAAGACCTAAACCACTTGGTTGACATAACACCATCTTATCTAATTTATTGCAAAGAATATTATGGTCTACAGTGTCAAATGCTTTTTGCAGGTCAAGCATACTCATTCCAGTATAAAGTCCCTTTGCATCGTTGTCTTTAATGTAATCTAGGAGGTATTAAAACATTAATGTACAACATGATAAAGAGATAAAAATCAGTATACCTTAATGTACAACATGATAAGAGATAAAAATCAGTATACCTTAATGTACAACATGATAAAGAGATAAAAACCAGTATACCTTAATGTACAACATGCATATAAATATTCAAATCAGTATACCTTAATGTACAACATGATAATGAGATAAAAATCAGTATACCTTAATGTACAACATGATAATGAGATAAAAATCAGTATACCTTAATGTACAACATGATAAAGAGATAAAAGCCAGTATACCGTACTAAACAGCATGCATATAAATATTCTAAAATGAGAACCACACAGATATCTGATTATGATTTTAACATTTCCGGAGACACAGTTCAGGCAGCCATGAAACATAAGTAAATGTATTTGATTGTAAAACATAATTAAAATAAAATATTGTTAATATTTCAAAATTCAAAACATATTTACATAAAGTCTTACAATATCGTATTATGGATGATACAAAACAGACAATTTAGTATCATTATGCATCATTTTTAAACTATTTCATTCTTAAATAATATTAATTTTCAATTTGAAATATAAACTCATGCATTTAATTGAAATGAAATGCCAGTAAATCCATTTGTACACAAATATACGCTACTTTTGTATCATTAACTTAATAACCATGAATTATTTATCTACATAGATCATAAAACTGTAACAAAGTGAAACACAAAAAAATGGGGGGTGGGGAAAGAGACATAAGGAGTCATTCACTCTACGGCGCCTGAAGAAAAACTATACTTTTTATGTGTATTAATTTTCTATCGGGTTTTACAATTCCCCGGCTTCTCAGTCGGTTGAACTTCGGACTCAAACGTGGAGTTCAAATCTCGCGAGAGGACTAACACTTTATCAGGGTCTGGTTAAACTTATGCCGGAACATCTTTGGAACAATGTAGTTGCATTTAAGACCAAATCAATGCACGAATGCTTTTGTATACTTAAGGACTTTGAAACCGCACGCCTGTGTTACATCTCCGTTAACATGAAAACGAAATACGAAGGATTCCATCAAACGTATATATTTTCTTGATAAAACATAACTTAACAACTGAAAATATTAAAATAAAATTGAAAAGTGTATGGATATAATCATATTGTAAGTTCTTTCTTTGTTAAAAAAAGCGTGCTATTTCAAAGTCCTAAGGTATATATTCATCGAGATTTGAAGCTAGTCATTGATCAGATAACCAATTTGTATGCAAGAAAGTATCCCCGTGTATCCTTTATAACACCCCGGTAAAATAATTAGTTTTTTCTAGCACAGCCCGTTAAATGGGGTAGGAAACGGAACCCCAAAAAATCACCAGAATGCACTATTTCACCCCTGATCTTTAAATTGAATTAAAAAAAAAACACAAAAAAACGCACCGCCAAGCGAGTGGGCTCCCGATAATCCCCCCCCCCCCCTTAAATTCTCCGCCCCGATAAATGTAGACACACAACTAACTAGAATGCACCATTTCACAATTTTTAGATAAAAACAAAAAAATGGCGGGTGATTTCCCCCGGATCCCAAGTCCAACCAGAACTACGCCCTTCTTACCGCCTCACGGCTTGGGCCTGCTTTCATTTGTAACGGGAAGCAAAGGGTACCAATCTTTATATCTCTGTGTAATTTGTTACCGTTCCGTTATTCAGATATGCGGGGGTCTCCAGAGGAAAGTAAGCTTTGTATGAAAAGTAACTTCCGCCATGGTTCGGAAACAAACCGCCGAACATAGAAATAGTCTTTTTCTCCAATTCTAGGCCTGGTAACACATTGTCAATGCCCTCCCCCCCCCCCCCCCCCCCCCCCCCCAGGTAACCTTAATTCCTGGAACCGGTCCTGAAAATAAACGCTGCCAACACAAAAAGCAAAAGCACAAACATTGTATGACGAGACACCAACCAAAACAAGACGAGTATCAAGATTATCGCAATGACAATCCATAATTTTTGCATGGATTGCGCGTTGCTGTTTCTGTTGTCAGTGCTTGGATCAGCTTCTTGTTGTGTTGCATTGGTTCCAAACATTGTACCGATTGCCGTTATGAGTCCAGACGACACATTGCTTATGCCCTCGAATAAAGAAGTCAGCCATGGAGAAGCATTTTGGAAAAGTCTTGTGAATCCTGCTTCTCCTGGCAAATTACTTAAGGTCTCAGTTAAAGAATTCAGCCATGTAGCAGCATTTTGGAAAAGTCCTGTTAATTTTGCGTACAGGTTCATGACGAAATTCACTAATGCAGATAATCGAAATATACCCGAGATCAGATTTTGTATAAATGTCCACAGTGATGCAATCTTCCCCCAGATATACATCAACACCTGTATTAGAACCCGACCTAAAGGGGAAAACCATAATAAAAGGAGGATCCCAATCAAGGCAAGTAGAGCCCACGACTTGTATTCTAGATAGTTATATACCATACCTATTCCGATTCCGATTAAGACCTTGGGACTCTGACTAAGATCCCAAGGTCGCGACTCTTCACTCCGTGTTGAATATAGAGTAAAGTAAATGACGATGGCGCAGGTCCAAAACCAGGATCCCAAACAAAATATTGATACATATATTTTGGTGGCAAATAAAGTTGAACATCCTAATAACATGTGTGACTTGCATCGTAGAAAAACTGCTGATACTGCAAGTCCAATGAAAGAGATGATGCTCCAAAACCACGACCCGAAACAAAAACAGAAATTGTAAATAAGATGGAATATGAATAAAGGAAGTATCCAATACAATAACTCGTGACTATTAATGTTGGAGATGTCGTCAATAATGTTTTGGATATTCATACGATCAAGCGCCGACATTCTTTATTTGTTTCACTGACTCTTCGACTTCTTTGCCTCGTTTCTCTTTATGGTAGATATCTGTAACATAGGAATATTTTGTTATTTATTTTATATCTATGGACGCAGCAGTTAGTTAGTCGTGGCTCAGGATTTTCCTAAATTTTCTATAAATTCATAAGATACCAAACAAATCTGAAAATCAATTTCAAATGCAACATTATTATTGCTAAGGTTCAATGGAATGAATACTGTTGTTTCTGAGGAACGGTTCCATAATAGTATTATGTTATTGTTGATTATGATGGTAAATTCGTACTTCCGTTGCAAAATTTCAAACTCATAAGTACTTATTTGAGGACGATGGGTGTTATAAAGGTTACCAAAATGTATTTAATAACATGTGGTTATTATATATACGTCGTTTTCTACATACACATTTATGTGTACTTTTAAAATTATGCACGAAGCCTGAAAAAATAATGACCATTTTCCCAATATGCTTGAATTTGAGTCCTTTTATTCACAAATGAGTTTGAAAATATGAATTATTATACTCACTAATATATATTTATATATATTTAGCATTATACTGTGAGACATTTGAACAAAGTACAGTATAGTCAATGGCTCATAGGTTGAGTTCCTAAAATGGCCGAGAAATGTTAAATAATAAGCAAGATGTTTTTACTTACAACTTTTGACTAGTGACTTACAACTGTGAGTAGTGACTTATAACTTGTGAATAGTTCTTAAAAAAAACTCGTGATAGTGATTGAACTTGTGAGAAGTGACTTGTGACATAAAACTTGTGACTAGTGACTTGCAACTGTGAGTAGTGACTTACAACTGTGAGTAGTGACTTATAACTTGTGAATAGTGTCTTGCAACATGTGCCTTAAACATTGTGACTTAAAACTCGTGACTAGTGACTTGCAACTTGTGAGAAGTGACTTGTGACATAAAACTTGTGACTAGTGACTTTCAACTTTCTGAAACATGAGTATAGTTGTCGCTAAGTCGCTCTCCTTAGCAAACTGCTATTTACTGCTGTAATTTTTAAAGTTGATACATTACATAACAAATTACTCAGCTCTGATTTTCATTAAAACCCCGGAGATTTTAATTTCTTTTTCTTTACAAGTTCCGTGTAAAACAAAAGTCCTCAGAGGCAATGCTGGTTAACACTCCAAGGATATAACTTTATCAATGATTGTAGAGAACGGCTAGAGAACCTGCGTATCAAATATCTAAGTTCTAGGCCGAACCATTAAAAGGAATTTAAAGCCTTCCTATATACAACTGTGTAAAGCAAAGCGACTATACTTGGACTATATGGACATAATGTGAACGATCTTAAGAGAGGGTCGAAATATTAAAGATCTGAGCATGTCGCTTTCAGACAACATAAACGTGCTAGAAATGCGGGCCAATATTAAACCGAAGTTATAAGTCGTAATTCAAAAGTCATAAGTCAGTAGTGAAGGGTGGTGATATGGCACCCTGATTTTTTTCAGAAAAAAAATTTATGGCACCCGTGTTGAAAATTATGGTACCGACGAAAATTCATGGCACCTTGTGTTTTATCGGAAAAAAGATTTATGGCAATTTATGTTGCATGTAATAAAAAACATTTCATACCTGTTAGATCTAACTACGATGACTTAAGATCTGATAGAGAGAAAGAGTATAACCTTGCATACCAAACATTCCAATGACGCAATATTGTCATTTTGACGTCATGTTTTATTTCTTAGTTAAAGGTGGAGCACTTCTTAACGTTATGTAAGTTAAAGGGGGATTGACAATTGTAAAATGTCCTTTCGAGACATTTGGGTTGGCCCTGAAAAGGGCCGTTTTGTTTCTTATTAATTGTGGTCCATACCACACGTTGTACAGTCCCATCCCACAACATATCTCTTCATCCATCCTGCAAGGAGATGCAAATGACAACGGGTTAGATCCTTGTCACCTATGAAGTTCAGGCAGTGTCCCCATCTGGGTTGTAGTAGGGTAGATGGTACATCTTCAAAGGTAACTGACAGGTAATTAGGGAGATCTCCCCTTTCTATAAGAGTGAGATATTGATCATACACCTCAACTCGGTCGTGATAGCTGTCTGGGTCGCTCTCTTGTTCCTCATAGCTGGGATTGTCGAGGAACAATTTTAGCAAGTCTGGGGTGGACATACGTGTGTACGGTCTCATGTTTCAATCATGAATAATAAAGTATAGAGTATGTGCACTGTTTTATAGTACCGGGTTGACCTACTTTATTTATCGAGTGTTGGCGCACACCAATCAGAGAACGTTATTTTTCATCCAATAAAAACTAGAACTATCACTAAATGTGATTAATACCCCCGCAATACTGCTTTAGAAATGATGAAGTTATTAGGATTAAGAAGAAGAGTATGAAAAAGACATTTTTACATTAGTTTTTTTTCCAGATCTTTGGCCGGGTTACACAGGTTGTGCTTGACCATTGTATGAAATTGTTTTGAATTCCAACCAGTTGTTTTAAAGTTAAGCTCCGGACAAGGAAAAGTAATAAAGGGCAATAACTCTGAAATTACAATAGATAGAGTTATGGTTCTTGTGCACTGTACTTCCTCTTATTGTGGTTGACCATTGTATAAATTGTTTTGAAATCCAACCAGTAGTTTACAAGTTATACTCTGGACAAGGAAAAGTAACTAAGGGCAATAACTCTGTAATTCCTATAGATAGAATTATGGTTCTTGTGCATTGCACTTCCTCTATTGTGTTGACCATTGTATAAATTGTTTTGAAATCCAACAGTATTTAAAATTAAACTCGGACAAGGAAAAGTAACGGCAAAAGATAGAGTTATGGTTCTTGTGCACTGCACTTCCTCTCATTGTGCTTGACCATTGTATGAAATTGTTTTGAAATCCAATCAGTACTTTACAACTTATACTCCGGACAAGGTTACAAGTTATACTCCGGACAAGGAAAAACATACAAAGGACAATAACTCTGTAATTACTCTAGATAGAGTTATGGTTCTTGTGCACTGCACTTCCTCATATTGTGGTTGACTATTGATAAATTGTTTTGAAACCTTTTTTTTATGCTCCGGACAAGGAAAAGTAACAAAGGGCAATAACTCTGTAATAAGTCAAGATGGAGTTATGGTTCTTGTGCACTGCACTTTCTCTCCATGTGCTTGATCATTGCATGAAGTTGTATTGAATTCCAATAATGCAACGGACCGCTGGACCGACCGACCGACCGACCACGGGTGACTCCTATATACCCCCCCCCCCCCCAACTTCGTTTCGGGGGTATAAACATGATGTGTTCGACCTTGACCTGAAGTGGATTTACCTACTAACCTACTTTTTCTTGACTATAAATTGTGTAATGCTGTGTATGTATTCATTCTTCACCATGAAGTTCCTTCGTAAGTTATTCCGACGTGCAAGGAAGGCGTTACGAAAGGAGAAGAAGAAGAAAGTAGAAGTCAAGGAAGAGGGTATTAAGGAAGAGGGTGTAAACTTGTACCCGAGTTTACCCCCTTTGCCATTGTACCCGGATTTGTCAGGGTTTTACCTGGCATATCCAGAAGCCAGCAGGCATTAGTGGCGGTATCTATATTTGAGTGAGTGCTAGACACTTCTAAAAAATAACGGTCCTTTTCAGGACCATTACAATGATGTCGAAAGGATAACTAACACAATTGTCATATGATTTTTATTGTGTTTAACAACAAACATGTGTCATACAGCAACAATGAATTAAACGTGGGTCATACAGCAAATAATGAACATAACACAACTTTGTTTTCGAGTCTAGTGTTCAAATGTCACATTTTTCGCTTCTTAGCTGGTCGGTTACACTCTGTCCTGCTTGTTGATGGGTGAGCCTCAGGACACACGATGCACGCTTCTCTCGCGTTTCTTGGGTTTTACGGTAGTTTTCTCCAACTCAGAGGCAGCCTCTAGCAACTCAACATCACTGTCCGTCTGTGGCACTGTCTCAACTACGTCCATTTTCTGCATTCCACTGTCCGCCTGTGCGTTTATAGTAGGTACAGTACTATCATCCCTTTCTTAGGACAAGCGAATGCAAAAGGGCCATGTTCGTGACAGCTGTAGCACACTGCAGGCCTTGGGCAATTAGAAACAAAATGTCCCGGTTCATGACAACGGTAGCACACCCGTACTGTTTGAGGTGTTGAAGCTTTCTTCGTACATGCATATTGCCCCTTTTCCTGACCAGCGGTAGCATGTCACTTGTTTTTATGTTTCTAGTCTGATTAGCTTGTCACTGATAGCTTGTAGTTGTCCTTTCACCCAGAACTCAAATGTGTTGCAGGTCATTCTGAAGAGAGCAGTCTGAATCAGGTTTGAGAGTGATGAAGAGGACGGGTCACACCGCACTTTATAGACCTGAGATCAGGTGGGCGGAACTTAGATGTATTAAAAAGCTTTGCTCACTTACTTATAATCACAAGGATGTCGAGTAGTGAAGAAAGCAGCGATGATGAGCCACCTGCAAAAAAAAAAAAAAAAAGCGATATACGGGAATATTATTCCATACAGCCACGGTCACAGAGAACTTCAAGAAAGTTTAAAACGAATGGCCACGCGTACGATGTTACTTTTGAAAGATATAAAAAACCCGTTTGAATTTACACATCAACTTTTCAATGACATGGTGAAACAGTTATACAGAGAAGCACGGGTCAATGACAAAGATCAAATTCGTATCTCCATAAATCATCTTGACCTAGCATTTGGTATCCACATTCCGTTCGGGAATGCAACACACATTTCAGGAGATACGCTGTTGAAAGTATCACAAAGCAACCACAAGTTTAGATTCATGACGGGCATCTCCAGTTAGAAATGACACATGTCATTATGCCGGAGGGAGGTGGTGGAAAAAGAAGAAGAACGTTTGGATCGCACATGAGCATTGAGAACATGTCCAAAGTCAAACGAAGTATGGTGAAGATAGACAATGCTCACGACAGTATGTGCTTGGCACGATCAATTGTGGTAGGGATATGTAAACTCAATAAAACGGACAATACAGCCTGGAAGAAGCGATGGCATTTGATGAGACAATTTGCAAAATTACTTCAAAGCCAAGAAACCAAGGCATTGTTAGACAGTGTGGGCATTAGTCCAAATCAACCTTGTGGTATAGAAGAATACAAGAAGATTCAAGCCCACCTTTATCCAGACTATGTGATCAAAGTGTGGCCACAATTTGAGAAAATGGACGTGTTGTTCAATCACCCACCTCTGACAGACAAAAGCAAAGTGATTCACATTTATCATCATGATAAACATTATGATTGTATTACATCAATCACTGGTTTCCTGGGATGCAGCTACTTATGTGAACACTGTAACTAGGGTTATAACAACAGAGAAGCCCACTTGTGCAAGAACATTTGTCTGTGTTACGCCTCGACACTATGCCAAAAAGTAGGATTCTTTCCATGTGGTCACTGTGGTAGAACATTTCATAGTCAGAAATGTTTTGATAAGCACAAAGCGAAACCAGGAAAATCTACAAAAAACATCTGTGAAAGTGTATGGAATTGCAAGACCTGTGGTCAAATGGTTGTGGGCACAAAGAAGAACCATCTCTGTCCTGGCACTAAGAAATGCAGGTATTGCAAGACAGTTGTGGATGCAGAACATCGGTGTTATATCCCCACGTACAAAGATCCAGATAACATGAAGTCACCGACTGTACCTTTCATCTTCTTTGACTTTGAGTGCCGATTTGATTTGGGTGAACATATAGCAAACTTTTGTATTGCTCAGCGTGCTTGTGGAGACTGTATGTGTCAATCCATGGAAAGCCCGTGTCAGAAATGCGAAGCTGTGGATGAGGCAAGAGAAAAAAATATTTCGTGGTAACAACACCTTGTCAGAATTTTGTGCATGGTTGTTTCACCAGTCAACCCAGTCACAAAGTGATTGCTCACAACTCACGAGGATACGATGCACAGTTTATTTTGACACATGATACAGTCAAACCAGAATTGATCATGAATGGAAGCAAAATTCTAATAATGAAAGCCCATCAAGTGAGATTCATCGACTCACTGAGTTTTCTCAACACGCCTTTTTCCGATTTCCCCGACACGTTTGGATTGACTGGGATGGCCAAAAGGATGGTTTCCATTTTATGCCAACACGGATGAATACCAAGACTACGTTTGAGACTATCTCAAAATCCTAGTGAACAGTTCTTTCAAGATCCCGATTTCAACAACTTAGAAAGGTTTGAGTTGGGAGACGAATCCCTCTGGGACACCTACAAAATAAGATACTACGCAGAGTACTTGCAAGACGAATGAGAAGCCAAAAAATGGAAAATACTTCACTACAGGAAAAACATAACTCCAATTCGGAATCCATGGCGTAGAACTGTGTTGTTGGCTGTGCGTATACTTGGAATTCAATCAGAACAGGCGTTAAGACAATCCGAGGAACTGTTTGACGAAGTGCACATGGCTTTAAATGCTATGGGATATACCATGATATTGCCGGAATGGATGATGTATAAAGAAAGACTGATTCATGATGTGTGTCATAGTTTACATTTTTGACTGATGTTGTTCAAGTGTTTATTTGCTATGATGTATAAAATAAAATGTTGTCATGTCAATGCTGTTATTATTTCTTGGACCATCATGGAAAGTAGTTTACTTGTTCAACATCCTAGTAACATTTTCATCTCAGGGCCAAGTGGTTCAGGAAAGATTCAATTTGTAAAAAAACTTATTGAGTACAAAACCGATTAATTTCATGGGGTACCACAACACATCGTCTGGTGTTACAAAAATGGCAAAGTGCCTACGCACAGTTACAAGAACGCGAAGCTATCAAATTCATTCAGGGTATCCCTGATGATGATGAAGAGATAGTAGACGATACAACCTTACCACACCTCGTCATATTTGATATGTTAGGAGAAAAAGATGATGAGAAAATTAAATTATAGTTCACACGAAAGGGACATAGAAATGCCACCGTCATTTACATCACACAAAACATGTTCCAACAATCCAAGGCTAGTCGTACCATCAGCTTGAATGCAAACTACATGGTATTATTTCAAAACACAAGAGATAAAGGTCAGATCAAAACACTTGCGAACCAAATACAACTACCCCATTTGGTGATGGCGTATCAAGATGCAACCTCTACACCTCATGGATATCTTATCATTGACTTTCATCAAAGAACACCCGAACTGAACCGTTTAAGAACAGATGTGTTCCATCGGTGGGTAACAGGTGAAGATCGAGGACCGATCGTCTACACTACAGTATAAAATGACTGGAACATGACACCCGATCATCATTAAGGATACAGCTACCATGGAAAACACACTACATACAGTGATCAAAGCTCAAAGAACCCAACGAAACGACAAGAGCTGGTAGAATCAGGATGAGAGATTGTGAAATGGTTCACCTTAGCTGCACGACTCATCTTAGAGAAAAAAGTAACCGTGCCAAAACAGACGATGAATTTTATGGAACGCAACAAAGACATTTTAAGACAGTTAGCTGATCAACATGTGGATCTGACCAGAAAACGACAACTTATTTTAAAACCTGGCGGTGGAGGTTTCCTTGGGGGTACCATCATTCGTACCCTGCATCGATGGAACGGGATCAAAGCTGTGAGAAAATTTGGTCCAGTAGCAAGAAAACAACCACCCAAACGAAAGTCACCAGCCAGGAAACGGTCACGACAACAACCACGAAAACAGCCAACCAAACGCAAGTCACCAGTAAGGAAACAAACAAGGAAGAAGCAGGCATTGCCTCATGACCGATTTGTCACTGTAAGAAGAAAACGCTCTGTATCAACTGGAACACCAAAAGTATCCCCCATACTGATTCGACGTGATGTTACATCAGTGACATCATCCAAAGCATCACCACTTGTGGCCCAATTCTCTCCACTGACCTCATCTACTCCCCGTTCTAATAGAAGTTCGATGAGGTCTGTGTTGGCTACACCACAAGGATCAATGAAGGTTTCTCCAAACCCTTCAATTGTTTGACCTTTCCAATTCTTCAAATGGGCGTTCATCATCATCATCATCATCATCATCAAGATTTTCACCAATCCCAAGTCTCCATTCCCCTTTACCTACTGCCGTTACTGCGATGAGAAATTCAGGACCACTGAGTAGTGCTGGCAATATCGCTTTACAAGCCCTTCAACAGTGGTATAAATAAAAGAGAACAAACATTTCATCATCATTTGTCATCATGAAGCGCAAACAACCACTCGTTCGCAAACATGGCAATATGTTGCTTGCTTTGACAGAAGCCTCGCCCAAATTTCGAAAAAAGATTATTCAAGAAGCACAAAAAGAATTGATGGATTGTATTGCTGAATGATGTCACAACATTTTAAAAGGCAATGTACCACTGTCAGAGGCCCAGAAGCGTCGATTGTATTCTTAGAGACACCTCCGACAGTTAGCGACCAAGAAAGTATCAGTTCGAAAAAAAGAAAATCATCTCAATCAGAAAGATGGTTTACTACCCCTGTTGGCACTTGCACCACTCTTAGCCAAAACAGTTACACCTCTTGCTGGTGAAATCATTCGGAAAATATGAAGAAGATGGCATTTGTTCCAGTTCGGTTGTTGGAAGAGATGAATCGATGGAAGAAGGAACAACGACCTCGGTTACTCCCATCCCCTCAAGTGAGTCAGACTTCATCATTACATAAAGAAATGAATCAAGTTCTTGACGAAAATCAATTGTCTGAGTCAGAAAAATCACAACAATTTGGAGAAGTATTACATCGCTTTCAAGTGTCACATAAAAAAGCACTCAAACCCTCCAGACCACACATGGCTGAGAAAACAACGAGTACAGTGACTGAAAAGAAAGAGAAAAAAACGATGACCTTGAACGACCATGCGGCGAAAGGCTACTGTCTTGTTAAACATGCTGAAAGACCATCCTCACTTAAGTTGGGATGAACATGGCCTGTTAGAATATGATGGAAAACCCGTTGAAGGTTAAAATATTATTGATCTGGTCAATGATGTACTTCGACAGCGGAAAGGGTCAAATCCACGAGGATGGGAACAATTTACTAGAGGACTGAGAGAGGTCAACATCCCACAAGAAGTCGTGGGCAATAAACGTCGTTGGAATTTCATACAAACACCAGATAATGATGAAGAAGAAGAGGAGGAGGAGGAAGAAGATTTTTATGATAGTTTTGCCTACGCACCTACATCAAAGAAACGAAGACCTATTAAAAAGGAAGAACCCGAGGAGACATTAGCCCATTCGTCATGGGACGCCTACTAAAGAAGGACACGTTACTTCGTCACCTGTACTATGATACTGATAATCCTACGAGTTTTGGAGGGATTCATGGACTCTACAAGGCAGCGAAAAAACATTTGAAATCTATCACTTTAGAGGATGTACGAGAAGTCAAAGAAGTCAAAGAACCTACACGTATAAAACAATACGACGACAATTTCGACGTCGACAGACTGTGGTAGGAGGTATCGATCATCAATGGCAAGCTGATCTCGCAAATATGCAACGTATGTACAAAGCAAAATTCACCATATCGCTACTTACTATGTGTCATTGATGTGTTTTCAAAATATACTTGGGTAATACCCATCATTGACAAAACTGGAAAGACGCTCATTAAAGCCTTTCAGTCTATTCTAAAAAAAGGCCGACATTCATTTCTTCACGTCTGAAAACCCAGAAACTAAAGCGAGTATTGTTGAACGTTTTCAACGTACGCTTAAATCAAGAATGTGGAAATATTTTACTCATCACAAGACCCGTCATTATGTGGATGTACTGCAACTACTGGTACATGGCTACAATCATCGTTTTCATCGAAGCATCGGACGTACCCCTGCATCTGTGTCTAGAGAAAATGAGCATGAATTCACAAAGACATTGTATGGCAACCATCAAAAGAAAAATAAGAAATCAACTGATTTGAAAGTGGGTGATATAGTGCGCATCAATAAAAGGCAAGCAAACATTTGGCAAAGGCTATCTACCCAACTGGACAGTGGAATTGTTCAAAGTGGTTCGCATCAACAGAACACATCCATTGACCGTAAAACTTGAAGACTTGGCTGGAGAAACTATCGCCGGATCCTTCTACAGGGATGAAATTCAGCATATAAAAAATGATGAGCTATACGAAGTGGAATCAGTTCTTGATCGGCGTACAAGGCGTGTAGGCGGTAAAACTTTTCAAGAAGTGAAAGTCAAGTGGCTTGGATATCCTAAAAAGTTTAACAGTTGGATTCCAAAATCGCATTTAGTATAAAGTATAAACGTCATGAACAGCATGTCTCAGTCCGATACCAGCAGTGTTCAGGTAGACAACAGTATACAGACAGGAAAAAGTGAGGTACCAAACAACAGAATCACTTTCTTGACACAGATTGTGATCATCTTTATCATCGTCATCGTGTCATTAGTGAACCTGTGTCTCAACAGTCCAGATCGTAAACTTTGGTGGCTGCTGATGAGTACTTCTATCGGATACATTCTTCCAAACCCAAGTTTAAAATTTAAGAAATCTCTTTCTACATCACTCTCATCAGTGATAGTTCGATGGCATTGTACCCAAACAACACACAATGTTGTTTTAGAACCAAGCTGGCAAAAACCATTGATGTCGACAAACAAGACTGGGAAGTGGCTCTCGTGGAAATGATCGTTCCCACACAAGTCAGAAACATCGAAGAGGATGAAGGAAAATTCTACGTCGTGACTAAAGATCCAGAACTGGTTGCAGCCTTTTCACAAGTGAAAAACAGGTGTGAATTAGAAGGCAAAAAATGGGCAATACCCCTTTGCATTCCTGCAGACATCTATGCGTCACCACAACATCTCACTGACGAAATGGACAAGGCTATTAAAAAAGCCACTAAAACAATTTTAACTCAAAGAAACCTCACATTTGGACTTGATTTTTCCGGCTTGTCAAAACGTGTCAAGTTTACCGGTAATAGTGGATCAAAGATCGGCTTGGAACTTCATCCATTCCTCATTACGAAACTTGGAGGAGAGGGAAGTACTGAGGTGTTTTCGGACAGAGACAACAGCAGATTCAAGTACGGTGTGGATCTCTTCACGAATGAACCATCTGTTTGTATATACCGATCTGGCAGAACACACTTTGATAGGGGATGTCGAAGCACCCATTTTAAGCGTTGTGCCATTTGACGCAAAAACAAAAGCAGGGTCTTATCCACAAATGCACTTTGAATTTCTAAATCTACACTACATACCTGTCAGCAGATCATATTTCAACGAGATCAGTATCAATATTACCGGTTACACAGGGGATTCAGTTCATTTCACTCACGGGAAGTCGATGGTGAAGCTTCATTTTAAAAGAAAGACACGATGATTCCAGTTTACCGTGGTCAACCTCGACAAGTCGGATATGGTTTGGGCTCCATGTTCAAGAAAATGGCCAGCAACATCTTACCCATGGTGAAACCCATCGTAAACTCAGGACTACAGACTCTGAAAAAAGAGGGCTTTAAACAAGGTATAGGAGCCGTAAAAGATATTCTGTCTGGTCAAAATGTAAAGACAGTGATCAAGAAACGGGGTAATTCTTCTTGTTCAAGGATGTGATTTAACACGGGTGCTTAGAGCTAAATTCCGGACAGATGATCAACCTCACTTCAATTTGAACGATTCCAATGTGGGATGTTGGTTTTACCAGAACTATGCAAAACTGTACAAACGTGCAAGAAGACAATTGTGTAATCAGCACCAACAAACATGCACAGCTAAGCATCCACCAAAGTTTGGAGATGGTCGTGCGTGTTTTGAATTACTGACGAATAGTTTGGACCAATTCTACTTTCATTAAAGTGCAGTGTTATGTACTTGTTGTTGATAGTGTTTGCATTGTTCATATTGTTTGTTCATATATTGTTGCAATGTTTATAGAGTTCAATAAAATGCTAAAACTGATTTGATTTCTTGTTGTTTATGTTTATCTTACACATAAACAATTGTGATATATTCCCTCTCGAATATAGTTGATGGCCCTGGAAAGGGCCGTATTTGTTTTTTTGTGATCCTGAATTACTCGGAGTCACCCTACTTACTCTGAATAACCAGGGTCAAACCATATGTCATAATAGGCTGAACGCACTGTAGGCCCATGTTTAGCGAAAACACAAGCAGGCCAGGCATACACTTGATAGGGTGCCATACAAAACGGGCACTTTTGAAGCCGTGTGAAGCATATGACGCATACAATGTCCTGACATCGACACTGGTTCATGTGGTATATCCTCCTCCCTCTCTTCTAAACACACACCACACTTTTCGAACCAGAGTTTTTGTTCAGACATTGTGATTGCATCCTTCTTCTTTAAAAACACTTATATAGTTATGAAAAAAAGTATGTCAGTTGGTCAATCCACCCCATGTCAAGGCCAAAGACAATGCTATCCAACTCAGGTCAAGGTTAAACTTCGCGTCATTTTTTCATTGAATGGAAATTACGTTCTCTGATTGGTGTGTGCCAACACTCGATAGAAAGTAGGTCAATCCGCCTCAAGACTATAAAAGCACACTGCATCGTATCATAATCCCACTACCCAACCATGGAAAGCTACGTAACTTCTGATCTCGTTAACAACGCCATACAGGCTGCTGATTTGTTTGAGCTGACGACAGCTGCTAACCAGGCATCAGTGTCGTACACTCCGACTCCGGTGTACCAACCCAGCTACCAACCAACGTATCAACCTCAGCCTCCACCACACCAGCAGCAACCAGTACAGCAACAACAACCAATGCAACACCAACCGACAGTGCAGCCAGTAAATAATGTTGGACAATCTATTCTGAGGGAACTCAAAGAGGTGAACAACAACCTCATCAAATTGCAACAGAGAATGGAAGAAGTGGAATGCCGTATCAAATTGAAAACAGACAAGCTAGTGGTGCCTATCACTTTCATTCCAGAAAATGCGGAATCATCCAACAAACGTCCACTTGATGGTGGATCCCATTCTAAGAATGGATTTGGAGCCCATTGTAAAGACATACAAAATAGCAAAAAAGAGTAAGAAGTAGAGAAAAAAACAACAAAAAAGCGGGCCTTTTCAGGGCCAACCCAGATGTCTCGAAAGGACATTTTTTTACAATTCTCAAACCAAGTAATAAAAGTATCAAACGAAATGAATTCATGCCATTCGTTTTCAGACTGAGCTATGGATAAGTCACATATTACTATTGACTGCATATCTGACATGGCCAAAATACAAGCCCGATACCAACGTACGCTTCAAATAACAACAACACTCAGGAGTATCGTAACCATTACTCTGTGGAAAAAAAACGGCCCTTATCAGGGCCAACCCAAATATCTCGAAAGAGAATATACCTCAATTGTCACCATTTCTTTCAAATTCCCTTCAAAATGATGTTTTCATTAAAATATGATCCAATGTTTTATAAAAGTTTACAAAAATAAAAATGTTACAAAAATAGTCATCACTACTACAAATTCGGCTTGATATGTTTTCATTTAACAGCAATTCTTATATGTCAATACAAAGTAGGTCAATCCACCCTATGTCAAGGCCAAAGGCAATGCTATCCAACTCAGGTCAAGGTTAAACTTCGCGTTATTGTCATTGAATGAAAATAACGTTCTCTGATTGGTGTACGCTAACACTCGATAGAAAGTAGGTCAATCCGCCTCAAGGCTATAAAAGCGCACCGCATCAAGCATTCGGTCATATTCTCGCTGCACAACCATGGAAGAAATTCAGCAACTGATTGAATTTGTCAACGAATTGATGGGGTTGATCGAACAACAACGCAATGAGTGGAGACAACAGCAAGACCATATTGCACAATACCATCTTCAATTAAAACAAATGGTACATCAGATTATGTTGAGACAACAGCAACAAGATGAACATGATGCCTATATGCTCATGGAACATCAGGAGATGTTGAGACAACAGCAACAAGATGAAGACCATATGCTCATAGAACAACAGCAGATGTTACAAGATGGAAACGATGCCATCGTAATCAGTGACGTTGAACACGATGTCACCGAAACCAAGCACGATGAGGACGATGTCACCGAAATCTAAAGAAGAAACAAAACGGCCCTTTTCAGGGCCAAGCCAAATGTCTCGAAAGGACATTTTACAATTGTCAATCCCCCTTTAACTTACATAACGTTAAGAAGTGGTCCTCCTTTAACTAAGAAATAAAACATGACGTCAAAATGACAATATTGCGTCATTGGAATGTTTGGTATGCATACTCTTTCTCTCTATCTGATCTTAAGTCATCCTAGTTAGATCTAACAGGTATGAAATGTTTTTATTACATGCAACACAAGATGTCATAAATCTTTTTTTCGATAAAACACAAGGTGCCATAAATTTCCGTCGGTACCATAAATTTTCAACACGGGTGTCATAAATTTTTTTTTCTCTGAAAAATATCAGGGTGCCATATCACCACCCTTCACTACTTAAGTCACTAGTCCCAAGTCAGTATAGCCCTCCGTGGGTTCCATAAATCTATAAGTTATATATTTATTATGAGGCACGTCTGAAATTTGAACTAAATTTAAATTTGAAGACTGTATGATCCAACAAAATCAGTCTAAATCAATTATGGGTGTCACGACACCATTGCTTGAGTTGCACTCCCATTCTTAAATAATTTGGGGCCTCCTTAGCCGAGAGGGTAAAATCTCTGACTTTAACACTCACTCAGCCACTCAACGCATGGGTTCGAGTCCCGGCAGGGTCATTCGGATGTTCATGTGAGGAAGCCTTCCAGCTGGCTTGCGGTAGATCGGTGGTTCTACCCCGGATGCCTTAGTGCATTCGGGGTCTTACTCCACCTGTAATTAGCTGGACGTCGCTATATGACTTAAACACAGCGACGGTAAACTCAAAAAATCAATCTATCAATCTGAAATATTTACACGCCGTTGACATTATCCAGTCGCTGCATAAATTCTTTGAAATATCAATACTTCCTAAATAAAAAATGCACATCACATTCTTAACACAGTACTTAAATCGTTTATACCAAATATAAAAAAAAAAATTTTCCACTACATGATTTCTTTTACAACTGAGTATATTTATAAATAATCGCCCGGAGTGTACATGCACAATACACACCGGGAACGCGTCTCATATCGAGTGATATTGGATTTCTTTATCTTTGTTAATCGGTAATATTGAATGCACCTTAAATAGTACATACTCTAACACATTTTGCAATGCAATTTTCAAGGCCAATACAAATGGAACTACCACACGCGTAATTTGATCCTAAACCTTCTTGCATTATCGGAAATGTTGGATGTAATGCTCTATCTCTCATAATCAAGATAGATGAAAATCGTGCAAAATATTAAAGTGTGACCTTTCAATATCAGGTTATTTTAACAGAATTTAGTTTACCGGATACTTTAATTTTATTTGATTAAAAGTGACATATTTGATATAGAAATTAACATAGTCAAAATTAATATACTCATATAACAAAATCCCACTCCCTCTTTTTCATTCTTCCTCTCTATCTTTCGATCGTTCTTTCTTTCTTTCTGTCTATCTTTATGCTATCTTTATATTGCTACTTAAGAAATATACAACCGTCTACTGATCTGCATAAAACATAAACTTTGATCATGTAAACTTTTTTTTTCCTTGTTTACATAGCCTTGACTTTGTACTAACACATAGTTATGTTACTACAGGTGGTCCAGCTAGATTCTAAATTAAGTTTATGTCCTGTTTTTGTTAAACGTCAATATAATATAGTGTGAAACTATTTCTATCAAACCTTTCTGAAAAATCTAATAAACATGAATTGCCAGAAAATAATTTCTGCTGTCCATTACTAATTGCGTCACACGTGATGTCCATTTTTTATAGGAAACAATCTGTGTGTGATTATATTATGGTCTTTATAACATTTGAACACTGTCCATACGTATTGTGATTAAAATAAGTAAGTCGAGGCTACAATCTTAGAATGTTTGAACCAAAATAAAATGTTTACCTTTTTTGTCAAATTATACCCTGTATTGGTACGTTCTGTGGCTGATTTACTTTATTAACGTGTGAAACTTCTGTGTGTATTTAAGAGACCCCACTGCGCAGGCGCATGAGGTGTCTGACGTGTCTATATAATATCATACATTTAAAAAAACAAAAACAAAGGCGAGAACAAGTACCCTTAGTAAATCAACCATGTGTTTGTTTCATCTAGCACAAAATGTATAGGTGAATATTTAAAACACACTTATTTATTAAGTAGACACTTTGGTTTAAGACATTTCCACATAGCCGGATAAAAATTTGTGATTAAATATACACAAGTATTGTTATGACGAATTTAAGGTGTCGCTTTCGCTTATAGCGGCAGTCAACTCTGTTACTTGTAAAACTAAGATGATATCATTCATCTCGCTTTAAGGGAGATAATATTATCTACTAAATATTTTCAGCATTTTTTTAAAATTATTTTCAAGCGTTATAATGTTACCCTATATTTCATACTTATCTTAATTCAATGCAGAAATAGTTGCGTAATTATTACGTGAAGGTTGATGCTCAGTTTATATATTTCACAATTGCCTACCATACATATTTTCTTTTACAATGTCATTGACTTTTTTGACATTTAGAAAAAAAATCTATTGAACAGTTAATTGAATTTAAATGATTTCCTCCCACATTGTTAAATGGACAATGGACTATGTAACAGAGGGTTTGTTTTTCAGCCAAGACTGCCTGACTTAGTCATATTTTCTTTCATTTGAATGTGAGTCGAAATCTGAAAGCTTTTTGCAGACTGTTTTCTCATATACGAAATGAATTTGTATACTGAATATCATTACAAAAATAAATACTAGAAAAAAAAAAAAAAAAAAAAAACTTACGTTTTTCACCATCCCCTCCACTTTAGGTTGACAATGACATCTTAGGTCAGTTTACAGATGTGTTTTACTATAATATTATGAGCACAATGGTGATCTTAAACTAAAGCGATATAGGGAACAATGAACGCTTTAAAAGACAAGTAATTACCATAATTAATTAAGGTAGAATAAATAATAAATCGAAAGTGTTACGTACTAAATGTAATAGTTTCCATTTAATATCAATGACATAAACTGATTTAACTTACATCAATTCATTTTGTAGCGCAACTCTGTTATTCCAAGTTTGTTGGTTGCATAGGAGTTTTCTCCCTTCGCAATGAAAATAAAACCCTTATGTTGTGAAGTGACAAGTATCATTCCTATGATTTAGTTTGATTTCTGAATATGTGTTTAAATATACCACGGAAGTATTCAACGAATTGATTACCGTTTCAGTGTTTCAGAATCGTTAGGTATACATTACAGGATCATGTTCATGATTTAGGTTTTGTTACACCATGGAATCTTAATACACAAGATATGTGTACGTTTAGCCGCTTTGCATCACACACTGATTAGTAGTGTAATATCTTCTGGGACTCTGCAGCGACCTCGAATGTTTTTTTTTTCTTGATCATAGTGACGGGATCAGATACCAGTACCACGCCGCAGGCTTGTGGAAGGGTATCCGGCCACATCATTCTGACACCAGGTCAACCAGTCCTGGAACTTCCCTGCATATGATGGGTACCACATAGGAAGCTTCTAGTATCATTTTAACGACTTTGGTATGTCGTAATGGCTGCAAAACTGTCTTAAAGGACAATTGCTATGGTCAGCACCCGATATTTTCAAGTGCAGAGCTAAAAGTACCAATCAAATCTTATATAATTTTTATCAAAGTTTTAAGTTTTAACTAATCTACATGTATTTTTATCATGACATTTTGCTTAAGCAGCTGTTTCCGGTTTCGTATAACCATCATATATTTTCTTATATTTAACACGTTACATAATTCTTTTAAGGCCATTACATCACTCCGAGGCACGCGCGTGCATTATATATATACAGCGAACAAGTGCACGCTGCCTGTTTTTATAGAAAGTGATATTGTGTCGTTCCAGTCTAGACAGCATCATATTCGATTACAGTAAAATATCTTTTTTTTCTTATATATAAAGAATATAAATTATGCATCCTTTTCCCATAAAACGTGTTTATTTATGATATATAAATCTTTATGTTATATAAGCTATGGCTGTATAAAATCACATAAAGAAAATAATATTTCAAATTATTTCAGACAGAAACAGAAAACATGGTATTATATTCACAATGTTATCACTCATAATGATATAAATCAATGTTAGGACGGAGAGGGCTGTATATCAAAGGATAATAATGAAACTTACGCGTTTCTCTTTTAAGCAAGGAAACAGAAATCAGGAAAACTGAAAATCTTCGGAGTTAACCTCAACACAGACATTGACCAACATTAATAATCAAGTTTTCAAGTCGGTATTAGATACCACACAAAGCAGGTTAATAATTTCCGAAAAAAAAAAAAAGAAAGATAGTATTAGACTTAATTGTTCTGATTTCTTTAATTACTATAAAATTACATCGTGGCTTTAGCACATTTTTATAAACACAAAACGAGCTAGTACATGTAGACATAAAGCTGATGTCCTTGAAGGGCGCAAAATTTTGCAACATACAGAAATGTGGACACAGGGTTGTGTATTTGAAACCAGTTTCGGGGCAAAAGGTCTTTTGGGCATTTCTATTTCTAAGTACCGACTCATTCTTTCATATATTACCTTTTCATATGTGTACCTTATTCTTTACATACAACCAGTTTCAAAAGAAAATATTCCAGTATTTAAAAAACATATCACTTTCAGTTTTCGCAGTGTTTTGTGTACATATTTGTCCCAGCCCAAAATCTAACACAGATCACATGGACAGATTTAAATTTATTTCAATTTTTTGTACCAAATATGTAGGCTGAAAAAGTCGATGAAAGATCGCAGGAAAAAGGTGCACACTTTTTTTTGAAACGGTGTTATAAACTCAGAGCTGAACTATCAAGAGCCAACATGACCATTTGGATATTGGCCCTTATAGACTTGGCCGATGAAGATTTATGGTAATTTTTACATGCCTGTATGTTATATAGCCCCCCGCCCCCCTACGAACTTTGCTTGATATTCGCCACGCCAGTACTTTCAGCACCTCGTCACTATTATATACCACATCGTAGAAAATGTCATCATAACATACCATGTCACATTATGGTTACATTTGCTGTCTTGTAAACTACATTATTTGTGATTTTTTCAATGTTGAATTTGGCATGTTTCTTTTTCTTTTGTATTTTGTTACTTACAAAAATAATATTATTTCAATGTTTCGTCTTTCACTGTTAAAATGTGTGAATTATACCGTTTAAAAAATAACACATGCAGGATGACAGAAATGTAGCCGGAGTATTCCTCCACTTTCTTGTCAATTAAATAAATACTAAAACGTATTAAATAAATGTTTCAAACACAATTTCACGTGAGACTCGTTATATCGATATCAACGAAGTCATATTTGTTGATGTCGAGATATAATTATATCGACACATGAATTATCGTGTACTCGGTAACATGTGATCATATATACACAATTCACAAAATGCCATTTTTTTTTACCCAATTGTCTTTATAAGCCCTATATATTCAATTTATATAAAATTATCATACAAAACCTTACTTAAATTAATAAATGTACAACCAGTGGTTTGTTTCAATGTGTACCAAATAAATGTGTCCCAAAATAAGGAAACCTTAAATATTATGACATGAATTCGTCGGAATCTCTCAACATTTCGTCACGATCTACACAAGAGGACATGTTTATGATCAGTCTAGATAGACTATTGCCATCATGTTATTTTCTTTTGTATCTCTGTAACAGGTAATCAATACCGTATATATATAAATCGTCACGTCTTGGAAAGTGAAATGAGAACATGCATAACCGTCTTTAGGCTTGGAAAATAAAACTGTCCGCGTTATCCAATCGAATTTCATCTCCATTTTCTTTTAAAGCAATTCGTTGACAGATGGGAACTAACTCAGAATTTGATTTAAAACGGTATGTGTGTATTTCCTCTATCAATACCCATCGGAAGATGCATTGTCAACTAATCTGTGATTGTCAAATATAAAAAGGTGGGTATAGCGTTACGAACGGTATTAAACCTACATTTAGAATTATTGAGACTATATTTAGTTTAATTTCTATTTCTGCATGCCGTCACATGATTGATTATATTTACTCTTCGCGTATGCGCTAACATTACAGACTGAACATTTTATTAACACTTACGGATTTGCTACCGGGAACCGCTGCTATTAGAACCACATACTTCCCTCCTTCATTTTCTCCTACATATATCTATCTTGGATACCTTTGTGTGTGTTGCAAAGTTAAGCCTATAATATACAAACAAATGCGCTTTTGATGTTGTGTCGGATTTTACAGTCAATGAGACAGTCATACAGCGACGTCTGTAAGACCATATTCGTAACAAATCATATTTGTAACATACATGTCACACATATGATCACATTTGTAACAGGTAATATATAATCTTGACAAGAAAACAATTCAAGGTCCTGTACCCACTTATTCGCCCGCTTATTTAACAAAGGCCCAGGGACCAAATTATATAAAAGCAAATTAATGGTAAACATATTCTAAGGTTTATCATAAATACCATTTTTATTCTATAAACAGGTACCTGAAATGTTAAAATTGTTTCCATCAGTGTTTAAACATATAACCATGACCTGTACCCTTTTTATTCAAAGATGAGAAAATTATTTCTTTGAGCAAAATAATAAGTAAAACAATAATAGACTCCGACTTATGGGGTTGGGGACTCAAATGAATTGAGTGATATTCATCGGTAGAATAGCATGCGATATATGATGATGACAAATGAAAAGGCAATGTAAGTGTTTTTATATAAATATAAAAAAAAATGTTTTCATGGTGATGGTCGACCAAAAACATAACTGGCTGATATGAACGTCGCTGTCGAGGACGATATTAGTGGTAGAATGGGGTTACAGAAGGGTCATTTGAAACAAAGCTTACACAGAGTGTAAGATTCAGAGTGGTTTGTTCTCGTAGAATATTCTAGTGAATCAAACACAGAAAAGGGCGGGATTTTTTTTAAACTTCTAAACTACAATGAAATACTATAATATTAGAAATAAAATTTATTCACTGAAGATAAAAAATAGGTACATACACATGTGTTTTCGAATCCCAGATACGGGTTGATAATGCTAAGCAATGCAAGCGAAAGCATCTGAAGCAAGCTTCCAGTCACAGTACAATAGCAGAAAAGTGCTATAAAAATTATAAATGCAATTTACATTAATTTTTGTGACCTGGTTTGAAAGATCCAAATTTAGATGTTGGCAGAGTGGTTAGAGCATCCACCCCGGAATCGGGAGGTTCGATTCTCCGGCCACGGCATACCAAAGTCGTAAAAAATGGTAATGGTATATGTAATGTAATGAGAAATTTACACTCACATTGAGGTGATGATGATCTCTTAATTGAATACTGAAGGCATGTAATTATAATTACTTGGAATACAAGACGTTAGCGGTTACTTTTAGTCAGACTTTGTCCGGTTAGAAGCGGAAGTATTGGATACGGAAACCTTTTCGAGTTACATTGAACTATCGCACACTATGTTCCTATTGAAGCGGTCGACATATGAAGGCACGGAAACGTCAGACCGCGACTTTATGATACAACGTCCATTTAAACAGCTGAAACATCGTAAGTGCGTTCTTTTTATGTGTGTATTACAAATATTAAAAAAAAAAGACTAGAGGGCCAAGATGGCCATGAATCGCTCACCTGAGAAATATTGCTTTCATTGCCTTTTTACGATAAAGTCATACTGAATACAAAATCCATTCAGAAGAAGCAATATAATCTTAATTTCACGCAAAAAGTTTACGTGTGGTCAAAACAACAAAATTAACCTAACGCGGGAACAATTTTGACCCCACGGCCATGATTTTAAAACTTGGTTCAGGTCCATAAGACAATGTGACATATCAAATACATGTATCTAAACCCATGATCTTCTGGTTTCTGACAAGGATATACTTTAAAAATCTTTCCTATGTAAGTCTATGTAAAATCAAGTGAACCCTACGGCAGGGCCAATTTTGACCCCAGGGTAATGGTATATACTTGGCAGACCAAGGAATGTTACACACCAACTGTCTAAACTGCAGGCCTTGTGGTTTTGAAAAAAAATTTTTTTCCTATTTAATCCTATTAAATCAAATGATCCCTGGTACAGGGCCAATTTTGACTCCAGGGCCTTGATTTGAACAAATCTGGTAGATGTTCATAAGGCCATGTTACACACCAAATATCATAACTCCAGATCTTGGGGTTTCTGAAAAGAAGATTTCTCTAGTTTTATTTTTCCAGACAAATCTATGTTAAATCAACTGACCACCGAGGCGGGGCCAATTTTGACTCCAGGGCCATGATTTGAACAAACTTAGTAGATGTCCATAAGGCAATGTTACACACCAAATATCTAAACTCCAGGCTTTGTGGTTTTTGAGACGATTTTTTTTCTAGATTTTCCATTTAAGCCTATGTAAAATCAAGTGACCCCTGGGGCGGGACTTCTTTTGACCCGAGGATCATAAATTGAACAAACTTGGTAGATGTCCATAAGGCAATGCTATAAACTAAATATCTAAACTCATGGCCTTGTGGTTTCTGACAAGAAGATTTTTTCTAGATTTTCCTATACAAGCCTTTGTAAACTTAAGTGACCCCTGGGGCGGCGCATATTTTGACACCAAGGCCATGATTTGAACAAACTTGGTAGATGTTCATAAGCAATGGTTACACACCAAAATGTCTCAACTCCAGGCCTTGTGGTTTCTGAGAAGAAAGATTTTTAGATTTTCCTATATAAGCCTATGTAAAATCAAGTGATCCCTGGTGCGGGCCAATTTTGATCCCAGGGTTATGATTTGAACAAACATTTTTAAAATATATTTTAGCTCCTGTGACCCCCTTTTTACCAATCAAAATAATTTGAACAACTTTAATAGAGGCTATCATAAGGATGATTTCTGTGAAGTTTGGTCAAAATGCATTTAGCGGTTTTGAAGATGTTGTTTAAGGCTCTGGAACTGTAATGGTGACCTTCCAAAATCCTAAAAATGATATTATTTCCTGAATCAATACTATAAAACACATTGTATGGTGAACTTTTATTTAAATTTACCGTTTATAACTAAAGTTATAGACATTTTTATGTATTTTCCCTTAATGTTCAGAAATGGTCGAAATAATACAAGGGTAAAAAATAAAAAAGTACACTTTTTTTTATAAACAACTGTTTTATGTTCATATTATAACCCATTTTCCTGTTTTACAACAACTAAATATTAATTAAAATCAATAGAATTGAGCTTTGGACAAATATTTTTCGGATAGAGTTTTATATACATATACTCACATGCAAATTTTCCAGTTTTTCTGTCATGTTTAAAAACTTCAACTATCTTTAAAGCTAAATATCTCAAGTATGGATTAAGTTTAAGACATGAAATAACTTTTAAAATTTTCTGCAATAATAACTCTACATAATATGAGATTCAGTAGAAGTTTTACCGTTCCAAAAGAAAATAATAGCAAGTTATATAAGGTGACTATAATGAAACTCCAAGCGAAAAATGGCGTCAAAATAGTCAATATTAATTAAATAGTAAATCTTTAAATAAAAAAATCATCTATATATGATACAAAAATGAGTTTTAAACTTCAAAAACACAAATATATCACAGAATACATGGTTAACCTTGTTCTTTTGAACAATATGTGAATGCAACGGAGCTGAACATTCAGTATATACATGTAATATCATAAACTCTGCCTGCAGGTCCAATGGTCCAAGATGTGTCTGTTAATAACATACATGAATATCACATTTACTACAAATGGTGTAAAGGGCCATGTGAAGGCTTTCTTAGTCTCCATATTTTTCATCTCAGTTTAATTTGTATTTATTATTACCTAACTATGTATCGGAAAACCCCACCAAATGATAGGAAATTACTAAAAATATAATAAACCGGAAATCGACGATAATTAACGATTACGGATCATTCGGCAAACACGGACATTTCCGAGTGTCGGTGTTTGCCGAAGTTCATTACAGTTCCAGAGCCTTAAAGGAAATTGTTGACGCCGGACGAACGGACAAATGGCGATCACAATAGCTCACCATGAGCACATTGTGCGCTAAAATGAAGTAAAAAAGAAAAGGGGGAGGGAGGCTGTGCACGTATAGTAAGTAGTCCACTAAAACAAATTTTGTGTTGATCCTTTCTTGTAATGGCCGCATTTACGCGAGTCAAAATGGGTTTGTTACATTTAGTTTAGTGGCATCGTTTGAAAATTTTATCCTCGTTTATTGAAATAATCGTAAGGTTTCTTTATAAGAAAATGTGACAACATTACATAAAAACCCGGTTCTCTCAGCGCTTTCGGCGCTTTGATTCGGAATAGTACCATATTAAACTGATACCTCAATGTACAAGTGTATACTTTCCGTCTTGATTTCTATAGAAACTTTGCAGACTCATGAGCAGGTGTATCCAATAATTTTGCAAGTGCAAGGCAGTGTAAGCCTTGACAGGCCAGCATAGTTTATCCGTCAAATTACTTCATTAATGTTGAGGCTCTTAATTTTAATTCTTCAAGGAATACACTGCCGATACTCGCCATTCATCTCATGGATATTTGACACAGTGGGGTCATACCACGTGGGATGTGATGTCATTCTAAGCTGCCGCGAACATCAACATCATTGTGTCTCATTTTGGAGGAGAAAACTAAGGTAAGTATCTGTTTTTCTGCATTAATTTTAATGGCATACAGTAAAATTTTGATCTTCACATTGGTCCTAATGATTAATCTGTCAAATATATTCTGTCACTTTGTGAAATTTTGTTTGTTAAATCGATTCACAATAATGTTTTCCCGAATACTAAACCACACAAACCACCTGATGTGGCCACACTAGGAAATTATTCCTCTTTTCTAAGGGGGCTACGTTTCAAACTGAACAATGCAACCAACTTCATTTTCTGACCTCTTTTTCTTACTATATGACGTCTAACTTGAAATAAATGGACTTAAGGAAGGAAACAAAATGCATCGAAAATTTGTTGTTTATTGTTTAATATTCAGAGATAAAATATTATTAAAAAAGTAGCCATAAGTCAGTACCGGTACTTGTTAGATATGCCAAAGATCTAGTAACCTAACAGATCCGCAACTCCTATATAGGTAAAGAGCAAGTCAAAGGAAGTTCTCATTAAGTTACGTGTACGATCATGTGACCACGAGATGGCGCGGGATGTGTAAAATTGCTCATATCAATAATAAATATACTGAGTTTTTTTCTTCAATTTATTGCTATTAAACCAAACATATATGCCCCTCATTAGATCGCAGATATCTTTTATAAGTGATTTTATAAGTGATACTGTAAAGAGTCTGTTTGCAAGCGTCTATAAGATGTTAAGCGACACAACGAAATCTCGTTCAAATCTCGTTCACCCGTTTTTTTTGTGTTTTTTTCGTCACGAAAAAAAATTAATGTGGACCGTTTCATATCTTTGTTGAATAGAACTTTTGGATATGTTCATTGAAAGAAAATTTTATTTTAACATTTAAGCATAGAAATAATAATCGTGATTTACAGACGAGAGACATGAGACAGATGTATGTAGATATGTATTTGATATTTATGTGTTTTAGTTTCATAAGATACAGGATGTGTGTAGAAGTGTGTTCCTTGTGGTGTGTGTTGGTGTATGTACTAAAGACGTTTAAAATTAGACTTTTGTGCATAGATACTATAGATGTATATGATTAATATATATATATCTGGACAATCCCGGAAGAGAGGCAAATCGGCTATTGCTCGAGAGACAGAAGGCGCCCTATTGTAGAGCTAACGAAAGAAGTAGGAACAGTGGATTGGTGGGTACGGCATAGAGAAGTAAAGTCAGCTACCAAATTTTGCAGATGAGACAGGGTAGTGAAGCAAACCGGAATCTGATCAGTATCGGTCGGCACACCATAGGATGACGTTGTGGGTCAGTGCCAAAACGTCCAATGAATATGGCACCAACCTGATGATGGAGATAGTAGCAGTACCCAATGCTGTATCTTACAACTATACCATCTGGTCCAGTGACAATTTGGACAGGTGACAGCTTGGAAAGACAAATAATGGGATAAACTGTCCTGTAGCATGTCAGTTTACATTCTTTGTGAGAAGAAGCCCAATCAAGCTACAGAAAACCAAGAAGAAAGATACCCAAAGGTAGTGGAGAGTGTGAGAGGATGATCGACCATTGAGCCAATTGGAATCGAACACGCCCGATCAACCGGCTACAATACAGAACGCTGACTGGTGAGGAAAATGTAGTTGTGGGAAATTGTTGAAGAACAAGTAGGGGCTGAAGATTCACCGTACGAATATGGGATATCCGCCAATCTTAAATCAGTTGCAATGCGCATGGCAGCTTGGTGAGAAGGAAGGGGAACTTGATCAGGAAGAACACTACGGTGTCCAGAGCCGCCAAGCATCAGATTAGGGAGGGGAGAGCCCCGAGATTACAGTGGTAGCTTATACTAGTTGTGCGGTGGAATCATCAAAGAGAAGGATGAAAGTCAAGTTGCCCGCTAGTACAAAAACAGCGAAGTGGAAGACATTTGATGAGTAGCTGGGCCTGATGATGGAGGCGGTCCTCGTTGGGAAAGCTGACAACAAAATGCGCATTATGTCTGAGATCATCTAAACATTTGAAAAGGGACGCTTTGGTCTAGGATAACCTTTTAGCTGCTTATGGTTAAATCCCTGTAATGTTTCCGCAACATATCGGCCTTTCACGGAGATAACCAAGGTTTCCTAAATTTTCATTAGGGTACTTTGGTTATCTTGGTTGAGGTTAAGTGGTCCAAGACGTAGCGGAACAATTTCAGGGACTTTACCCTAAGGACAAGTACATTGATACGACTGTACAGCAGGGAGGAGTATCAGGTGTGTCAGGTTGCATCGAGAATTCGCCGTGATCTGGCTTGATTTAGCCAATGCATATGGCTCAGTCCCGCATCAGCTGACACAAAAGACTGCAACACTATCATGTGACCTTAATGTTGCGAAATATGTTGCAGCATTGAAAGTCACGTGAGGGGGTACAAACAAAAACAGCTGATCGACATTTTGTTTTCTGAAAAGTGTCAACATTTTACGCTATGCAAACAAAAAGGTGTGCATGGGGGACATGTTACAATGACATTCGATATAGTTATAAGCCACACATGGAAGGAGTGGTCCAAAGCTTCAGTTGACATCGACAGATGCAGATTGTGGATTAAGCAATGCGCTCGTCTGCACAACAAACTTTATGTCTACAAGATTCAAAAGCACCATTACGTTTGCTCGAGTCAGGCTTGAGATTTTTATTTCATTCCTTTTATAAGAAATGTTTGTATGCTTGGTAATGTGTATTCTAGCCCTTAAGTATATGTCACTGTGTTTATAGACAAGAATAATACCCCACTCACTCACATATAACATGAATAGGTATAGTTACATATTGACGCCTTTTCATCAATTTTCATTTAGTACTAGTAGACTAGAATATGTTGCAAAAGACGGTTTCTGATCTAGTTCACCAAGATAATCCCAAATTTGTTCAAGTACAGGAACTAGCACTAAAACAATATGACAAAAGCTTTTATCTGATCTACACACTGTACTATTATAAGTACCTTGTGAATACCCAGGAAAAGCGAAGCTCCACCGTTCAATACTGCTTCCAAGAAACACCGTGTTAAAACATTTGTTGCAGTGAGAACTCAGCACATCACATTCCTGATATTGCTTCTGTTGATGGTTTTAACTGTGGCAATATTTCAACCAATGACAACAATGTGGAGAAAGCAGAATCATCTAAGACATTCAAAGTATTTTTAGATAAAGTAACTGAAGGTGATAAAGAATGATTTTATTATGTTGGTTTACCATCTATTTAGCTGTTAGCTTTCAGCTTTATTTTTTTGATTGGATACAACCTGTTGCAAAAAAAGACAAACTTATGGGATGGAAAGAGAAGTTTGCCAGGGAGAAGGGGTGAGAAAGCAAGAAGCAAGTTATTTCAGGAATTGGTGTTGACCTTATTAAAAAAACAGGAGAGGATATGGCAACAAACATGTGTCATATTCATTTGGCATTTCAGAACGTCAGGTGTGCAGAATATTTTTAGCTTTGGTCAATTTGCTGAGCCAGTGTCTCGGTGATCTTATCATATGGCCTTCAAAAATGTGGTTAAAGATAATTTGCCGCAAACATTTTCTCATTATCCCCATACTCGTGCAATAATTGATTGCACCTAATACTTCATTGAAAAACCTATACGTCCAGATACACAAAAAGCTACATGGTCAAATTATAAACAATCCAATACTATAAAATAATTAATTGGTATAACTTCCCGTGGCACTATTTCCTTTTTGTCTGATATCTATAGCGGATCGATATCTGATGTTGCAATCGTTAGAGTCAAAATTTGTTGATTTGGTAGAAGAGGGGGATGAAATAATGGCTGATAGGGGTTTCAATATACATTATTTGTTGCTTCCAAAGAAAGCAATATGAAATATTCTTGCTTTTACTCATGGAAAAATGTTGAGTTCTAAAGCTGTGAGGCGTTCTCGGGCAATAGCTAGAGTCAGGATACATGTTTAAAGAGCATTTCGTAGAATGAAACACTTCAAAATTCTTTCTGGTATTATACCTATCAGATTAAGATTTGTTTTACACCATATCACTAAAATCTTGGCTATTTTGTGCAATTTTCAGCCATGCCTTGCATAAAATTTAAGTAAATATATATCTAGAGTCAATATTCTAGACAAACCTTCAATGTTTCATATTATAGTGTCTCTGTTTAACAGTATTTCAGTTATATAGAGGTTACCAGTTTAGCAACCGTCCCCAATGGCCGAGTGGTAAGAGCATCTGCCTCGGGAGCGGGAGGTCGTGGGTTCGATCCCCAGGTGCAACATACCAAGGTCATTAAAATGTTAATATTATAGCTCTCCCACTTACTCAGCATATAAGAGTAGCCTTATGACTGGTTGGCCCGGTGTCAAGATAATGTGACTGGGTGTGGTAACATGTCATATGTCTAAGGCGTGATGCTGGAGTGTGGCAGCACTATATCTGTCTCAAGTAGATATCGTCTCCAGGTGACTGAAATATTGTCTGTGGGACGTTAAACCCAACAAACAAACATACCCAAGAAGTAAACAATATCCATAATTGTGCAGCTAAAAGAATCTTTAAAATCTTTTAATACGCAAATTCATTCACTTCATTTAAAAATAAAAGATGTTATTTTGATATACAGTAATTTTACTAATTTACAAAACACATAAAATACTTACCATTTTTAAAATACAGAAAAAATTGTCATACAGAAACTACAGCTCTAAAGTACAGTCACATACTACCCAATTCCTATCAAAACTACTATTACCTAGGTGAATCAAGTACTGGTGTGTCTAAATCTGCTACAGGAATAGGATTAGATAGTTTATCTGCCTCACAAGCCCTCCGTTTCCAGGTACAAGGTTTTGATGTGCAGCTTGTTTTTTCATAGTCCTGCATATAATCAAGGAGTTCAAAAAAGACTGCCACCTCATGTCTGCAATAGCCATCTATCCTGGAATGATATAATTAACCCAGTTCAACAATAAGTTTTAAAGAAGACTGGTGGAATTATGACAATGTTATTTTCTTTAATTTAAAGAATAATCATATTTTTTATATATTTCTGACCATAGATCAGCACCCTAAATACTTGAAAAGAAAAGGTGTCTGACTTACCCTCCTTCACTTGTACAGTAAGCTGAATGGATATTCACTTCAGTCCTCTTCATTATGATCCAACATCGGTAGTATTTCTGTTTGGTCACAGGGTCTTTGTCATCTGTCCTTGGCTTAATATTTGCCTTCACAGCTACACGATCTAAAACAGTTTACCATAAAGGAATATGGAACTTGAAGTAGATTTTATAGAAAATTAAATTAATTCATCAGTAGATAATGTGTTTGGCACCGTAATTATTATTAAATAATAATTAATAATATAAGTCTCAACGCTACGGTTTTTCCTTCTAAGATAACGATATTTATTTCAGGATAATTGAAATAAGAACTACAAACTATTCAAACGTTTGAAACATAAAAGGGATAAGTGTGTCTAATAAATAAATAAATAATGATTCACTATATGGATGTATGTTGTTGACTCGACATTCATCACATAGCCGTCCTTAAACATGCTGTAACCATCCAGCTTGTGGTACTCCTTTAATGTCGAGTGACTGTATTCACTGGTAAATGAGACTAGATAGTTATAAATATCAAATATGGACAATTGTTGTATTGTAGGAAGGTCTTGCGAACTGGTAAAAAGCTGGAGATTCGTTTATTTCGCACCATTGTCCACGGTCATCTTGTCAACTAGCACCTCGTCCCTATCCCCGATAAGCCCACCCGGATCGATCTCAATATTGATTTCTGTTGCAAGTTCACAAATATCGACTAAATTTTGCTTTCTGGAGTTGTTAAATGCTACACCTCGTTCCTTTAGGTACAGTTGTATCTGCCACACAGGTTTAAATTTGAATTCCGACTTCATAGCGTCCTATTTACGATCATTCAAGCATTCAAAAATAAACCGCGCTTCAAACGTGACCGACGTTTTGTTTGTACCCCCTCACGTGACCTGAGCATAAACACGAGATCTATTGTCAGTGTGGCCATACCGCATGGTATATATATAAAGATTGCGCATGTCAGACTATGAAAAATGTAATTATTCTAATAAAACAGCCTTTGGTCGAGTTGTTTAGATTTTCCTTCGCCTCAAGTACGATATAGTACCAGTGTCCATATTATGATTACTGGTAAATCATAAACGTGACGGGTCCTCCGTGACCGGGAGGGTAAAGTCGCTGACTTTAACACTCACTCAGCCCCTAAACGCGTGGGTTCGAATCCCGGCAGGGTCATTCGGATTTTCATGTGAGGAAGCCTTCCAGCTGGCTTGTGGTGGTTCTACTTGGATGCCTTCGTGCATTCGGGGTCTTCCTCCACTTGTAATTAGCTGGACGTCGCTATATGACTGAAATACTGTCGAAGCGACGGAAAACTCAAATAGTCAAGTCATAAATGTGACACAGACGTCAGATAAAGATGCTAAGTATTACATTGCATCGCGTGGACGTAAAATTATTTTCCTGGCTGAAATATAAAGTGCGAGCGCATCTGGCGTCTGGAAATAAGATAGAGAACAAATTAAGAAGATAAAGTTATCGCAAATCACATTTGTTACAGCATTCAGCTTTATATCTTGAAACTGCTATTTTCCTAATGGTTTTCTCCTGAATATCGAAAGGAAAATTTATTTAAATTGCCTTCACTGACACTGTTTTGCATTAGGAACGAGATCTTCGGTTACCCGTTTGCATAAAACTGAACTTACTACTGCATCGTAGTTTGATGTCAGAGCGAACTTTACAGCACATTGTATGGCGAAGTGTTATTTAATAAATGTTGTTGTTTTTTTTTTTTACCCCAAAGTGCGTTGCATATGGTTGGAATGACATGGAATCTTTAAAAATGAAGGAGAATCTATGCGTCTTTATCCAATGATTTATGCTGATAGCCCCTTCTGGCTTTCAATATTCTGTATTCATTATTTTCATTGAACAAGTCATAAAATGCATATTTTGTAGATATGTTGCAAATACTTGTAAAATTCATATCCTTTGTATTTAATATACATTAACTAGTATAAAGTGACAGTTCATTTGCCCTCATATTGTAAAATTTCCACTTATGGTTTGACCTTCTGGTATATTCAAAAGCGTAATCATCATCATCATCATCATCATCATCAGCTGCTGCAGCTTCACAATCATTATCACGTCAACAACTTTATTATAACTATTTTAAGTGATCATCTTTGTGGATTTTTCTTTAATCATTATCCTGACACTAGGCAATCAAATCTTCATGCCAAGCATGGACGCTAACAGTACCACATTTCTAGCGGCATTGGTTTGTCGCGGCCGGTACAAATAATTGACACAGCTGTAATACATATCGCTAATATTGATAGTTAAGACGTTGACCATGACAAACACGATGATGATGATGACGATAAGAAGTGGAGGAGAAGTGATGGTAATGATGAAAAAGTCTGTAACTGTCGATCATTTATCAATCGTGGATGGACTCCAAAGTGCGTTAACACGTGACATATAAACGCACTTTGGGGTCCATTTTCGGAGCTGACCCAAAGTGCATTAAAGCGACCTCTTTTTGGGGTCGGACCCCAAAGTGTGTAACGCACTATGGGACCAGACCCCAAAGTGCGTTGGACCCCAAAGTGCGTTCCTACAACGCCATTTTGCGGAATGTTACACGTGGTACCACAAGCAATTGCTTCGAGGATACCATATTTGTATTTAACCGGTTTCACCACATTACATATATATTGTGTTGCATGTTTGTGATCAATATCCCAAGAGGAATTGTACTGCTTATGAACATCTACGCACTAAATCTACGACCAAATGATTCATTTTTTGTTTGCTTAACAGTCACCAGTGTTTGTACAGTATTGCCATTCCACATTTTTCATTACGTTGTTATTCTAGCACTCTTTTAGGTATAATAGACGAATATGTTTGAATTATTGAGAGCCGAGACGAACGAGCTGCATTTCGGGTTACAAAAGGCATAGCCATAAATTTTCAATATATTGAGAAAATATCTTTGCGTAAAAGCGAAAATTTGTTAAGAAATTGTTTCCCCAATTGTCCTTTAATTAAGAAAAAGTGCTTTCCTCTCTCTCAGAAATGCCTAATTCAGGTTTTATTGTACCTTATTGGACGAATCAATTCGTCATTGTTATAGCCTCTCCGTTGTAGTGTCGGTGTGTATATTGAGAAAATATGGAACGTAAGGGAATGTGTATAACAAATTCGAATCATCAAAATAAAACATAATTATAAGAATCAAATCAAAGCGCATTAACAAGACCGTAAACGATAATTGACACTTTCATATCTCCTCTGATTGAAAGCCATAATGTATTAACAGTACCCGTGTATCAGAATATTTAACATGACTGGGTGTGACACCGTGATACTTGTCTATGGCGTGATGTCGCTATGAGGCATTTTAACCGTAACGCATATGTCACGGAATGTATATGTCACGGAATGTATATGTCACGGAATGTATATGTCACGGAATGTATATGTCACGGAATGTATATGTCACGGAATGTATATGTCACGGAACGCATATGTCACGGAATGTATATGTCACGGAATGTATATGTCACGGAACGTATATGTCACGGAATGTATATGTCACGGAATGTATATGTCACTGAACGCATCACGGAATGTATATGTCACTGAACGCATATGTCACGGAATGTATATGTCACGGAACGTATATATCACGGAACGTATATGTCACACGAGTGAAAATTTGACCGAATATATCACACGTGACGTGTGATGTATTCGGTCGAAAATATCACGCATATGAAACGAATATGTCACATAATATGTGATGTATACGTTTGACTTTATTTTTTATAGGAACATTAAAACGAATATCTCACATGAAGAAATGGGTGTAGAAAAGTTACATTTTCAACGAATATATGTCACATAATTTTGAAAACAAAAAACACTTTACAACATCCAAATTTTGTTGCTCGAAAATTATTTTGGATTATAGTTAGAAACTTGATTTTGTGTTCATTCTTCATGAAATATTCACACGTTATGTATTTTCATGTTTGAAAGGACCTCATAATTAAAAGGTTAAAAAAGATTGAAAAGGTCAAGGTCATATTACGATTTTTGTGTTTTTACTTGGCCTCAAATAGGTCCAATACTAAAAATATTTCATTGAGAGTACAATGTATATGGACAAATGTTTTAGATCTAGAAGAGCTCTTTCCAGTGATGTTTAGTTTTTGAAGATCAGGCTTGATTTGGCCATTTTACGGCTGTCCAAAGTTTGATCCTTTTTTGGAATAATTGTAAATCAGTTTTTATGCTTGAAATTGTGATATATAAGAAATAGAATGATCGACTAGTGCGTCTTGTATACTTGTTGGACCATTTGCTGCATTGCTAGGTACTAAGGTAAAATTTTACTCATTTTTTTTTCTCATTTTGCCACTTGGGGGCGCTTTGTGTTCCTTGTTGATAGCCTAATGAAATATGATAATTTCAAGGTATGAGTGTCTGAAAATGTTTGAGCTAGTAACGGAAGGTTGAAAGTTTGAACTTCGCAAAAAAATGTGCAAATAAGTGTAGGTCTATGAAAATCCTATTCATTTTTGTTAGAGATCAGAAAGAAGAACTTTGTTTGCTGCATACGATTTGCAAGACATATACGCATAAAATATATGGGGTTGCAAATTTAAGGGAATGCATGGTTTGTCCTTTAGAAACTGTCAAACTTCACTAAAATATTGGAATATTTAAAATTTCAAAAAATGACTTGATATTTTGTTTATTCTTCATGAAATATTCACACGATATGTATTGTTCTGTTTGAAAGGGCCTCACAATTAAAAAGTTAAAAAAATGCAAAGGTCAAGATCATATTACAATTATGTTTTTTATATTCGGCCCTTAAATAGCTCCAAAACTAAAAATGTTTTATCGAGAGTATATGAACAAGAGTGTATGTTTTTAAATAGCTCTTTCCAGTAATATTTAGTTTTTGAAGATCGCACTTGATTTGGTCATTTTACGACAGTCCAAGATTTGATCCTTTATAGAACAATTGTAAATCAGTTTTTATGCTTCAAATTGTGATATATAATAAAATAGAATGTTTGACTATTGCGACTTGTATACTTGACTGAACCATTTGCTGCATTGCTGGGTACCTAACAGTAAAAATTTAATTAATTTTGTTTCTCATTTGGCCACTTGGGGGCGCTTGGCTTGAAAGCACTCTTTATAGCTAAAAAAAAATGAAGTCTGATTTTTATGCGATTTTTTGCATTCTGTTCCTAAGTGACATCAATTTGAAATGACACTCAAAAATTAATGCGATATTTCATAAAAATGATAGTTATTCAATGCAACATTAGTTCGTAATAATGTTGAGTGTCATGTCGCATTGTCGTGTGTCATTTTATACTGTTGTGTGTCATTTGCATTTGTAGTTTATCGATTGCAATTGTCGTTTGTCGCCATCATTAAGCAACACACACATCTAACGTGGCACCAACCGAATTTCGTAAAAAAAAGTGTTCAAGTTTGCCCCTACAAAACTGACAGGTAATACTCAAAATTATTCTTTTGGATAAAAAAAGTCTGCTTAAACATTGCGACAAAAATACTTGAAAGATCGCTGTTAACAGTATTCAACAAGCCAGTGAACGAAGAAATATGTTTTTCGAATCATGCGACTCATGAACTGAATGGAATTGCTTTCGCGAAAACCGATGATATCCCGATAGCGATTCTAGTTTTTTTTTTTTTTTTTTTTTTTTGAGGCTGTCTCATTTTCCAGACCTGGGCCCTCTTGATTTCTAACTTTGGGGATATTCAGAGACAGAGTTTTCAAACCTTAACCAAACAACCTAGATGAACTGAAAACCGCTATTTGCCTGGATTTGGAAAATATACAGGAATACGTAAATATAAGGAATCGTTAAGACGTTTATATCTCACAAAAAAGACGTCATCTTGAAAATATGCTATTAATATGAATTAGAAAATATGTTCAAGTAGGGAGGAAAATGTAGTTGCATTTTATGTCAAAACGCACTTTATCATGTGTACAATAACATTTTGTGTACATTATAACTATAATTCTCGATAAAATAAATAATGCGTCTGAAAATGGTATCAGATATCCTGAGACACCATGTATAACGAATAATATTGCATTTTATTCTTAAATATTATAAAGACATATGGGTCAGGCAGTCTAATTATATGTGAGATCATGAGATAAGAACATTTTAAGAAGGCTGCACATGTTCGGACAAGTATGGTGCTTTAGGGCTCTGTCCTTTACTGTCGTCTACGATACCGTCTGCCTCCGTCTATTTTAGGTGATGCGGTGTTTAGACGGTGACAATTTCAATCTTGTTGACCATGGACGGAATATAGAACCGCATAAGTAACGTCTTGATGCCTCATCACAATAGTCGTGGTCTTTGAGCAGGTAATAAGATCGCTGGAGGTGGACCAGCTGTCCATCTGTCAAACGGTCATTAATGTATGAATATCGTTTAGATTCCACATGAGTAACTGTGAAAACATGTCCTAAGTTTGAAACAGCCAGTACCGTCAGTCAATGTCTAAACGTCTGAGAACCATCCGAGGAAGAATAAAAACTTCTAACAAACTCATCCATCCGTTCCTCAAACGTAATCGTTTGACATGTAAATGGGACCGTACCTTTAATATGTGTGAATATAACAACTGTATTCCCATTTCATGACGGAAAACATGTTTTTTTTCTGTGGGGGAAAAAAGAAAGAAATCCAAAATCCCATAAAATATCATATTCGCAAAAAATAATGTTCTAATGGAAACCGGCAATAAAATCCATTAATATTGTTAGGAATAAGCTTTGGTCATGGTAATTCCAGGATCAATAAAAATCAATTAAGCAGTTTTGCTGGCCGGATGGGTTGAGCACATGGATTATAGACAGTAGATTTTATCCTTGGTTGCGACATATGTGAGTTATTAAAATAGCATTCATTGTGCAAGACGCACAACACATATGAATTAGTAGATCAGGCGTAGGATAATGTGGCCTGGTCTTCTATAGGGCTTTCTCGTATGTACAAACATCCCCGAATGATCGTATCAAAGCAATTGGATTTTAAACAACAACAACAAAATAAAAAAAGGAAACATCAAGAGAAATAATGAGGGGGGCCGTGACATTTTTCAAGTATTTCATTATGCATAATTTATTATCATAGTTCAACGATGGGTATATTTAACAGGCGTACATATTCTAAGAAAATTAATTGCGCCGCATTATGAAAAACACTTTTCAAATTAAACATCTAATCCGCACTTTTATTAAAGTGAAACACATACTTTTTAAATGCGGGGTGATTTTTCCTTTCACGAAGCGGTCTTCGCCTATTGCAAGTCATATTTCAGCTATTAGTTCGAGGTTCTGAAGTTCAAATTTCCATGTACGCAATATGATCAGAGCCATTGTGTAAAATTGGCCCTGATGCTTTGAGCACATTTAATGCCCATGCTATCGATAAAATATCAGAACTCTGTCTGATTTACTAGAAATTTGAAAACATAGAAAAGCAGGCGTGTCGGTAACAAAGTAAAATAAACCCTTTGAAAAATTGAATCAAGGCCTAAATTTGAAATATTTACACGTGATAAAGATGGCTAGAAATGCCACTGTGTAATATATGATAACTTACGACTACATATTAGACCTTTCTCTTTGGAGACGTGGGCTGAAGACGCGTAAAGTCTATTTGAATAATTTGATCATATACGTGCACTAATATTATCGTTAAAATCACAATTTCTAAAATGAACATTCGAAATACAAATGTTTGTGACATAATTTTTGAACTACACTGCCAATCACCGTCCTCGGTGAGTGGCTGAGTGGTTAGTGCGTCGGCCTCGGGAGCCGGAAGTCAGGTGGTGCGTTAGATCCGAAGCTGCAACATACCAAAGGCGTATAAAATAGGACTAACATAGCTCCCCTGATTGGCACTCAGCATATAAAGGTAGTTGCAGGACTAGTTGGCCCGGTGTTATGATAATGTTTCTGCCTTATGTCTATGTGGGGATACTGCAGTGTGGCAGCAATATGTCTGTCTCAGGTACACATTGTCTCCAAATAACAGAAATACTGTCGGTGGAACGTATCACCCAACAAACAAACAAACACCTGTGATGTGTGAATATTCATACACATTTGAACCTGTAATAGCAGCCACCTGTATTAAGTGGTCAACCTGCACTTAGCGATCAATTTTAATATTACCAAATCTGAATTTTGGTATATGTTTAATTTCCATTTAGCGACCATCTTATTTAAGCGGTTACTTTCTATTGATCCCTTGAATGACCGCTTAAGACAGGTTTGACTTGTTGCATATTACAATGGCAGCAGCGATATTTAATATTTTGGATCGTTCAATAGAAATCAGATGCGTCCTCAATAAAACACACCAATCAACAGATAAAACACCTGGACTCAAAGCTTAAAGACATGTTCATGTGTATTGAACATGAGCTCGTAATGCCTACACCAATAAATTAATTTAGTGTCCAGTTACAAATTCTGTTTTGGATTATTTCTTGACATCTGCAAATAAAAGTGGAACACGTATCATAAATATTTTGTTTTATAAAATATGTATTATTTTATACATGTATATTACTAATGAAATATATTACTCACGATTTAAAAATTTGAGATACATATTACAGCAATCATTTCGACATATAAGTCATAAACGAGGATTATATTTTTTCCAGAGAAATTAACGAATTGAAAACACATACTTGATAAAAAAGGAAAACTCGTTTAATCGTTATATGGAACATACTACCAAAGATAATGAATTGTTTAAGAAGAATTACATGTTATGAAATCATCGACAATTTGATATCATTGCGTGATTTTAAGGTCCATTGTGATAGTTTCGACCCCATGGTGCATTTGACTGGATTAGAATTAAAGATCCAAATATTTGCTGTATGTACCGTCATTAGTATCGAAATAGAAAGATTCTAAACGTCTTTAACATCCCAAAGTTACATGTTATTATCTACCACTATCAATAAAATATCAGAAAAATGTTAACAACTGACAAAAGTAAAATAGCAGAAAAATGTTAACAACTGACAAAAGTAAAATAGCAGAAAAATGTTAACAACTGACAAAAGTAAAATAGCAGAAAAATGTTAACAACTGACAAAAGTAAAATAGCAGAGAAAATTCCGGAGAAAAGAAGCACACACACACGTTGTGAATATGACGATTGAATATACAAAACTTGTTTTGTTGTTTTTGCTATGAATATCTGTTTTTGTTTCATTCCATTAACAATAACTTTGATCTTGCACTCTCTCTCCATCTCTCTCTATTTATATAACACCAGTCATTTCATCACTTGCAAGAACGTGTTTTTTTTTCCATTGATATTCTTCTTCCTACTAAATATAACTCTTTCATTACCGTTATATTACATATAAGTTAATTTTAATACTGATATTTGATAACATACGTTCGCCGTGCACAGTTGTTGTTAATTAATCTCCATTCATTTAAGTAAGACTACGCTGATAAAACAATGCATTTCTCTGAGTACTGTTACACCCCCCCCCCCCCCCCCCCCCCACAACACACATACACACCCCATTTCATCTGCATGTTGCTATACAATTCTTGCTCGAGTATTTGATATCAAACTCAGAAACTTGGAGAAGGTTGACACTGCGGTCTCCGTATACTTCTAATTGTATAGATATTGTCATGATGAACAAGAAAAAGAAAGCCATGTTTTAGTATCCAGTTGGATTGTATGGCAAACTTTGTAATTTACCCGCGCTTCGTTTTCCAATAGTGTCTTCAGCCATACTCGGAAACGGATTGTTAATATCACTCTTAACGATCGTTTGAAAAGACGCCTTGGAGTAAGTGCTCTCTCTTTTGGACGTGATCTTAAAACAAGGACATTAAAAGGTTGGTAGAAACTCTGCATTGTTTTCAAATTTAGAAACTGGCAGAACATTATTTTTTGTGGTTTGAAGTATATGCGTTTTGTCTACCTTGACGAAGAACCACAAATAGTTATGAGAAAAAATTCCGCTTAATATTTTTTAAACAATTCTATATTCACAAAGAAATGTTAACCTTAATGTTCCCCCTTTTAACATAATTTCTCTAGTTATTTACGAACGGCATGATTTCAGTATTTTCATGCAACTGTGCAATTTCTGTCATAATGATTTATTTGTTAGTAACATATCAAAGATACCACACCAAACCTTTAAAAAGGAAGCAGTCTTTACTTATAGCCTAGTAATATACCAGGACTAAATTTATCCTCGTTTTAGCAATGAAACATAACAATTTCGTATCACAAACACGGATGCATTTTGGTTTTGCTATTAAATTAGGATAAGTTTGCCTCATACCGAAATTATGGAAAAATGCGAGGCAAGAAATTATTTAAAATCAATATAAATTATACAACAAAATATGTATCATAGTTAATCATTGGCTCACATTAAAAGACACCTCAATGCGTTTATTTATAAACTATATTCCGTTACAACAAATTGATTTAAATAATAATCATGCTCCTTTAAATGTTTTAAAAACACATTCAGTTCATATGCAAGCACCATTGACTTAGTTATATACTCTTTTTCTCAAAGTTTATAAAGGCTTGCTTTTACTGTACAATTCCCACGATCACTTGATGGACCATGATCACAATTTAATGATGGATTTTTTAAGTGATTACTTTTATTTCATTTGCAACCATGTATGCGTATTTTAGATTACGATGTAAATTATGAAACCATTGTTCTCTACTTCAGGTGTACATGCTGTATTATGGATTAAAAATTGTAACATACAGGCATTCATACATTTAATTATTGTATAAATGATAAAAAAAATCTTTGAGTATTAAAAATGTTTTTGTTTTTTTTTTACTTCCAGGCCGAGAGTTTTACCAAACACAGATTGGATGAGCACAATAAGTAAATGTACACAAACAAAGTACAAATTGAAGTAACATATAGGTAATGGTGTGATATTTGGTGATAATGACGTCAGGTGTGTGCTTCCATATCATAGTTCTTACGTTTACCGTGGCCGTTATTTACAGCAGTGAACTAGCGGAATGTCTGAAACAAAATTCTTCACTTTCGGATTTATCTCCTGAGGCCCTGGACGAGAACAGTTCATTTATAAATGGGTTGGACAAACAGACTGAAAATGTGACCAACGACACAATGGTTAGTGAGAACACTACGAACATTACTCTAAAACCAGGGATAGTGAACAATTCATCAAATCTTTCGGCGATCGATGCTCAAATTGCATGGAATGGAGAGAATGGAGAGAACACATCGACGAGTGCGAAGGCAATTGAAACAAATATTCAAATTAATGATCTCGAAAACAGGACCACTGAAGTTGAGTTTGATGTAGAGACCCCCTCTTCAAATACAGATAACCTATCTGACAAGAAGGAGAGCCAGGATGATGATGGTATTATTCTTATTTCAACGAAAAAGACGGAAACAGAATCTTTGGACGAGCATAACGACAAAAGTCAAAGATTCGGGTACCATACAGAACCTGGTGATGCAGTTAACAAAACATTAGACAGTGATTCTATCTTAAGTCCAGTATCCCT
>CM037793.1:47132194-47182194 GCA_021229015.1 Solen grandis | reverse complement strand
TATTAGTTGCACGCATCGATTCATTTGCTCAATGCCTATACAATTATCCTACGTGTATATGAATAGAAACCAAATCTACAGTTTAGCATGTTTCAATATAATAAGCAGATGCATACAGGGCCACAGTTTTACGGTGCATTTTGTCAAATTGAAAGTTGCAATACTACCTAAAATCAATGAAATAAATACAGAAAATATGGTAAATATATGAAAAATCAATCTTCTTTTGACGATATGCAAGATATTGTCTCTGTAGGTAAAAGATTAGTCCTACTATTGTCGATAGAATCACCAATATATTAAATGACTGTAGGAAATTAATTCTTCTATACCTTCACGAAGATATCCCGAATATTTACACGAAAACTTCCGGAATCGATCGAGCTGTCCTATACGCTGTTAAATTGGCCCTGACCAAACAGGTTTATGGCGAGTCTCGCGATGTATAAACTGTGCACGGTGTGAATGTTGAGATGTGTGCTTATACAATATGTGTCAGGCAAATGTTGGTAAAACAATTTCACCTCCTCTGCGAAATTCCATATTTGTTTATATACGATACCGTTTTGTAGATAATCCGAAGATAACATAAGGATTAGGCCAGTTTTCATGAACATTTTCTTAACCGAATGTCCATCATTAATGATAAATGTCCATGATTTCTTACAAACTGAGAGTTTCAAAATATTCGAGCTTGATTGAGGTATCTGTAGTATTGCATCTTGAATATTGATGGGAACTGTTTTGAAACTGAGGGTTGTGGCTTCAAATCTCAGTATTGTTCGAATAACCGTTTGTTTTGTTTTTTTTGTTTTGTTTTTTTTGTTTTTTTTTTTGTTTTTACTTTCTGTTTTGCACTTTTAATATTATTTCTGTATCATACACATCAGATTTAGAAAAAAAAATGTTATTTTTTTTTTTATTTCTATATTTTATTAAGCTATTTAAGTATTTTAGACTCATGAACTATCTAATAAATATTTCTTGTTTTTCTTAATATATTTTCTTGCTGAATTCAAGTAAGCTTACATCATTTGAAAATATAACAACAGTACATGATAACTATAATGAAACAGAAGTACAAGGTTGAACAATATTTGGGCCAACTGCAGAGACACGAGGAAAAAACGATTTTTCAGTTCTTATTTCCCATGTAACATTCTTATATAATGTCATATTTAATAAACAAAGGCACCCAACGATTTTTTCCTTCTTTGAACGGGTCCTGTAAAAGGGCCTGTTCCAAATGCCCACAGGACCCGTTCCCAATTGTAAAAGGACCCTAATCCCTATTTAAAGAAAAATGATAAATTTCCATTTTCTTCATGATAAAATCATGAAATATCAATTTCAAAAACTTTGCATTGTTGCAAAGTTAAAAAGGAATCTTAAACCAGTATCTCAGCATGGTAAAAATGGTAAATTCTGTTTAAGGCTTTGAGGCAGAAATCCCTAATAAAAGTTTGAGGAAAGCCGTTATAACAAAGGCTTAATGCTCATCGACCCTGGTGTAGACAATTTCATCCTAAAATGCAGCTCATTCACTCCAATCTGCATCGCCATTCACCATTCAAAATGGGCTCTCTTTCCTGCGTGAGAACATCAGGATCTTGGGTACCCAACCCAATATCCGTTTTCTTTTCTTTCCTCAAATTGCTAGATTTTCGTATACAAGCCGTCATCCGAAAAGCATGAATATCTTCCATGTTTCTTGACGGAATCACTTGAAATTTTCAGGACTTTTTGCACATTGTAGGCTACGGCATTTGTGCAAATTTCAACTTCATACATTAACTTGCCGATTTTATGTGAATTTTTTAATAATTCTTGCTTAAATATGCATGGCGTCATAATCACGTGACCAAAAAATATTCCTTGCAGTATACATCACTTCACTTTTCAGTGTGTTTATCCTGAAGAAATCATAATTTTTGACTCAAAGTTCATGAAACTACAGCGTTTCAATTTCGTTAAAAGTACACTTTTCGTCTTTCTGCCATAACACAACCAATTCAACCCCGATATTCAAAAACTAAATATCACCTGAAAGGTCTTTCAAAGCACTACAGATTTTACCCACAGTGTCTACGTACAATTTTATTTCGTTTTTGAGATACATCTTGCCGAATAAAAACACCAATAACTGACATATGACTTGACCTTTACGATTTTCCGAAAACGGAAGTAACTAAGGTAAATGACATGCTATGTTGCATATTCAGTGAACATTTTATGCAAGTCGGTCAAAACTTAAGGCATGTAGGCCTAAAAAAAAACTACATTTTGGATTAAAAGTTTGTTAACGCGTCATGACGTCATTTTACGTCATACGACGTCAGTCTTTTTAGAGCTGTAAGGAATTTATAAAACGCATGTTCTGTCAAAATTTAAAGTTTCTAGCTTATCTGAAAGCTTCGTAATACTTAAATAAATGTTCAGGTCCAAAGTTCGAAACTTGGTTCAGCCGTAGATCCTTGGTCTTTTTGAATGTTGCAAAATGTATATAATCCTGCACAACTAAGTCGCAATCCATACAATCTGTGAAAAAATCAAGTCAATTGGTCAAGAAATGACGGCTGTAGAGCGGGTACAAGCTTTGGTAGCTTTTTTCAACCCTGGCGTCACGTGAAAAAATTTGCTCCAATCGAAAGCGCCAAAGTCACTGTGCATACTGTTAAAATTTCATGCAACTGCCTTTTCGGTAACCTGTTTTAATTTGAACCTCAAAAGGAAGAAAAAAGTAGAATAATAATAATAAGATGTCATTCGTCTAAACGAATGATAGGACTTTCTGCAACCTGTGTTAATGCAAAAAGCAGAAGATAGAAGTTTCATGTAATGACTCACCTCTGGTAGTATTTCATGTTCATGCTGAACAACTGACATTATATTCCGCGAAAAATAAGCGTTTAGCTACGAAGAAAAAAAAAGTAGTAGTAGTAGTAGTAGTATGCTTATGACGTCATATGACGTCACGACTCAAAATATATTAAGAAATTATGCAGAACTGCAAACTCTGTAAGTTTCAACCTTCTATCTCATCCCGAAGTTCTTTAACCCTAAAACGAAATTTTTGGTCCTATGTTCGAATCTTACTTCAGCCACAATACTTCGGTTTTTCGGAAATAAGGTTAGCTGACAAAATATTCACACCTTAGTTTCAAGATGTACCATCTGTAAAAATTTGAAGAAAATCTGATCATAAATGGCGGCAGTAGAGCGCGAACACTATTTTTCACTATTTTTAGCTCTGACGTCAGGTGACGTCATAAGGTGCTGAAAATGCTGTTGCTCAAAAGCGCATACTTTACTGCAATTACTCTGAAATTTTCATTATTCTGAACAACTGGCATCATGTCGAAATCATTGCCCCAAATTAAAATTAAGTGGTATGTTTATGACGTCCTATGACGTCACGATTCAAAATGTTTGTAGAAATGCTGCAGAACTGCAAACTGTGTAAGTTTCAACTTTCTATCTCATCCTGAAGCTCTTCAATCCTAAAATGAAATTTTTGGTCCTATGTTCGAATCTTACTTCAGCCACAGAACTTCGGGTTTTCGGAATTTCGGTAAGCTGGCAGGATATGCATACCTTAGTTTCAAGGTGTACCATCTGTGAAAATTTAAAGAAATTTCGACCATAAATGGCGGCTGTAGAGCGTGAACACCATTTTTCAATATTTTTAGCTCTGACGTCACATGACGTCATAGGGTGCTGATGATGCTTTTGTTCAAAAGCGCATACTTTACTGTCATAACTCTGAATTTTTCATTATTCTGAACAACCGGCATCATGTCGAAATCATTCCCCTAAAATGAAAATTAAGAAATATGCTTATGACGTCACATGACAACATTTGACGTCACGACTCAAAATATATTGAGAAATTCTGCAGAACTGCAAACTGTGTAAGTTTCAACTTTCTATCTCATCCTGAAGCTCATTAATGCTAAAATGAAATTTTAGGTCCTATGTTCGAATCTTATTTCAGCCAAAGAACTTCGGTCTTTCGGAAATTCGGTTAGCTGACAGGATATGCACACCTTAGTTTCAAGATGTACCATCTGTGAAAATTTTAAGAAAATTTGATCATAAATGGCGGCTGTACAGCATGAACACCATTTTTCACTATTTTTAGCTCTGACGTCATATGACGACATAGGGTGCTAAAGATGCTTTTGTTCAAAAGCGCATACTTTACTGTCATAACTCTGAAATTTTCATTATTCTGAACAACTGGCATCATGTCGAAATCATTGCCCTAAAATGAAAATTAAGAAGTATGCTTATGACGTCACATGACGTCATATGACGTCACGATTCAAAATGTTTGTAGAAATTCTGCAGAACTGCAAACTGTGTAAGTTTCAACTTTCTATCTCATCCTGAAGCTCTTTAATCCTAAAATGAAATTTTCGGTCCTATGTTCGAATCTTATTTCAGCCACAGAACTTCGGTTTTTCGGAATTTCGGTTAGCTGACAGGATATGTACACCGTAGTTTCAAGATGTACCATCTGTGAAAATTTGAAGAAAATCCGACCATAAATGTCGGCTGTAGAGCTTTTTTTAGCTGTGACGTCATGTGACGTCATAGGGTGCTGTCAATCATTGAAATCAAAATTTCCTCACGTGACTAAAAACCCATAAAAAATTTCATTGTTCTAGGACTATTGCAACATATTAAAATAAGCGTTTAGTTAGGAAGAAAAAAAGAAAAATAATAATAAAAAATGACGTCACGTGACGTCATAGGACGTTTATTTTCACATAATTGTTAAGACACCCAGAGACCTACTAACTGACAAAATTTCAACTTTCTATCTCAAATAGGACAGTTTTTATAAGCATTTAAAAATTGACGTCCTTGGTTCGAATCTTGGATCCGCCATAGATGCTTGGACTTTTCGAATTTTGAAAAACCGGACACCGGTATACACAATAAGAACGTAATATACACATTCTGTGAAAATTTGATGAAAATCGGCCCATTAATAATGGCTCTGGACCGCGTACAAACTTTCGTAGTCATTTCAAATGTGACGTCATATGACGTCATAGGCCTCTGAAAATCATTGAAATCGAAATATCAGCGTCTGAATCATTTGTCATTAAATTTTCATTGCCCTTCGACAATTTCAACATATAGAAATACTCTTGTTAATATTAGAAATACATTATCATATAATGACGTCACGTGACGTCATATGACATTAATTTTCACAAAATGTTTAAGACTCTTAGAGACCTATATACTGATCAATGATCACTTTACTATCTCAAATAGGACCGATTTTATAAGCATTTAAAAATTTACGACCTTGGTTCGAATCTTGGAATCGCTATAGAACCATGGACTTTTCGAATTTTGAAAAACGGACACCGAGATGCACAACTTGAACTTAATATACACATTCTGTGAAAATTTGATGAAAATCGGCCCATTAATAATGGCTCTGGACCGTGTACAAAGTTTCGTAGTCAATTTCAAATGTGACGTCATATGACGTCATAGGCTTCTGAAAGTCTTTGAAATCGAAATTTCAGCATCTGAAGCATGCGGCATTAATTTTTCATTGCCCTTCAAAAATTTCAAGATATAGAAATAATCTTGTTAGAATTAGAAATTCATTATCATATAATGACGTTACGTGACGTCATATGACATTTATTTTCACAAAATGTTTAAGACTCCCAGAGACCTATATACTGACCCAATATCATCTTTCTATCTCAAATAGGACCGATTTTATAAGAATTTGAAAATTTACGACCTTGGTTCGAATCTTGGAATCGCTATAGAACCTTGGACTTTTCGAATTTTGAAAAACGGACACCGGGATGCACAACTAGAACTTAATATACACATTCTGCGAAAATTTGATGAAAATCGGTTCATAAACAATGGCTGTAGACCGCGTACACACTTTTGTTGCATATTTCCAGTGTGACGTCATATGACGTCATAGGCATATGAAAATCATAGAAATCTAAATTTCAGCGTTTGAAGCATGTGTCTTTAAATTTTCATTGCCTTTCGACAATTTCAACATATAGAAATATTCTTGTTAATATTAGAAATACATTATCATATAATGACGTCACGTGACGTCATATGACATATATTTTCACAAAATGTTTAAAACTTCTAGAGACCTATATACTGACTAAATATCAACTTTCTATCTTAAATAGGACAGATTTTATAAGCATTTAAAAATCTACGACCTTGGTTCGAATCTTGGATTCGCTATAGAACCATGGACTTTTCGAATTTTGAAAAACGGACACCGAGATGCACAACTAGAACTTAATATACACAATCTGTGAAAATTTGATGAAAATCGGTTCACAAACAATGGCTGTAGACCGCGTACAAACTTTTGTAGCATATTTCAAATGTGACGTCATATGACGTCATAGGCATATGAAAATCATAGAAATCAAAATTTCCTCACGGGACTAATAAGTCATAAAAATTTCTTCGTCCTAGGAGTATTGCAACATAGAAAAATAAGCGTTTAGTTAGGAAGAAAAAAAGAATAATAACTAGATTTCATTCGTTGATACGAATGATAGGACTTTCTGCTAAAATTGAAAAATATTAAGATTAATACCGTTAGAAAGAATATATATTAAATTCTCTACCCTTTCCTTTTTTTCGTATGGACTTCTTTTAGCTTTGACGTCACATGACGTCAAAGGTGCTGAAAATTCTTTTGTTAAAAAGCGCATACATTACTCTCATAACTCTGAAATTTTCATTATTCTGAACAACTGGCATCATGTCGAAATCATTGCGCTAAAATTAAATCAAGAAGTATGCTTATGACGTCACATGACGTCATATGACGCAACGCTCAAAATATATATAGAAATTCTGCAGAACTGCAAACTGTGTAAGTTTCAACTTTCTATCTCATCCTGAAGCTCTTTAATCCTAAAATGAATTTTTCGGTCCTATGTTCGAATCTTATTTAAGCCACAGATCTTCGGTCTTTCGAAATTTCGGTTAGCTGACAGGATATGCACACCTTAATTTCAAGATGTACCATCTGTGAAAATTTGAAGACAATCCGACCATAAATGACGGCTGTAGAGCGTGAAAACCATTTTTCACTATTTTTAGCTCTGACGTCATATGACGTCATAGGGTGCTGAAGATGCTTTTGTTTAAAAGCGCATACTTTAATGTCATAACTCTGAAATATTCATTATTCTGAACAACTGGCATCATGTCGAAATCATTGCCCTATAATAAAAATTAAAAAGTATGCTTATGACGTCACATAACGTCATATGACGTCACGACTCAAAATATTTGTAGAAATTCTGCAGAACTGCAAACTGTGTAAGTTTCAACTTTCTATCTCATCCTGAAGCTCTTTAATCCTAAAATGAAATTTTCAGTCCTATGTTCGAATCTTATTTCAGCCACAGAACTTCGGTCTTTCGGAATTTCGGTTAGCTGACAGGATATGCACACCTTAGTTTCAAGATGTACCATCTGTGAAAATTTGAAGACAATCCGACCATAAATGACGGCTGTAGAGCGCGAACATCATTTTTCACTATTTTTAGCTGTGACGTCATGTGACGTCATAGGCTGCTGATAATCATTGAAATCAAAATTTCCTCATGTGACTAATAACCCGTAAAAATTTCATCGTCCTAGGACTATTGCAACATATTAAAATAAGCGTTTAGTTAGGAAGAAGAAAAGAATAATAATAATAATAAAATGACGTCACGTGACGTCATATGACGTTTATTTTCAAATAATTGTTAGACACCCAGAGACCTACTAACTGACAAAATTTCAACTTTCTATCTGAAATAGGACAGTTTTTATAAGCATTTAAAAATTGACGTCCTTGGTTCGAATCTTTGATCCGCCATAGATGCTTGGACTTTTCAAATTTTGAAAAACGGACACCGGTATACACAATAAGAACGTAATATACACATTCTGTGAAAATTTGATAAAAATCGGCCCATAGATAATGGCTCTGGACCGTGTACAAACTTTCGTAGTCAATTTCAAATGTGACGTCATATGACGTCATAGGCTTCTGAAAATCATTTTTTAATGATATGTTAAGTTGAAATACATTATCATATAATGACGTCACGTGACGTCATATGACGTTTATTTTCACAAAATGTTTAAGACTCTTAGAGACCTATATACTGACCCAATATCACTTTTCTATCTCAAATAGGACCGATTTTATAAGCATTTAAATATTTACGACCTTGGTTCGAATCTTGAATTCGCTATAGAACCATGGACTTTTCGAATTTTGAAAAACGGACACCGAGATGCATAACTAGAACTTAATATACACATTCTGTGAAAAATTGATGAAAATCGGTTCATAAACAATGGCTGTAGACCGCGTACACACTTTTGTTGCATATTTCAAGTGTGACGTCATATGACGTGATAGGCATATGAAAATCATAGAACTCAAAATTTCAGCATTTGAAGCATATGTCCTTAAATTTTCATTGCCCTTCGACAATTTCAACATATAGAAATACCCTTGTTAATATTAGAAATACATTATCATATAATGACGTCACGTGACGTCATATGACATTTATTTTCACAAAATGTTTAAAACTTCTAGAGACCTATATACTGACTAAATATCAACTTTCTATCCTACATAGGACAGATTTTATAAGCATTTAAAAATTTACGACCTTGATTCGAATCTTGGATTCGCTATAGAACCATGGACTTTTCGAATTTTGAAAAACGGACACAGGGATGCACAACTAGAGCCTAACATACACATTCTGTGAAATTTTGATGAAAATCGGTCCATAAATAATGGCTGTAGACCGCGAACAAACTTTTTCACCTGATGTCAAATCTGACGTTATGTGACGTCATATTAATATGAAATTCATTGCATTCGAAAGCTAATGGTTTGAAATATATGCCATAAAATTTTCATTGTTCTGGGCCATTGGCAACATACCGAAATTAACACAAATACAAGAGGAAGAAAAAAAGAATAAGAATAAGAATAACTAGATTTCATTCGTTGATACGAATGATAGGACTTTCTGCTAAAATTGAAAAATATTAAGATTAATACCGTTAGAAAGAATATATATTAAATTCTCTACCCTTTACTTTTTTTCGTATGGACTTCTTTTAGGTTTGACGTCACATGACGTCATAAGTGCTGAAAATTCTTTTGTTAAAAAGCGCATACATTACTCTCATAACTCTGAAATTTTCATTATTCTGAACAACTGGCATCATGTCGAAATCATTGCCCTAAAATTAAATCAAGAAGTATTCTTATGACGTCATATGACGTCATATGACGCAACGACTCAAAATATATATAGAAATTCTGCAGAACTGCAAACTGTGTAAGTTTCAACTTTCTATCTCATCCTGAAGCTCTTTAATCCTAAAATGAAATCTTCGGTCCTATGTTCGAATCTTATTTCAGCCACAGAACTTCGGTCTTTCAGAATTAAGGTTATCTGACAGGATATACACACCTTAGTTTCAAGATATACCATCTGTGAAAATTTGAAGAAAATCCGACCATAAATGGCCGCTGTAGAGCGTGAAAGCCATTTTTCACTATTTTTAGCTCTGACGTCACATGACGTCATAGGGTGCTGAAAATTCTTTTGTTCAAAAACGCATACTTTACTCTCATAACTCTGAAATTTTCATTATTCTGAACAACTGGCATCATGTCGAAATCATTGCCCTAATAGGAAAATTAGAAGTATGCTTTTGACGTCACATGACGTCATATGATGTCAGACTCAAAATATATGTAAAATTCTGCAGAACTGCAAACAGTGTACGTTTCAACTTTCTATCTCATCTGAAGCTCTTTAATCCTAAAATAAATTTTCGTCCTATGTTCGATTCTTATTCAGCCACAGAACTTCGGTCTTTCGAATTTCGGTTAGCAGAAGGATATGCACACCTTAGTTTGAAGATATACCATCTGTGAAAATTTGAAGAAAATCCACCAATAATGGCGACTGTAGAGCGCGAACACATTTTTCACTATTTTAGCTGTGACGTCATGGTCGTCATAGGTGCTGAAGATGCTTTATTCAAAAGGGATACGTTATGTTATAACTCAGAAATTCCATTATCTGAACAACTGGCATCATGTCGAAATCATTGCCTAAAATGAAAATTAAGAAGTATGCTTATGACGTCAATGGCATCATATGACGTCAGAACTCAAAATATTAGAAATTCTGCAGAACTGCAAACTTTGTAAGTTTCAACTTTCTATCTCAACTGAAGCTCTTAATTCTAAATGAAATTTTCGTCCTATGTTCGAATCTTATTTCAGCCACAGAAATTCGGTCTTTCGAATTTCGGTAAGCTGGCAGGATATGTACACCTTAGTTTCAAGGTGTACCATCTGTGAAAATTAGAAGAAAATCGACCTTAAATGGCCGCTGTACAGCGCGAACACAATTTTTCACTATTTTAGCTCTGACGTCACATGACGTCATAGGGTGCTGAAAATTCTTTTGTTCAAAAACGCATACTTTACTCTCATAACTCTGAAATTTTCATTATTCTGAACAACTGGCATCATGTCGAAATCATTGCCCTAATAGGAAAATTAAGAAGTATGCTTTTGACGTCACATGACGTCATATGATGTCAGGACTCAAAATATATGTAGAAATTCTGCAGAACTGCAAACAGTGTACGTTTCAACTTTCTATCTCATTCTGAAGCTCTTTAATCCTAAAATGAAATTTCGGTCCTATGTTCGATTCTTATTTCAGCCACAGAACTTCGGTCTTTCGAATTTCGGTTAGCAGAAAGGATATGCACACCTTAGTTTGAAGATATACCATCTGTGAAAATTTGAAGAAAATCCGACCATAAATGGCGACTGAGAGCGCGAACACCATTTTTCACTATTTTTAGCTGTGACGTCATGTGTCGTCATAGGGTGCTGAAGATGCTTTTATTCAAAAAGGATACGTTACTGTTATAACTCAGAAATTTCCATTACTCTGAACAACTGGCATCATGTCGAAATCATTGCCCTAAAATGAAAATTAAGAAGTATGCTTATGACGTCACATGGCATCATATGACGTCAGAACTCAAAATATATGTAGAAATTCTGCAGAACTGCAAACTTTGTAAGTTTCAACTTTCTATCTCATCCTGAAGCTCTTTAATTCTAAAATGAAATTTTCGGTCCTATGTTCGAATCTTATTTCAGCCACAGAAATTCGGTCTTTCGGAATTTCGGTAAGCTGGCAGGATATGTACACCTTAGTTTCAAGGTGTACCATCTGTGAAAATTAGAAGAAAATCCGACCATAAATGGCCGCTGTACAGCGCGAACACCATTTTTCACTATTTTTAGCTGTGACGTCACATGACGTCATAGGGTGCTGAAGATGCTTTCGTTCAAAAGCGCATACTATACTGTCATAACTCTGAAATTTTCATTATTCTGAACAACTGGCATCATGTCGAAATCATTGCCCTAAAATGAAAATTAAGAAGTATGCTTATGACGTCACATGACGACATTTGACGTCACGACTCAAAATATATGTAGAAATTCTGCAGAACTGCAAACTGTGTAAGTTTCAACTTTCTATCTCATCCTGAAGGTCTTTAATGCTAAAATAAAATTTACGGTCCTATGTTCGAATGTTATTTCAGCCACAGAACTTCGGTCTTTCGGAAATTCGGTTAGCTGACAGGATATGCACACCTTAGTTTCAAGATGTACCATCTGTGAAAATTTGAAGAAAATCCGACCATAAATGGCGGCTGTAGAGCGTGAACACCATTTTTCACTATTTTTAGCTCTCTGACGTCATATGACGACATAGGGTGCTGAAGATGCTTTTGTTCAAAAGGGCATACTTTACTGTCATAAATCTGAAATTTTCATTCTTCTGAACAACTGGCATCATGTCGAAATCATTGCCCTAAATAAAAATTAAGAAGTATGCTTATGACGTCAAATGACGTCATATGACGTCAGAATCAAAATATATGTAGACATTCTGCAGAACTGCAAACTGTGTAAGTTTCAACTTTCTATCTCATCCTGAAGCTCTTTAATCCTAAAATGAAATTTTCGGTCCTATGTCGAATCTTATTTCCGCCACAGAACTTCGGTCTTTCGGAATTTCGGTTAGCTGAAAGATATGCACACCTTAGTTTCAAGATGTACCATCTGTGAAAATTTGAAGAAAATCCGACATAAATGACGGCTGTAGAGCGCAAACACCACTTTTCACTATTTTTAGCTGTGACGTCATGTGACGTCATAGGCTGCTGACAATCTTGAAAAAAATTTCCTCACGTGTAATAACCCATAAAATTTCATGTCCTAGGACATTGCAACTATATTAAAAACTTTATTAGAAGAAGAAAGAATAATAATAATAAAAATGACGTCCCTGACGTCATATGACGTTTATTTCACATAATTTTAGCCACCAGAGACCACTAACTGACTAAATTTCAACTTTCTATCTCAATAGACAGTTTTTATAAGCATTTAAAAAATTGACGTCCTTGGTTCGAATCTTGATCCGCCATAGATGCTTGGACTTTCGAATTTTGAAAAACGGCACCGGTATACCAATAAGAACGTTAATATACACATTCTGTGAAAATTTGATAAAAATCGGCCCATTAATAATGGCTCTGGACCGTGTAACAAACTTTCGTAGTCAATTATAAATGTGACGTCATATGACGTCATAGGCTTCTGAAAATCATTGAAATCGAAATTTCAGCGTCTGAATCATTTATCATTAAATTTTCATTGCCCTTCGACAATTTCAACATATAGAAATACTCTTATTAATATAAGAAATACATTATCATATAATGACGTCAAGTGACGTCATGTGACGTTTATTTTCACAAAATGTTTAAGACTCCAGAGACCTATATACTGACCAAATAACACTTTTATATCTCAAATAAATCCGATTTTATAAGCATTTAAAAATTTACGACCTTGGTTCGAATCTTGAATTCGCTATAGAACCATGGACTTTTCGAATTTTGAAAAACGGACACTGGGATGCACAACTAGAACTAAATATACACATTTTGTGAAAATTTGATGAAATTCGGTTCACAAACAATGGCTGTAGACCGCGTACAAACTTTTGTTGCATATTTCAAGTGTGACGTCATATGACGTCATAGGGATATGAAAATCATAGAAATTAAAATTTTAGCCTTTGAAGCATGTGTCATTAAATTTTCTTTGCCCTTCAACAATTTCAACATATAGAAATATTCTTGTTAATATTAGAAATACATTATCATATAATGACGTCACGTGACGTCATATGACATTTATTTTCATAAAATGTTTAAAACTTCTAGAGACCTATATACTGACTAAATATCAACTTTCTATCTTAAATAGGACAGATTTTATAAGCATTTAAAAATTTACGACCTTGGTTCGAATCTTGGATTCGCTATAGAACCATGGACTTTTCGAATTTTGAAAAACGGACACAGGGATGCACAACTAGAGCCTAACATACACATTCTGTGAAATTTTGATGAAAATCGGTCCAGAAATAATGGCTGTAGACCGCGTACAACCTTTTTCACGTGACGTCAAATCTGACGTTATATGACGTCCTATGAATAAAAAATTCATTGCATCCGAAAGCTCATGGTTTGAAATATATGCCATAAAATTTTTATTGTTCTGAGTCAATGGCAACACCTCGAAATTAACACAAATATAAGAGGAAGAAAAAAAGAATAAGAAGAAGAAGAATAATAAAAAAACAGTACAAACCCAAACTTTCTGCCTGTAGGCAGAAAGTCCTAATAATAAGAAGAAGAAGAAAAAACAGTACAAACCCAATAGGACTTTCTGCTTTAGGCAGAAAGTCCTAATTAACTCTTGAATTAGGTTGGAAGAAGAAGAATAATAATAACTAGATTTCATTCGTTGATACGAATGATAGGACTTTCTGCAACATTTTGAAATGTAAAGATCAATACCTTAGAAAGAATATTTTCCTACCTTTTTTTTTTTTTTCGTATGGACTTCTCATGCATGAACTTGAAGTAAGCCATATGTCGAAAATAAATAAATCTTTATTTTGATATCGCTTTCTTATAACTTGACCAATTTTAATTGTTCTTATTGTTGTTGTTGTTGTATTGGGGTTTACCGTCGCTGTGATAGTATTTCAATCATATAGAGACGTCCAGCTAATTACAGGTGGAGGAAGACCCCGAGTACACAGAGATACGCGGATATAACCACCGACCTACCGCAAGCCAGCTGGAAGGCTTCCTCACATGAAAAATCCGAAGTCCTTACCGGAATTCGAACCCACTGCGGTGAGGGGCTGAGAGATTCCAAGTTTAGTATTCTAGGCACCAACATAAATGTCCTGAAAATCCCTACAATTCAATTGTTGCATATTTGGGTCTAGTTTTATAGGTTTTCAAAATATAAGAAATTAAACTTAAACCTATTAATTCTGCATATCAAAATTATTTTTATTTTTTTTAATTTCGTGTACAGTCGCGGGAATAAAACCGTAAATGCTACCATGCAATAGATTCGTCGACGCGTGTAGTCTCGTGAGTTAAATTTCAATTATGCTTGTACATACGATGGAGACGACTGTATTCGTTATAGTTAGTGTTTATTAAGAGAGAATTTAACAGTTAAGAAGCCAGAACGAGCGTAGCGAGTGACGGCTTCTTAAACTGTTAAATTCTCTGTTAGTGTTTGAAATTATATTTTGTCCAATGAAATCATTCCATTTTTTCAAATTTTTGTCTCCATTTAATCGGCATCAACTTGTCACTAAACACTATTCCGCTAAATCAACTGATCAATTTAAAACCAGCTTCAAGCACCTTCACTGCGCGTGTGCGTCAAGATGTGTCGAGAAGCGGAGCTTTATGTGTTCACCAAAATAGACTAAGACCACAATTACCTGCCCTTGGTTACCGGATGTGCCTACACAGAAAAAAGTGACCCTATTAAATGCTGAATTAAGGTGAGATTTTGACTGAAAGACATGCAATAAAGGATTGAATTCTATAGAACAGTTAAAATAGTCATAAAATGCCCAATTTGGAGGCCTTATTGCACAACAATCTTAATAGTTTAGCATTACTGAGGGGGGAATTTTAGAGAAAATTGGCGTGAAATGGCCGACCGGTGCACTAAATTCATACGCATGTTATTTTACCTTAAATAGGTCAAAAAGTAGTCGGGTAACTCCATGTTTAAAATGTACAGAATTATTTCTCTTGAATAGATCTATCTAATGAGGGTAAGTTTGGATGCCAATGTCCCTTACAGAAATTGTCATTTGTATATATGCTTATATAGAACATATAGTAAATTTAAATTGTGGTCTTAGTCCAAAGCATGTGTAACGTGTTACAGGGGCTTTTGATGTGAACGCATGAACATCGACAAAAAATAATACACAGCAACCATAGAGAACAAACATTTACTCACCAGCATTCTGATTAATCTAAAATAACAAAAGAACTCTACCCTTCCACTTAGTTTAGTTTAAACATGTATTATTGCCTAAGTAATGATGATACAACATTGAAGATTTTAAAAAATAAGTAAGATGGTTTGACCACAAGTTCTAACAACATTAGTATCGGTCATCGCTTTAAAGACACTTGTGTAATTTCAATGTCTACACATGTTAACACAGAATGGGCAATATATAACTAATTACTAAACAAAGCGATTAAGTAAATAACCGATTAAATAAATTCAAATTGAAAAATGTATATAAATAATGAGAAGAGAAGAAAAAAAAAAACACTTACAAACAAGGGTTACTTAAATAAAAAAAAAATAATGTCCAAAATTTACTAGATTATGAAAAGAAGATAATTCCGGTTCAATGCTCATTTGGAGCGTAGATCTACACAGATTTACACAGCTAGAGCGACGCATTGACCTTTGACATAACATGTTACATGTCACGTGATGTAAATCACGCCGGGAACAGGTTGATAGGGCGGAGTCTAAAAAATCAATACTATATTTGGAATGTGCGACTGCGTTAAATTTCAAAACATAAATTTCAAACACTAAGTAGGTTAGTGTTATTTAGTAAACATTAAGTCCATTAAATCGCGCGGCTTGACTAACTTAGAGTTTACCCCGCCCTATTACTACGTTATGCTGCTCTATTAGAAGATGGCGCCATATAAGTGCTACGTCAGCGTGTTGTTAAAGTATTCACACAGGTGCACGTGCTTTCCAAATATGGATGTAACACATAAATTTCGCGCATTTTTTGACCGTCGGCTCATTTTTTTTTTAGATTTCAATCAATTTATGTGATGGCTGTTTTTTTTAATTTATTTATCTTGTTTGAATTAGTTGAGAAAGCAGAAAATATCAACTGATTGACATTAAGGAAAGAACGAAATATGTAAAAAATAATCGTTTAAAAAAGTCGGTGTCAGCGGAAGATATCAAGGCTAGGAATACCCCGGAAATACCAAATCAAACGAGGTAACACATGATCTGTAAGTTGTTTAAAAACGTTATATCAATTATTCAATTCTTGTATTTACCAAATTCGTAAACATAGGTGCTGGTATAGTTCCCTTGGTTGGCGCTCAGCTTAATAAGGGTAGTTCTAGGACTGATGGCCCGGTGTCCGGTAGTGGTGAGCTGATTAATCATAAAGTCAACGAATCAGTGACTAGCTACTGGTTGACGTGACGATGACGACGAAAATAATTCGTTGAAGAATTATTGACCAAAAAAGGGGGTGTTGTTAATATTTCAACGCTCATCTGATTGGGTAATTTCATTTATTTGATAAATTGATACTTGCAAAGTTGCACTTTGCACATCGTTGGCCTCTGGTTGTAACCTCTTATACTTTATCTCGGTTCAATGTTTATACATGTATTTGAATATTTGAGAAATTAACATCTATACCTAAACATTCTATATAATTATATAGTACAGAATACTTTATTTTCATGTTGTACAGTAAGAGAGTTTTAATAGGCATTTACTCCAAACATGGTATATTTGGTATTTAATCATGATTAATCAATTAATCAGTGACTTTTGTCTCTGATTAATCGACGAATATTTTTTCGACTGAATCCAATCACTAGTGTCCGGATAATGTGAACTGGTGTGGTATCATGCCAACTTTCTACGTCGTGATACTGTTCAGTGTGACAACACTACTTTTGTTCTCAAGTAGACATTGTCTCCAAAAGACTTAAATAATGTCTTTGGTACGTTAAACCTAATAAACTAAACTTGTATTTTAGTATTTAATTTAGCATCTTTTTCTTTCCTTAGGAGTCCCTTTGCAAAAAATATATCCGAAACTCCTCATTCTTATGTAAATGTTTATTTATAAACATGATTATTTAAGCAACTTTAATAAATGTTTACAAAAACGTCAACATGCGCATGTGTGCACACCTCGTGTGTAGGGATCGGTGTAGTAAACACTGCTATATATGATATCGTTTGTTTGTTGGGATTAACGTCCCACCGACAGTAATTCAGCCAGTCACGATGTCTACTTCATGCGGGTATAGGACTACCACACTGCAGTATCACGCCGTAGACATGTGGCATGATACCACACCCAGTCACATCATCCTGATACCGCGCTAACCAGTCCGCAAATACCCTTATATGCTGAGCGCCAAGCAAGGGAGCTATAACAGTACCATTTTTTACGACTTTGGTATGTCGGGTTGGGGATCGAACCCACGACCTTCCGCTCCCGAGGGGGACGCTCTAACCACTCGGCCACCGGGAAAGGGTACGCTTGTTTGCTAGTAATATCAATATGATATAAGTAAAAAGTTGTTTGCAATTTATATGACTAATACATAGCTGTAAACCAACATATTTTCCGAAAAATGCTTCAATTAACGTGAAAGCGAAAGTAGGATATTTCTCGAAAATTCTTAAAACTTGGGTTTATATTCGTATTTTTGATGTAACTTCCTTATACTTTAATCAATTTTAAAACTCTAGGTACCAAAATAATCGTCTTAAAATCCTCTACATCTCACTTGCTTAAGGTGTGGACTTATTTCTAATGAGCTTTGAGATATTAGCCGTAGAACTTTGACAACACGGCAGAATCGCTGAAATTCTACATGTTTAAATTCTTATTTTTGATGTAACTTCCTTATACTTTGTTCAATTTCAAAACTTAAGGTACCAAAATAATTGTCTGAAAATTCTCTACATTTCACATGCTTTATGTTTAGGAATATTACTAATACTTTTTGAGATACAAGCTCTTAAACCACCTGAAAAATGAAAAATTCACCAAAGCTACATACACGAATTTCGTTTTTTCCCCATTCCTCCATCAATCTTTAACCAATCATTACAGTTTAGGCATCAAAAGAACGGCCAAACATTGCTCTACAAATAACATTCATCATCATATTTTGAAAAATCAAAGGTTTTCGAGGTATAAACTGTTAAACAAACTGGGGGTTACCAAATTTTCATTTTTCCGCCATAACTCAACCAATTCAACCCCGATCATCAAAAACTAAATATCATCTGAAAGGTCTTTCTAAGCACTACAAATTATACGCATAATGTCTCGATAGAATATTTACCGTTTTTGAGATATTTAAGGCCGAAGAAAAAACCGTGAATTGATATATGACCTTGACCTTTGGGATTTGCCGGAAACGAAAGTGACATGGCTCCATAGAATCTAACACTGCATCTTCAGACAAAATTTCAAGCAAATCATACAAAAAATGAAGCCTACAGGGCTTAAAAACCGTTAAGTTTTAATACGAAAGTTTTAATAGCATTATGACGTCATGTGAAGTCATTTGGTGTTCATCTTTTCAGAATATGAAGAAGACCTAGAGATTAATATTCAGTCCAAATATTAGCTTTCTTGCTCTTCTGGAAGCGATTTTATACGCATTTGAAATTTGACGTCATTAGTTCGAATCTTGGATTCGCCATGAAACTTTGCCTTTTCGAATTTGGAAAAAACGGACACAGGATGCACAACTAGAGCCTAACATACACATTCTGTGAAATTTTGATGAAAATCGGTTCACAAACAATGGCTGTAGACCGCGTACAAACTTTTGTAGCATATTTCAAATGTGACGTCATATGACGTCATAGGCATATGAAAATTATAGAAATCAAAATTTCCTCACGTGACTAAAAAGTCATAAAAATTTCATCGTCCTAGGAGTATTGCAACATAGAAAAATAAGCGTTTAGTTAGGAAGAAAAAAAGAATAATAAGAAGAAGCAGAAGAAGAAGAAGAATAAACAGTACAAACCCAATAGGACTTTCTGCTTTAGGCAGAAAGTCCTAACTAGATTTCATTCGTTGATACGAATGATAGGACTTTCTGCTAACATTGAAAAATATAAAGATTAATTCCGTTAGAAAGAATATATATTAAATACCCTTCCTTATACTTTTTTTTTTCGTATGGACTTCTCATGCATGAACTTTTTGAAATAAGCCATATTCCAAAAATAAACAAGTAACTGGTGATGCAAGCAACACATGATTCCTCTACCGGTGAGTTGCATAATTTTTCCATTACCACACCAAGCAGAATTTTGGTCCAAGAAAAACAAAACTTTGGTTTAAGTAAATGTAAGGGAATATTTAAGTTATGACCATTTAAGCAAGACTTACATGTAGAGTTGTTGTCTCTGCTGTGCCCACTATACAATTCATGCAAGCAAGACAATGCAAGAAATAGAATTAATAATAGTTACCTTGCCTGATCCAAAATGTTTTTCTTTAGTCTTTAGTCTTGTTGATGAGAAATGAGAACTTTCACTCTGCATCACCACCCTGACTATATACATGCCTTATAAAATTTATATTAAGTTATCGCGGTCGCGGGGATCCCATTTTTTGCCATATTTTCACTATTCCGTTACCATAGCAACCACAATTTTAGTCAAAGAACAAAAATAAAATGATGTGCATAATCTACATATTGCCATCTAGTCATATACCAAGGTTCATCAAGTTAGCTTGCTTAGTTATAAAGTTATCATGGGATCCCATTTTGCATATTTTCACTATTTCCATTAACATAGCAACAACAATTTAGTTGAAGAACAAAAATAAAACAACGTGCATAATCGACAAATTGCCATCTAGTCATATACCAAGTTTCATCAAATTACCTTGCTTAGTTATAAAGTTATCGCGGGATCCCATTTTTTGCCATATTTTCACTATTTCCGTTACCATAGCAGCCACAAATTTAGTCGAATAAAAAAATAAAACAATGTGCATAATCTACACATTGCAATCTAGCCATATACCAAGTTTCATCCAGTTAGCTTGCTTAGTTATAAAGTTATCGCGGGATCCCATTTTTGCCATATTTTCATTATTTCCGTTACCATAGCAACCACAATTTTAATCGAAGAACAAAAATAAAACGACGTGCATAATCTACACATTGGCATCTAGTCATAAACCAAGTTTCATCAAGTTAGCTTGCTTAGTTATTAAGTTATCGCGGGATCGAGATTTGAGCGGACAGACAGACGGACGGACGGACGACGGAGGGCAAACCTATAGTCCCCTCCGGTGTGAACTCCGGTAGGGGACTAATAAATCTTTATTTTGATATCGCTTTCTTATAACTTGACCAATTTTACTATTCTAGGTACCAAAATTAATGGCCTGAAATTCCATTGTAGCATATTTGGTTCTAGTTTTATAGGTATTCAAAATATAAACAATTAAACTTAAACCTCTTAATTCTGCATATCAAAATAATTTTTTATTTTCGTGTACAGTCGCGGGAATGAAATAGTAAATGCTACCATGCAATAGAATCGTCGACGCGTGTAGCCTCGTGAGTAAAATTCAAATAACGCTTGTACATACGATCGAGACGACTGTATTACACAAAGTTACTAAATTTTGCGCTTTTAGCTAATGCCTAGGTCACACATTCAGGATTTTTACTGCCGTCCTTTATAGACCCATTCCCGATTAAAATGTGTCAAAAGTCTGATCAAGATCCTGTGATTCGTGGCTGGAAATTCAAACTTTTATTAAAATTTGTAAACACATTTATTTAATCACGACAACAATCAGATTTATAGACCCATTCCCGATTAAAATGTGTCAAAAGTCAGATATTGTCAGGAGGCGTCCCGATCCAGCCGTTTCCAGCAGAATTCGTCCCGATTACCCCGTTCTCAATCCGATTCTGATCCGATACAGCAGAATCTGTCACGACATAGTCACGATTGTAATCCGACTAGACAAAATCGGCTGAATTTCCCGAATGTTACGGACGCAACCTAACTGTCAGGAGTGCTTGGCCGACCTCTCCGGACCATTCCCGATCCGTAGGACTCTGTTACGAACATATACGACTGCGTTCAGACAATGATAGGACATTGAGGATAGTAATCCGACTTTTTCGCTTTTTCGTGTCGTAGCGCTGTCTGATCTCAAACGGGAGCCATAATCGGCACTGTGTGAACGCCGCATTACAGACAAATTAGCTTGCAGCGTCTTGAACGGATGACAGGTGTTGATCATTTTGTTTCAAACGTCTACACTTATACACGCTCATGGTATCTCAAGCTGGCAATTAAATTACATTGTACTATAACATATATTTTCATATAGGTTATCATTTATCATAAATTTGGAATATAGCTTGTACAACATTTATCGATTTATGCAACAATAAAGTCGGGAAATTGCAATGTTTCAACAACGGTCTAAATGACATATCTCAAAACGCTCAAAGGATTATGGTAACGCAATGCTGCAACTGATATTCATAAGTAAACGTAAATAAAATGATTTGACAAAACATTAAATCATTGTCAACACTTGTTTAGTTTGTTTGTTTGTGTGTTGGGTTTAACGTCCCACGACAGTATTTCAGTCATTTGGAGACGATGTCTACTTAATGCAGTTATAGTGCTGCCACACTGCAGTATCACGTCGTAGACATGTGGCATGATACCACACCCAGTCACATTATCCTGATACCGGGCCAACCAGTCCTGCAACTACCCTTATATGCTAAGTGTCAAGCAAGGGAGCTATAACAGTACCATTTTCTACGACTTTGGTATCGAACCCACGACCTCCCGCTCCCGAGGCGGACGCTATAAACACTCGGCCACCGGGAACGGTACACCTGTTTAGCTAGTAATATCAATATGATATAAGTAAAAAGTTTTTTTTTTTTTCAATTTATATGACTAATACATATCTGTAAACTTACATTTTCCGAAAATGCTTCAATTAAGGTGAAAGCGAAAGTAGGATATTTTATGAAAATTTTTACAATTGGCTTTAAATTCGTATTTTTAATGTAACTTCCTTATTTCTTGATCAATTTCAAAACTCTAGGTGCCAAAATAATCGTCTTAAAATTATCTACATCTCATTCGCTTAATATGTTGACTTATTTAATATGGGTTTTAAGATATAAGCCGTGAAACTCTTACATAACGAAAAAATTGCTGAAATTCTACATGTTTAAATTCTTATTTTTGATGTAACTTCCTTATACTTGGATCAATTTCAAAACTTTAGGTACCAAAATAATCGTCTGAAAATTCTCTACATTTCCACACGCTTTATCTATAGGAATATTTTTTAATATTTTTTGAGATACAAGCTCTTAAACCTCTTGAAAAATGAAAAAATCACCAAAGCTATATGCACGATTTCGTTTTTTCCCCATTCCTCCATGAATCTTAGGTCAATCATTAAACTTTAAGCATCAAAAGAACGGCCAAACATTGCTCTACAAATAATATTCATCATCATTTTTTCAAAAATCAAAGGATTTCGAGATATAAACTGTTAAACACACTGGGGGTTACCGAATTTTTTGTTTTTCCGCCAAAAACTCAACCGAATTCAATCCCGATCATCAAAACTAAATATCATCTGAAAGGTCTTTCTAAGCACTACAAATTATACGCATAGTGTCTCGATAGAATTTTTTTACCGTTTTTGAGATATTTAAGGCCGAAGAAAAAGCCGATAATTGATATATGACCTTGACCTTTGGGATTTTCCGGAAACGGAAGTGACATGGCTCCATAGAATCTAATACTGCATCTTCAGACAAAATTTCAAGCAAATCATACAAAAAATAAAGCCTACAGGGATTAAAAACCGTTAAGTTTTAATACGAAAGTTTTAATAGCATTTGACGTCATGTGACGTCATATGGCGTTCATCTTTTTAGAAAGTAAAGAAGACCTATAGACTAATATTAAATCCAAATCTCAGCTTTCTAGCTTTTCTGGAAGCGATTTTATACGCATTTGAAATTTGACGTCATTAGTTCGAATCTTGGATTCGCAATAAAACATTTGCCTTTTCAAATTTGGAAAAACGGACACTGGGATGCACAACTAGAGCCTAACATACACATTCTGTGAAATTTTGATAACAAATCGATCCAGAAATAATGGCTGTAGACCGCGTACAAACTTTTCACCCGACGTCAAATCTGACGTTATATGACGTCGTATGAATATAAAATTCATTGCATCCGAAAGCGCATGGTTTGAAATATATGCCATAAAATTTTCATTGTTCTGAGTCAATGGCAACACCTCGAAATTAACACAAATATAAGAGGAAGAAAAAAAGAATAATAATAAGAAGAAGAAGAATAACTAGATGTCATTCGTGAAAACGAATGATAGGACTTTCTGCAAGCTGTGTTAATGCAAAAAGCAGGAGATAGAAGTTTCATGTAATGACTCACCTCTGGTAGTATTTCATGTTCATGCTGAACAATTGACATTATATTCCGAAATCAGTGCAAATGATAAGAACTAAGTATTAGTCTGTGACGTAACATGATGTCATATGACGTAAGGACATGACTGCAAACTTGATTTCTAGTTTAAAGGTCCTATGTTCGAATCTTACTTCAGCCACAATACTTCGGTTTTTAGGAATTAAGGTTAGCTGACAAAATATTCACACCTTAGTTGCTGAATGTACCATCTGTAAAAATTTGAAGAAAATCTTATCATAAATGGCGGCTGTAGAGCGCGAATACCATTTTTCACTATTTTCAGCTCTGACGTCAGGTGACGTCATAGGGTGCTGAAAAATGCTGTTGCTCAAAAGCGCATACTTTACTGCAATAACTGAAATTTTCATTATTCTGAACAACTGGCATCATGTCGAAATCATTGCCCCAAATTAAAATTAAGTGGTATGCTTATGACGTCCTATGACGTCACGATTCTAAATATTTGTAGAAATGCTGCAGAACTGCAAACTGTGTAAGTTTCAACTTTCTATCTCATCCTGAAGTTCTTTAATCCTAAAATGAAATTTTCGGTCCTATGTTCGAGTCTTTTTTTCAGCAACAGAACTTCGGTTTTTCGGAATATCGGTTAGCTGACACGATATGAACACCTTAGTTTCAAGATGTACAATCTGTAAAAATTTGAAGAAAATCCGACCATAAATGGCGGCTGTAGAGCGTTAAACACCATTTTTCACTATTTTTAGCTCAGACGTCACATGACGTCATAGGGTGCTGAAGATGCTTTTGTTCAAAAGCGCATACTTTGTTGTCATAACTCTGAAATTTTCATTATTCTGAACAACTGGCATTATGTCGAAATCATTGCTCTAAAATGAAAATTAAGAAGTATGCTTATGACGTCACATGACGACATTTGACGTCACGACTCTAAATTGTTAAGAAATTATGAAGAACTGCAAACTTTGTAAGTTTCAACTTTCTATTTCATCCTGAAGCTCTTTAATCCTAAAATGAAATTTTCGGTCCTATGTTCGAATCTAATTTTAGCCACAGAACTTCGGTATTTCGGAATTTCGGTTAGCTGACATGATATGCACACCTTAGTTTCAAGATGTACAATCTGTGAAAATTTGAAGAAAATCCGACCATAAATGGCGGCTGTAGAGCGTGAACACCATTTTTCATTTTTTTTAGCTCTGACGTCACATGACGTCAAAGGGTGCTGAAAATTCTTTTGTTCAAAAGCGTATACTTTACTTTCATAACTCTGAAATTTTCATTATTCTGAACAACTGGCATCATGTCGAAATCAGAAGTATGCTTATGACGTCATATGACGTCATATGACGTTCTGACTGAAAATATATGTAGAAATTCTGTCGCACTACAAACTGTGTAAGTTTCAACTTTCTGTCTCATTCTGAAGCGCTTTAATCCTAAAATGAAATTTTCGGTCCTATGTTCGAATCTTATTTCAGCCACAGAACTTCGGTCTTTCGGAATTTCGGTTAGCTGACAGGATATGCACACCTTAGTTTCATAATGTACCATCTGTGAAAATTTGAAGAAAATCCGACCATAAATGACGGCTGTAGAGCGCAAACACCATTTTTCACTATTTTTTGCTGTGACGTCATGTGACGTCATAGGGTGCTGAAGATGCTTTTGTTCAAAAGCGCATACGTTAGTTTCATAACTCTGAAACTTTCATTATTCTGAACAACTGGCATCATGTCGAAATCATTGCCCTAAAATGAAAATTTAAGAAGTATGCTTATGACGTCACATGACGTCATATGACGTTCCGACTCCAAAGATTTGTAGAAATTTTGCAGAACTGCAAACTGTGTAAGTTTCAACTTTCTATCTCATCCTGAAGCTCTTTAATCCTAAAATGAAATTTTCGGTCCTATGTTCGAATCTTATTTCAGCCACAGAACTTCGGTCTTTCGGAATTTCGGTTAGCTGACAGGATATGCACACCTTTGTTTCAAGATGTACCATCTGTGAAAATTTGAAGAAAATCCGACCATAAATGACGGCTGTAGAGCGCGAACACCATTTTTCACTATTTTTAGCTGTGACGTCATGTGACGTCATAGGGTGCTCAAGATGCTTTTGTTCAAAAGCGTATACTTTACTTTCATAACTCTGAAATTTTCATTATTCTGAACAACTGGCATCATGTCAAAATCATTGCCCTAAAATGAAAATTAAGAAGTATGCTTATGACGTCACATGACGTCATATGACGTTCTGACTGAAAATATTTGTAGAAATTCTGCAGAACTGCAAACTGTGTAAGTTTCAACTTTCTATCTCATCCTGAAGCTCTTTAATCCTAAAATGAAATTTTCGGTCCTATGTTCGAATCTTATTTCAGCCACAGAACTTCGGTCTTTCGGAATTTCGGTTAGCTGACAGGATATGCACACCTTTGATTCAAGATGTACCATCTGTGAAAATTTGAGGAAAATCCGACCATAAATGACGGCTGTAGAGCGCGAACACCATTTTTCACTATTTTTAGCTGTGACGTCATGTGACGTCATAGTGTGCTGAAAATCATTGAAATCAAAATTTCCTCACGTGACTAATAAGCCATAAAAATTTCATCGTCCTAGGTCCATTGCAACATATTAAAATAAGCGTTTAGTTAGGAAGAAGAAAAGAATAATAATAATAATAATAACTAGATGTCATTCGTGAAAACGAATGATAGGACTTTCTGCAAGCTGTGTTAATGCAAAAAGCAGGAGATAGAAGTTTCATGTAATGACTCACCTCTGGTAGTATTTCATGTTCATGCTGAACAATTGACATTATATTCCAAATTATGCAAATGATAAGAACTAAGTATTAGTCTGTGACGTCACATGATATATATACTAACTCTAAACATATGTAGAAATTCTGCAGAACTGCAAACTGTTTAAGTTTAACTTTCTATCTCATCCTGAAGCTCTTTAATCCTAAAATGAAATTATCGGTCCTTTGTTCGAATCTTATTTCAGCCACAGAACTTCGGTCTTTGGGAATTTCGGTTAGTTGACAGGATATGCACACCTGAGTTTCAAAATGTACCATCTGTGAAAATTTGAAGAAAATCCGACCATAAATGACGGCTGTAGAGCGTAAACACCATTTTTCACTATTTTTTGCTGTGACGTCATGTGACGTCATAGGGTGCTGAAGATGCTTTTGTTCAAAAGCGCATACTTTGCTTTCATAACTCTGAAATTTTCATTATTCTGAACAAGTGGCATCATGTCGAAATCATTGCCCAAATATGAAAATTAAGAAGTATGCTTATGACGTCACATGACTTCATATGACGTCACGACTCAAAATTTTTGTAGAAATTCTGCAGAACTGCAAACTGTGTAAGTTTCAACTTTCCATCTCATCCTGAAGCTCTTTTATCCTAAAATGAAATTTTCGGTCCTATGTTCGAATCTTATTTCAGCCACAGAACTTCGGTCTTTCGGAATTTCGGTTAGCTGACAAGATATGCACACCTTTGATTCAAGATGTACCATCTGTGAAAATTTGAAGAAAATCCGACCATTAATGACGGCTGTAGAGCGCGAACACCTTTTTTCACTATTTTTAGCTGTGACGTCACATGACGTCATAGGGTGCTGAAGATGCTTTTGTTCAAAAGCGCATACTTTACTTTCATAACTCTGAAATTTCATTATTCTGAACAACTGGCATCATGTCGAAATCATTGCCCTAAAATGAAAATTAAGAAGTATGCTTATGACGTCACATGACGTCATATGACGTCACGCCTCAAAATATTTGTAGAAATTCTGCAGAACTGCAAACTGTGTAAGTTTCAACTTTCTATCTCATCCTGAAGCTCTTTTATCCTAAAATGAAATTTTCGGTCCTATGTTCGAATCTTATTTCAGCCACAGAACTTCGGTCTTTCGGAATTTCGGTTAGCTGACAGGATATGCACACCTTTGATTCAAGATAAACCATCTGTAAAAATTTGAAGAAAATCCGACCATAAATGACGGCTGTAGAGCGCGAACACCATTTTTCACTATTTTTAGCTGTGACGTCATGTGACGTCATAGGGTGCTGAAAATCATTGAAATCAAAATTTCCTCACGTGACTAATAAGCCATAAAAATTTCATCGTCCTAGGACTATTGCAACATATAAAAATAAGCGTTTAGTTAGGAAGAAGAAAAGAATAATAATAATAATAATAATAATAATAATAATAAACATAACAAACCCAATAGGACTTTCTGCTTAAGGCAGAAAGTCCTAATAAAAAAACATAACAAACTTTTTTGGAAAAAAAAAAAAAAAAAACCAAAAAAAACAAACCCAACGGAAAAGAAACCTAATAATAAGAAAAATAAACATAACAAACCCTATACGTTTTCCGCAAGTTTGCGGAAAGCCGTAATAATAATCAGAAGAAGAAGAAGAATAAACAGTACAAACCCAATAGGACTTTCTGCTTTAGGCAGAAAGTCCTAAAAATACATATTAAAACGCCAGTCATTGAAGCCATAATCCAGGCTTTTTTATTAATGTCCTTCTTCCTTTCTTTCCCGTGCAAATAATATTTGTGTGTAACTAGGTGTTTAACGAGGACATTTGTTTGCAAATGACTTCACCTTTTTTTGAAAACAAATAGTATTTGCTTTTGTGACAGAGGTACTATATATAGCCGACGTATTCACAGGGAGAGGTCATGGGCGGCTACAAGTAATAAGACAGATCTGGCCTTGAAACTGTTATTTCAAAACAATGTAATTGCGCCGAAAATGATTGTATTTATAAGTCGCTTTTCCATTGGCCGATAATTTAATCACTAATTGCTTGCATGATGTCATGTGGGTTAACGGAATAAGTTAGTTGGTTGTAGTCGAAGATATATCCAACATCCATAATTGAAGACTTTTTTATTCTTCATTGCGAAGTCGTTTATTGATCATATCGGAAATTCGCCAAGAAACCTCACAGACGACATTGTGTTATCCACTGAACGTTTTATGTGAAAATCAGGTTATGTGATGTCGCCTGTACTTAATCTATAAAAAACGAAGTAGGTTTGTCGGTAACTGCGCATTTGTAAACACAACCTAACTATTGAGGTCGGTAAATGCACAATTTACAACAACAGTTCAGACGTTGGCCCTAATAGTACGTTAGAAAAAAAACCAAAACCGTAATTTTACCTACTTAGTCCAAAAATAAGGAATCCTGTTATGTTATCATAACTATATTATGTTAACGATGTGGTATGATAAGTGTTCATTTCTTTGTATGGTATGTATAGTTTGCCCATTCACATGGTCATTACCTTAATGATTTGTTGCTAATGCATAGTTCCATGACCCACCTATTAGCATATCTTAACAATAGATTACATTTAGATTTTGTCCCACAAACACGTGTTAACAAAGGAGCACATGTCATTGTTTGTGGCCAAACCTATTTTTATTCAAATAAAAGTTAGGGCCAGGGAACTATCCATTGCCTCACAGCGTTGGTATGTATTAGTTTTCGTTTATATTTATCACATTACATCAAAGCTGCTTGCGTTTTCAATGACAGGTCATATTTACACAGACAGGTGCAATGAGGGTGCAACTCTTTTGTTAGGGCTTTCTGCCTCAAGCAGAAAGACCTATTGGGTTTGTTATATTTTTTCTTATTAGGACTTTCTGCCCTTTCGGCAGAAAGTCATATTGGGTTTGTTATGTTTTTTATTAGGACTTTCTGCCTACAGGCAGAAAGTCATATTGGGTTTGTACTGTTTTTTTATTATTAGGGCTTTCTGCCTCAAGCAGAAAGTCCTATTGGGTTTGTACTGTTTATTCTTCTTCTTCTTCTTATTAGGACTTTCTGCCTAAAGCAGAAAGTCCTATTGGGTTTGTTATGTTTATTATTAGGACTTTCTGCCCTTTCGGCAGAAAGTCCTATTGGGTTTGTACTGTTTATTCTTCTTCTTCTTATTATTAGGACTTTCTGCCTAAAGCAGAAAGTCCTATTGGGTTTGTTATGTTTTTTTATTCTTCTTATTCTTTTTTTCTTCCAAACTGAGCGTTAATTTAAGCATGTTGCAATGGTCCCAGGGCCATGAAATTTTAATGGCATATACTTGATGCGATGAAATTTTGATTTCTATGATTTTCATATGCCTATGACGTTATATGACGTCACATTTGAAATATGCTACAAAAGTTTGTACGCGGTCTACAGCCATTGTTTGTGAACCGATTTTCATCAAATTTTCACAGATTGTGTATATTAAGTACTAGTTGTGCATCCCGGTGTCTGTTTTTTAAAATTCGAAAAGTCCATGGTTCTATAGCGAATCCAAGATTCGAACCAAGGTCGTAAATTTTTTAAATGCTTATAAAATCTGTCCTATTTAAGATAGAAAGTTGATATTTAGTCAGTATATAGGTCTCTAGAAGTTTTAAATTTTGAAAATAAATGTCATATGACTCACGTGACGTCATTATATGATATTGTATTTCTAATATTAACAAGAGTATTTCTATATGTTGAAATTGTCGAAGGGCAATGAAAATTTAATGACACATGCTTCAATCGCTAAAAGTTTGATTTCTATGATTTTCATGTGCCTATGACGTCATATGACGTCACACTTGAAATATGCAACAAAAGTTTGTACGCGGTCCAGAACCATTGTTTATGAACCGATTTTCATCAAATTTTCACAGAATGTGAATATTAAGTTCTAGTTGTGCATCCCGGTGTCCGTTTTTCAAAATTCGAAAAGTCCAAGGTTCTATAGCGATTCCAAGATTCGAACCAAGGTCGTAAATTTTCAAATTCTTATAAAATCGGTCCTATTTGAGATAGAAAAATGATATTGGGTCAGTATATAGGTCTCTGGGAGTCTTAAACATTTTGTGAAAATAAATGTCATATGACGTCACGTGACGTCATTATATGATAATGAATTTCTAATTCTAACAAGATTATTTCTATATGTTGAAATTTTCGAAGGGCAATGAAAATTTAATGCCGCATGCTTCAGATGCTGATATTTCGATTTCAATGATTTTCAGAAGCCTATGACGTCATATGACGTCACATTTGAAATTGACTACGAAAGTTTGTACACGGTCCAGAGCCATTATTAATGGGCCGATTTTCATCAAATTTTCAGAGAATGTGTATATTAAGTTCTAGTTGTGCATCTCGGTGTCCGTTTTTCAAAATTCGAAAAGTCCATGGTTGTATAGCGAATTCAAGATTCGAACCAAGGTCGTAAATTTTTAAATGCTTATAAAATCGGTCCTATTTAAGATAGAAAAGTGATATTTGGTCAGTATATAGGTCTCTAAGAGTCTTTAACATTTTGTGAAAAGAAACGTCATATGACGTCACGTGACGTCATTATATGATAATGTATTTTTAATATTAACAAGAGTATTTCTATATGTTGAAATTATCGAAGGGCAATGAAAATTTAATGACAAATGATTCAGACGCTGATATTTCGATTTCAATGATTTTCAGAAGCCTATGACGTCATATGACGTCACATTTGAAATTGACTACAAAAGTTTGTACACGGTCCAGAGCCATTATTAATGGGCCGATTTTCATCAAATTTTCACAGAGTGTGTATATTACGTTCTTATTGTGTATGCCGGTGTCCGTTTTTCAAAATTCGAAAAGTTCAAGCATATATGGCGGATCCAAGATTCGAACCAATGACGTCAATATTTAAATGCTTATAAAAACTGTCCTATTTGAGATAGAAATTTTGTCAGTTAGTAGGTCTCTGGGTGTCTTAACAATTATGTGAAAATAAACGTCACGTGACGTCATTTGTTTATTATTATTATTCTTTTCTTCTTCCTAACTAAACGCTTATTTTAATATGTTGCAATAGTCCTAGGACGATGAAATGTTAATGGGTTATTAGGCACGTGAGGAAATTTTGATTTCACCCCTACTGCATATATGTAGCCATATCTCAATAAATATCGATTTTTGTAAATATATGTATGAATAAAAATTATAGCTGAATAATTGACGTTTCCAAAGATATTTAGTTTATTAAAATTGGTTTACGCAATACAAAGTTATAAGCAAAAAAACTAAATGAAATGAAGCTAATTATGCTGATAATATGCTGTTTTCTTGAGGTTTAACAGTCAATATCTCAGAAACGACTGAAGATAAGTTTATACATTATGCGTATAAAATGTAGCATGTTTTAAGAGCTTTCTAACGGTACCAAGTTTATTGAAATTGGACTTCATATAAGAAAGTTACATGGAAAATAAGATATTTCATAATCATGCATCATAAAAATATGGAAAAGGTCAAAGGTCCAGTTATTGAAACGTGATGGGCTATATCTTGATTTTGTTTTTGTTTTTTTGTCGAATGTTGACTGTTTCCAAAATAAGCATTGAAGTTAATACATGTACAACGGCACAAGACAAAAATCCGTATTTGCAACACTATGTAGCTAGCGAGCAGTTTGCAAGCCTTGAAAAATTCACACGCAGCCCCACATTTTAGACCATCTAAAAACTGCATTGTTATGCTAACGATACTCACATTGCATCAGTTTGTAGGCTGGGATGTTACCTTTCAAAATATCACCATAGTTCGAAATTCCAGGAATTTATGGCAAAACTACGGAAGCCCAAACACGCCAAAATCGCTAAATACGTTTAACTACGTTACAGGTGTCGAAAGGATATAGCACTATACAAATATTCAATACTTCTTCCTACTGAGGCTAAAATTAAACAAGGTTACAACTGAGCTGGAGTGATGAAATTCTATGTGTGATGAAAGTTAGAAACTTACATTTGAACACCTTTTCCTTTTTCTTTCATGTCATATGACATAGTATAAATTTTGTATGTAAACTACATGTGCAAGATATGGGCGGACTTTTATTAAAATTCACAGAATGTGTTCTATTTGTGCTATTTTATTTAGAAATAGAGGAGATAGAAAGTTGCAATTTGGACAGATTATCTATTATGTCATCTTCTATATATATACTATATAAAGCAGATGTTGCAGAAAGTCCTATCATTCGTTTAAACGAATGACATCTAGTTATTATTATTATTCTTTTCTTCTTCCTAACTAAACGCTTATTTTTATATGTTGCAATAGTCCTAGGACGATGAAATTTTTATGGCTTATTAGTCACGTGAGGAAATTTTGATTTCAATGATTTTCATCACCCTATGACGTCACATGACGTCACAGCTAAAAATAGTGAAAAATGGTGTTCGCGCTCTACAGCCGTCATTTATGGTCGGATTTTCTTCAAATTTTCACAGATGGTACATCTTGAATCAAAGGTGTGCATATCCTGTCAGCTAACCGAAATTCCGAAAGACCGAAGTTCTGTGGCTGAAATAAGATTCGAACATAGGACCGAAAATTTCATTTTAGGATAAAAGAGCTTCAGGATGAGATAGAAAGTTGAAACTTACAGAGTTTGCAGTTCTGCAGAATTTCTACAAATATTTTGAGTCATGACGTCATATGACGTCATGTGACGTCATAAGCATACTTCTTAATTTTCATTTTAGGACAATGATTTCGACATGATGCCAGTTGTTCAGAATAATGAAAATTTCAGAGTTATAAAAGCAAAGTATTCGCTTTTGAACAAAAGCATCTTCAGCACCCTATGACGTCACATGACGTCACAGCTAAAAATAGTGAAAAATGGTGTTCGCGCTCTACAGCCGTCATTTATGGTCGGATTTTCTTCAAATTTTCACAGATGGTACATCTTGAATCAAAGGTGTGCATATCCTGTCAACTAACCGAAATTCCGAAAGACCGAAGTTCTGTGGCTGAAATAAGATTCGAACATAGGACCGAAAATTTCATTTTAGGATTAAAGAGCTTCAGGATGAGATAGAAAGTTGAAACTTACACAGTTTGCAGTTCTGCAGAATTTCTACAAACATTTTGAGTCGTGACGTCATATGACGTCATGTGACGTCATAAGCATACTTCTTAATTTTCATTTTAGGGCAATGATTTCGACATGATGCCAGTTGTTCAGAATAATGAAAATTTCAGAGTTATGAAAGCAAAGTATTTGCTTTTGAACAAAAGCATCTTCAGCACCCTATGACGTCACATGACGTCACAGCAAAAAATAGTGAAAAATGGTATTCGCGCTCTACAGCCGTCATTTATGGTCAGATTTTCTTCAAATTTTCACAGATGGTACCTTTTGAAATTCAGGTGTGCATATCCGGTCAGCTAACCAAACTTCCAAAAGACTGAAGTTCTGTGGCTGAAAAAAGGTTCGAACATAGGGCCGAAAATTTCATTTTAGGATTAAAGAGCTTGAGGATGAGATAGAAGGTTGAACCTTACACAGTTTGCAGTTCTGCAGAATTTCTACATATATCTTGAGTTTTGACGTCATATGACGTTTTGTGACGTCATGAGCATACTTCTTAATTTTCATTTTAGGTCAATGATTTTGACATGATGTCAGTTGTTCATAATAACGAAAATTTCAGAGTTATGATAGTAAAGAATGCCCTTTTGAACAAAAGCATCTTTAGCACACTATGACGTCATGTGAAGTCAGAGCTAAAAATAGTTAAAAATGGTGTTCACGCTCTACAGCCGCCATTTATGGTCGGATTTTCTTCAAATTTTCACAGATGGTACATCTTGAAAGTTAAGTGTGCATATCCTGTCAGCTAACCGAAATTCCGAAAGACCGAAGTTCTGTGGCTAAAATAAGATTCGAACATTGGATCGAAAATTTCATTTTAGGATTAGAGAGCTTCAGGATGAGATAGAAAGTTGAAACTTAAACAGTTTGCAGTTCTGCAGAATTTCTACATATGTTTAGAGTTATGACGTCATATGACGTCATGTGACGTCACAGACTAATACTTAGTTCTTCTCATTTGCACTAATTTCGGAATATAATTTCAATTGTTCAGCATGAACATGAAATACTACCAGAGGTGAGTCATTACATGAAACTTCTATCTCCTGCTTTTTGCATTAACACAGCTTGCAGAAAGTCCTATCATTCGTTTTCACGAATGACATCTAGTTATTATTATTATTCTTTTTTTCTTCCTAACTAAACGCTTATTTTTCTATGTTGCAATACTCCTAGGACGATGAAATTTTTATGACTTATTAGGCACGTGAGGAAATTTTGATTTCAATGATTTTCATATACGTATGACGTCATATGACGTCACGTTTGAAATATGCTACAAAAGTTTGTACGCGGTCTACAGCCATTGTTTGTGAACCGATTTTCATCAAATTTTCACAGATTGTGTATATTAAGTTCTAGTTGTGCATCCCGGTGTCCGTTTTTCAAAATTCAAAAAGTCCATGGTTCTAAAGCGAATCCAAGATTCGAACCAAGGTCGTAAATTTTTAAATGCTTATAAAATATGTCCTATTTAAGATAGAAAGTTGATATTTATTCAGTATATAGGTCTCTAGAAGTTTTAAACATTTTGTGAAAATAAATGTCATATGACGTCACGTGACGTCATTATATGATAATGTATTTCTAATATTAACAAGAATATTTCTATATGTTGAAATTGTCGAAGGGCAATGAAAATTTAATGACAGATGCTTCAAACGCTGAAATTTCGATTTCTATGATTTTCATATGCCTATGACGTCATATGACGTCACACTTGAAATATGCAACAAAAGTTTGTACGCGGTCTACAGCCATTGTTTATGTACCGATTTTCATCAAATTTTCACAGATTGTGTATATTCAGTTATAGTTGTGCATCCCGGTGTCCGTTTTTCAAAATTCGAAAAGTCCAAGGTTCTATAGCGATTCCAAGATTCGAACCAAAGTCGTAAATTTTCAAATTCTTATAAAATCGGTCCTATTTGAGATAGAAAGAAGATATTGGGTCAGTATATAGATCTCTGGGAGTTTTAAACATTTTTTGAAAATAAATGTCATATGACGTCACGTGACGTCATTATATGATAATGAATTTCTAATTCTAACAAGATTATTTCAATATGTTGAAATTTTCGAAGGGCAATGAAAATTTAATGCCGCATGGTTCAGATGCTGAAATTTTGATTTCAATGATTTTCAGAAGCCTATGACGTCATATGACGTCACATTTGAAATTGACTTCGAAAGTTTGTACACGGTCCAGAGTCATTATTAATGGACCGATTTTTATCAAATTTTCACAGAATGTGTATATTAAGTTCTAGTTGTGCATCCCGGTGTCCGTTTTACAAAATTCCAAAAGTCCATGGTTCTATAGCGAATCCAAGATTCGAACCGAGGTCGTACATTTTTAAATTCTTATAAAATCGGTCCTATTTAAGATAGAAAGTTGATATTTAGTCAGTATATAGGTCTCTAGAAGTTTTAAACATTTTTTGAAAATAAATGTCATATGACGTCACGTGACGTCATTATATGATAATGAATTTCTAATTCTAACAAGATTATTTCAATATGTTGAAATTTTCGAAGGGCAATGAAAATTTAATGACGCATGGTTCAGATGCTGAAATTTCGATTTCAATGATTTTCATATGCCAATGACGTCATATGACGTCACATTTGAAATTGACTACGAAAGTTTGTACACGGTCCAGAGTCATTATTAATGGACCGATTTTTATCAAATTTTCACAGAATGTGTATATTAAGTTCTAGTTGTGCATCCCGGTGTCCGTTTTTCAAAATTCCAAAAGTCCATTGTTCTATAGCGAATCCAAGATTCGATCCAAGGTCGTAAATTTTTAAATTTTTATAAAATCGGTCCTATTTAAGATAGAAAGTTGATATTTAGTCAGTATATAGGTCTCTAGAAGTTTTAAACATTTTTTGAAAATAAATGTCATATGACGTCACGTGACGTCATTATATGATAATGAATTTCTAATTCTAACAAGATTATTACAATATGTTGAAATTTTCGAAGGGCAATGAAAATTTAATGACAGATGCTTCAAATGCTGAAATTTCAATTTCTATGATTTTCATATGCCTATGACGTCATATGACGTCACAATTGAAATATGCAACAAAAGTTTGTACGCGGTCTACAGCCATTGTTTATGAACCGATTTTCATCAAATTTTCACAGAATGTGTATATTATGTTCTTGTTGTGCATCCCGGTGTCCGTTTTTCGAATTGGAAAAGACCAGGGTTAAATGGCCAATCCAGGATTCGAACCAAGGACGTCAAATTTCCAATTCTTATAAAATTTGTCCTATATAAGATAGAAAGTTGATATTCACTCAGAATATATGTCTCCATAACTTTTTTATATGTTATGAATATGGACGTCACATGACGTCATCAGACTAAAATGTATTTCTAATATGTACAAGTAAATCGCTGTTTGTGCTCTGGTCTTCGGACGATGAAATTTTGACGGCATATATTTCAGATGCTGAAATTTTCATTTCTATGGAATTCAAATGCCTATGACGTCATATGACGTCACACTTGACATATACTACAAAAGTTTGTACGCGGACTCCAGCCATTGTTTATGAACCGATTTTAATTAAAATTTCACAGAAAGTGTATATTAAGTTTTTTTGTGCGTTCTGGTTTCCGTTTTTTCAAAATTCGAAAAGATCAAGTTTCTATGGCGAATCCAAGATTCAAACCAAGGACGTCAAATTCTAAAAGCTTATAAAATCGGTCCTATATAAGATAGAAAGTTGATTTTTTGTCATTATGTAGGTCTTTGGGTGACTGAAAGATTTGGGAAAATGATCGTCATATGCCGTCACATGACGTCATTACATGAAAATTTATTTCTAATATTTACAAGAAAATTGCTATATGTTCAAATGGTCCATTGAAATGAAAATTGTATGACTTATGCTTCAAATGCTGATATTTTGAATTCTACAATTTTCATATGCCTATGACGTCATATGACGTTACACTTGCCATATGCTACAAAAGTTTTTACGCGGTCTACAGCCATTGTTTATGAACCGATTTTCATAAAAATTTCACAAAAAGTTTAAATTAGGTTATAGTTGAGCATCCCGGTGTCCGTTCTTCCAAATTCAAAAATGCAAAGGTTTTATGGCGGATCCAATATTCGAACCATTGACGTCAAATTTTAAATACGTATAAAATCGTTTCCAGATGAGTTAGAAATCTAATATTTGGAAAGTAAATAAGTCTCCAAGAGTGCTTTACATTCTTTGAAGATGAACGTCATTTGACGTCATATGACGTCATAAGGTCAAAAATTATTTCTGATATATACGCGTAAAGGACATGGTTCACTAACCCTATATATTTGCCCAAACATTTGAAGAAATAAAAATATTTAGAAAAATACAGTATGTGTATATTTTTATTCATACCAACCCTTAAGCTTCGAAAAAATACATTTTTTTCAGTTCTATTGATAATAGTTATAAATTTATTGGACTGTCAAAGAAGCCTAATTCAGGCAAAAACAAGCGTTTTTCAATAATTTTGACTCTTAATTCGAAAATAAAAGTACGAGCGCAGTCGAGTACCAAAAGAAAATATATATTTTTTGAAATGTTAAAAAAAAAAAAACTAAATGGTTAATATTTTATGGTGGTACTCGAATGCGCTCATAATTTATTTTTAAAATAATTGTCTAAAAAGAGCTAAATATCCGGCTCACCGTACAGTATAATTAACTCGATCCTACTCTTCACCAATGTCTTGATAAACTTTATCCTCATAAAATATCTCACAATGCTGAATTTTATTATTTTTTATTTCCAATAAAAAACAAATTACTAAATAACGTAACACTTTGAGTACGATTGAATTACGAAGAACGCCGTGTTTTCGTTGTCTCCCCTTAAATCACTAACGTAAACAAAACGATCCAGATCAACGCATTTTCGAACTTCTGAATTCAACGAGACTCAGGTATGTTGTTTTAGTATAAATATATCAGTATTTTTTCCTTCTTGTGTAACTAGTTTTTTTTTTAGTTTTTTTTTTTTTATATAAAGTATTTTTAAACTCTTTCTTCAGTAGATGTCACCGTGTCCGAACAGCTTCTGTCCGAATTTTGTTCATATTTACATTATATATGTATTATAGCTTCGAATATATTGTAAGCATGTCTATAAATGTTGTAATAAATGCAGTGTTATAACATATTGCAATGGGGCAGAAATAAATGCAGCAATATAAACTCAACAATAAAACAATTTCTAAAGCATCGTCTGCATAAGATTGTTCTATTTTTAGATGATTTTACATTTTATCTATAACATTTAAATAAACGCCATTTGCTTCAGTGTTAGTTATGGCGTAGTGGTAACGTCGGTGAGGTACGACTCCGGCGTTCCGAGTTCAAATCCTTGTTGTTTTTTTTTTTTTTTTTTTTTTAAATGGAAATTATTTAAAATGATTACTATATTTTAAATATCTAGTAGATTTTTTTTTTCATAATGGGTAATAAACTTTATCTCGAAAATAATTAAATATATTTATTTTCAGAATGGTAAAGAGCTACCAATGTCTTGTCTGCAACAAGCGTGTTAAACAAAGTGAGAGGCGTCCTGTAAATGAAAAAGTCAGGAAATACTTGCAGAGGCAGTTTGCCATAAATCCTACCGACACTGATGTAGTTTGCGGTTCCTGTCGAATTAAGTTCTATAAGAATACACAGAAGCCATCTAGATCTACAGCAGTCAACAACACAAATAATGACAGTGATGCAGAATATGTTTCGCAACCGTCATCATCTAAACAGTTCTTCAGTCCAGCGTCTGTGAGTGACAAATTCAATATTATTCAATATTATATTACACTTACTTTTTAATATAGATTCTACATATTTCGTAATTGGCCTAGGGGGCGGGAGGTCGTGGGTTCGACCCCTGGACGCGACAAACCGAAGTCATAAAAAATGTTAGTATAATAGTTCCCTTGCTTGGCGCTCAGTATATAAGGGTAGTTGCAGAACTGATTAGCCCTGTGTCAGGGTAATGTGACTGTCTGTGGTGTCGTGTCTAATGTCTACGACGTGATACTTCATTGTGACAGCACTATATCTATCTAAAGTAGACATCGTCTCCAAATGACTGAAATACTGTCGGTGGGACGTTAAACCCAACAAACATATTTCGAAAATGTAAGTTAGATATAAGTGTCACAGGGTGAGAAAAATATGCAACCTGACCAGGACTCGAACCCGGGGCCTTTCTCTTACCGGGCGAATGCTCTACCGACTGAGCTCTCCGGCCGCTAACATATAATTCTCCCCTATTGTGAGTTATCGGTACTGTGACACAAGAATTCTAATCAAATGTGTGTGTTGATGGTTATATTCACTTGTACTTTCTTAATTGCACCAACTTGTACATTCATATGCAATGATAAATTTGATTTTTTTTTCAGACAATTAAAAAAGGTAAACTCGTAAATTTGCAATGTACAAAAAGTCACGTGGTATGTTTTAAACATGACTCTGTAATCAATTTATAAGAGAATTCACTTAACCTCTCACTGATAGAAGGATATTGGATCGAGCCTTCCTATTGACATTATCTTTATCTGTATGTTAACAGTTTCTTACAGATGGTAAAGTAATGATTTGTCGTTACTAAAAACTAACACTATTTTTTTTTTTTTTTTTTTTTTTTTTTTTGTATTTTGCAGGTGACATTGAAGATAGCATCAACCAGCCGAAGTCACTCGAGATGTTTTGTATGTAAACGGCCTGGGCCTAAATTGGTCAACTTATCAACAGAAGGACGTTTCTGCGCTTTTGTTGAACACAATATTCTGATACCTTCAGATGCCAGATGCTGTCCAATTCACATCTATGAGGGATCACTCTTGTCAACAGCTGTTGGTGCTATACAAACAGTAACAGACAAATCCCATCTTAGTCGTACAGCAGTCAATGATCTTCTTCAAAAAATGCGAAATGCGTGCCTCAAACAGAACAAGTCACTGAACTTTGATTCCCTTAGTGACTATGATTACCCAGCACTTACTGGACTTACTCATCAACAGTTTGATGACCTATGCAGGCACTTGGTTGACAAAGTTAAGAACACGCCAAATAGGTCCTCAAGAACAAGTATCGGTTTGTTTCTTTTGAAGTTATTTTCTGGTATGTCCAACAAACTTCTGTCCACAATATTCGGACTCAGCAAGTCAAGTGTTCGTCGGGCAGTGTCAACAGTACGCCAGTCTTTCATGCGAAGTTTCGTACCCCTGTACCTCGGGATAGATTGCATGACCAGGGAATCAGTCATAGAAAACCACACTCGTCCTCTAGCCAAAACCTTGTTTGGAACAAATGAAAACCAACTGATTCTAGTCTTAGATGGCACGTACATATACATAAACAAGTCTAACAACTTTCAGTTTCAAAGACGTACCTACAGTATGCATAAAGGACGCCCTTTAGTGAAACCAATGGTTGTCGTTACCACTACAGGTCATTTTGTAACAATTGTAGGCCCATATTTAGCTGACACCAAAAACAATGATGCAGCTATTTTGAACCACATGCTACAGGCAAACATCCAAGACCTAAGAGACTTTCTACAAGAGGGAGATGTCATTGTAGTTGATCGCGGGTTCAGAGATTCTCTACCACTTCTTGCTGATCTTGGAATTCAAGTGGAAATGCCGGCACTGATGAAGAAAGGACAGAAACAACTAGCAACTGACGATGCCAATGCGAGCCGTCTTGTCACGAAGGTAAGCAATTTAATAATCCCAAATTGGAATTCGGGGAGCAAATAGTCACTGCTTCAATTGTCTATCCTTCCATGCGTCATCTGTACGTCGATCTCTTATCCGCAACGGATAACTATAATTCTATGAGATGTTTTTTTTTCCAGTTCATTACAAAGTAATAAGTAAGTTTAAAAAATGTTTCCATTGTTAAAAAAAAAAGGTTAAAGATAGAAGATTAATGTCATCTTCTATAATGACCATACTTTAACAATAAAGGTATGTAATTCAACATGTCTTTACACAACTTCCGCAGTTTTATAGACCGGTATACCTACTACAGGTTTATTTATGCATATTTTTTGATAATTTTTTGTTATTTTTTAGATCCGATGGGTGGTTGAGTCAGCCAACGCCAGAATCAAGCGTTTTAAGTACCTTGACCATGTTATGCCTAACAGCCAAGTGCCATTCATAGGTGACTTTGTTCGCATTGTGTGTGCTCTTTCAAACAAATACTTCCCTCCTCTTAGTTCACCTGTCCAAACAGACAAGGACGATGAAATTGCAACCCAGATGCTGCAGCAATCTCATAAAACCAACAAGTTGAAGATTATGGTTGAGGAAAAAGGCTTGAACAGGAAGGTTAAGGTTTGGAAAAGTGTTGATGAATGTGGCATTGTTAATTTCCCTCGTCTTAGTGATGAACAGTTAAGTGAACTAACATTAGGTGTTTATCAGTTACGTTTAAGCTCAAGCTATATACAGGAACATTTGGAAGGGAACTGTGACATCCATGTACATGTTGATGAGCCCAGGCTTCTTTCAGTGAAAATGCAGAGTCGGCATGTTTCTAGCAAGAAGTATATGATGTGGATATGTTTTAATGACACTGCTATTGATGCATGGTATTGTCAGTGTAGGGCAGGTTCTCGTGTTGTTGGCATGTGTTCCCATGTATCGGCCATAATCTGGTATTTGTCATTTGCCAGATACCAGGAGAGAGAATCGTATGGTGTTCGCAACTGGGGCATGCACCTGTCTGATGCCGCTACATTTCAAGTTGATGAAACATCTAGCAGTGAAAGTGATTAGTTCCTTTTCACGTGAATGGATGGGCACAAGTTTGTCATGTACATATATGGTCATCCATTTTTCATACATATATGAGCCAGGTAGAACTGGGAAATGGTTAGTCAAAAGAACTGATCAGGTTAACATTACATAGTACAATATTCAATTACTGCTATATTTTGAATGTTGTTTCTTTCATTTGTAGGTAGTAAAACAAATTGCCATGAAGACAGATTTAACAAGATTTTTTTTTATTCATGAGCAACTGTTTTATTATTTTTTTTTGAAAATGTTTTGTATGAGATGTATCTTATGCAAATGAACACAATAATTATGATAAGTAATCAATAACTTATGTCCCAAAATGATTCATTTTGTAAAGAAATATATTACTGAGTGAATATCACATGAAAACAGAATATTGACTTTATTCAATTAATTATTTATGCTAGCCTTTTTTTTTTAAAAAAATATGACAAATTTTTTTAAAAAAAAAAAAATTACCTTATTTTCTCATTTAAGCAAATCCCTTTTAAAAATTATGAATTCATAAAGGAGGATTTATGTAATATATTAGCATAAATTGTGGTTTTCAAAAAATAATATTGAATGCATAAAATAAGGCATATTGAAAACATGTAAATTTTGTGTTCTTATTTCCGTTTCCATAGCAACAATAATTTTAAACAGGTGAATAAAAAGGAATTCAAGAAGATATTGATTTACATTCAAAAATGTAAAGAATATGCAACGGTTTTGGTAGTATGACTGATTCTTCTATTCTATTAAAAAAATTCAAACCGTTGCTATGGCAACGGCTGAATTTGAAAAACCTAAATATTTATATTTTTTGACTAGCCATGAGTTTAAATTTAAGCAGAACTTATTTCCAAATAATTTGAATGTCGGGCCATTTTCACCTATTAGTGAACCAAGCCCTTTGATATGTTGTTAATTTCCCAGGACCATGAAATCTTATGGTATATACTTTAGAAATGCTTTAGAATGCAATGTAATTCATATTAATTTGACGTTATATCACATCAGATTTGACGTCAGGACAAAAAGGTTTTACGCGGTGTACAGCCATTATTTTTGTACCAATTTTCAGCAAATTTCAAAGAATGTATATGTAACGCTCTAGTTGTGTATCCCGGGTCCTGTTTACAAATTCGAAAAGACGAAAAGGCAATGGTTCTATGGCGAATCAAAGTTTCGAAACATTGACGTCAAATTTCAAAAACATATAAAATCGCTTCGAGATGATTTAGAAAGTTGATATTTGGACTGAATATTAGTCTTTAAGACTTATTTATATTCTGTGAGGATTAACGTTATTTGACGTCATAAGGTCAAAAAGAATGTTAATATATCTACGCGTTAATTTCTATATGTTGCAAAGTTGCAAGGAGCATGAAAAAATTACTTGATATATTTAAGATACTTAATATTTCATTTCATTGATTTTCTTATGCCTATGATGTCATGTGACATCAAACTTGACGTTGTCTACACACTCTTGTACGCGGTCTACAGCCATTATTACAGGATGAAATTCGAATTGTAAGCGTTTTAAATAAATTTGATTTGTAACATAGATTATAAAAATAGTCCAAGTTAAATAAATCGATGTAAAAAAATGATTTTCAGTTACTTTTGCCATTTCCTCCAAGTTAAACGGTTTATTTTTCAAAGTTCATTTAAGTTATGGCCATACAAAAGCAAGTTAAAGGTTGCAATTTCATATCCTCTTACTTTTTTTGATTTTAAGTATTTGACAAATGTAGCAGAAAGTCCTATCATTCGTATCAACGAATGAAATCTAGTTATTATTATTCTTTTCTTCTTCCTAACTAAACGCTTATTTTTATATGTTGCAATAGTCCTAGGACAATGAAATTTTTATGGCTTATTAGTCACGTGAGGAAATTTTGATTTCAATGATTTTCAGCACCCTATGACGTCACATGACGTCACAGCTAAAAATAGTGAAAAATGGTGTTCGCGCTCTACAGCCGTCATTTATGGTCGGATTTTCTTCAAATTTTCACAGATGGTACATCTTGAATCAAAGGTGTGCATATCCTGTCAGCTAACCGAAATTCCGAAAGACCGAAGTTCTGTGGCTGAAATAAGATTCGAACATAGGACCGAAAATTTCATTTTAGGATAAAAGAGCTTCAGGATGAGATAGAAAGTTGAAACTTACACAGTTTGCAGTTCTGCAGAATTTCTACAAATATTTTGAGTCATGACGTCATATGACGTCATGTGACGTCATAAGCATACTTCTTAATTTTCATTTTAGGACAATGATTTCGACATGATGCCAGTTGTTCAGAATAATGAAAATTTCAGAGTTATAAAAGCAAAGTATTCGCTTTTGAACAAAAGCATCTTCAGCACCCTATGACGTCACATGACGTCACAGCTAAAAATAGTGAAAAATGGTGTTCGCGCTCTACAGCCGTCATTTATGGTCGGATTTTCTTCAAATTTTCACAGATGGTACATCTTGAATCAAAGGTGTGCATATCCTGTCAGCTAACCGAAATTCCGAAAGACCGAAGTTCTGTGGCTGAAATAAGATTCGAACATAGGACCGAAAATTTCATTTTAGGATTAAAGAGCTTCAGGATGAGATAGAAAGTTGAAACTTACACAGTTTGCAGTTCTGCAGAATTTCTACAAATATTTTGAGTCATGACGTCATATGACGTCATGTGACGTCATAAGCATACTTCTTAATTTTCATTTTAGGGCAATGATTTCGACATGATGCCAGTTGTTCAGAATAATGAAAATTTCAGAGTTATGAAGGCAAAGTATTTGCTTTTGAACAAAAGCATCTTCAGCACCCTATGACGTCACATGACGTCACAGCAAAAAATAGTGAAAAATGGTGTTCGCGCTCTACAGCCGTCATTTATGGTCAGATTTTCTTCAAATTTTCACAGATGGTACCTTTTGAAATTCAGGTGTGCATATCCAGTCAGCTAACCAAACTTCCAAAAGACTGAAGTTCTGTGGCTGAAAAAAGGTTCGAACATAGGACCGAAAATTTCATTTTAGGATTAAAGAGCTTGAGGATGAGATAGAAGGTTGAACCTTACACAGTTTGCAGTTCTGCAGAATTTCTACAAATATTTTGAGTCATGACGTCATATGACGTCATGTGACGTCATAAGCATACTTCTTAATTTTCATTTTAGGTCAATGATTTTGACATGATGCCAGTTGTTCAGAATAACGAAAATTTCAGAGTTATGATAGTAAAGTATGCCCTTTTGAACAAAAGCATCTTTAGCACACTATGACGTCATGTGACGTCAGAGCTAAAAATAGTTTAAAATGGTGTTCACGCTCTACAGCCGCCATTTATGGTCGGATTTTCTTCAAATTTTCACAGATGGTACATCTTGAAAGTTAAGTGTGCATATCCTGTCACCTAACCGAAATTCCGAAAGACCGAAGTTCTGTGGCTGAAATAAGATTCGAACATTGGATCGAAAATTTCATTTTAGGATTAGAGAGCTTCAGGATGAGATAGAAAGTTGAAACTTAAACAGTTTGCAGTTCTGCAGAATTTCTACATATGTTTAGAGTTATGACGTCATATGACGTCATGTGACGTCACAGACTAATACTTAGTTCTTCTCATTTGCACTAATTTCGGAATATAATTTCAATTGTTCAGCATGAACATGAAATACTACCAGAGGTGAGTCATTGAAACTTCCTTTTTGCATTAACGCTTTTTCAATGACTTAGTTTTAGGACTTTCTGCCCTTTCGGCAGAAAGTCCTATTGGGTTTGTACTGTTTATTAGGACTTTCTGCCTACTGGCAGAAAGTCCTATTGGGTTTGTTATGTTTTTTTATTCTTCTTATTCTTTTTTTCTTCCAAACTGAGCGTTAATTTAAGCATGTTGCAATGGTCCCAGGGCCATGAAATTTTTATGGCATATACTTGATGCAATGAAATTTTGATTTCTATGATTTTCATATGCCTATGACATCATATGACGTCACATTTGAAATATGCTAACAAAGTTTGTACGCGGTCTACAGCCATTGTTTGTGAACCGATTTTCATCAAATTTTCATAGATTGTGTATATTCAGTTCTAGTTGTGCATCCCGGTGTCTGTTTTTCAAAATTCGAAAAGTCCATGTTTCTATAGCGAATCCAAGATTCGAACCAAGGTCGTAAATTTTTTAAATGCCTATAAAATCTGTCCTATTTAAGATAGAAAGTTGATATTTAGTCAGTATATAGGTCTCTAGAAGTTTTAAACATTTTGTGAAAATAAATGTCATATGACGTCACGTGACGTCATTATATGATAATGAATTTCTAATTCTAACAAGATTATTTCTATATGTTGAAATTTTCGAAGGGCAATGAAAATTTAATGTTGCATGCTTCAGATGCTGAAATTTCGATTTCAATGATTTTCAGAAGCCTATGACGTCATATGACGTCACATTTGAAATTGACCACGAAAGTTTGTACACGGTCCAGAGCCATTATTAATGGATCGATTTTCATCAAATTTTCAGAGAATGTGTATATTAAGTTCTAGTTGTGCATCTCGGTGTCCGTTTTTCAAAATTCGAAAAGTCCATGGTTCTATAGCGAATTCAAGATTCGAACCAAGGTCGTAAATTTTTAAATGCTTATAAAATCGGTCCTATTTAATATAGAAAAGTGATATTTGGTCAGTATATAGGTCTCTAAGAGTCTCAAACATTTTGTGAAAAGAAACGTCATATGACGTCACGTGACGTCATTATTTGATAATGTATTTTTAATAGCTGAAATTTGATTTCAATGATTTTCAGAAGCCTATGACGTCATATGACGTCACATTTGAAATTGACTACAAAAGTTTGTACACGGTCCAGAGCCATTATTAATGGGCCGATTTTCATCAAATTTTCACAGAATGTGTATATTACGTTCTTATTGTGTATACCGGTGTCCGTTTTTCAAAATTCGAAAAGTCCATGGTTCTATAGCAAATCCAAGATTCGAACCAAGGTCGTAAATTTTTAAATGCTTAAAAAATCTGTCCTATTTAAGATAGAAAGTTGATATTTAGTCAGTATATAGGTCTTTAGAAGTTTTAAATATTTTGTGAAAATAAATGTCATATGACGTCCCGTGACGTCATTATATGTTAATGTTTTTCTAATATTAACAAGAATATTTCTATATGTTGAAATTGTCGAAGGGCAATGAAAATTTAATGACACATGCTTCCAATGCTGAAATTTTGATTTCTTTGATTTTCATATGCCTATGACGTCATATGACGTCACATTTGAAATATGCAACAAAAGTTTGTACACTGTACAGAGCCATTATTAATGGACCGATTTTCAGGAAATTTTCACAGAATGTGTATATTAAGTTCTAGTTGTGCATCCCGGTGTTCGTTTTTCAAAATTCGAAAAGCCCAAGGTTCTATAGCGATTCCAAGATTCGAACCAAGGTCGTAAATATTTAAATGCTTATAAAATCAGTCCTATTTGAGATAGAATGTTGAAATTTTGTCAGTTAGTAGGTCTCTGGGTGTCTTAAAAATTATGTGAAAATAAACGTCATATGACGTCACGTGACGTAATTTTTTCATTATTATTATTCTTTTCTTCTTCCTAACTAAACGCTTATTTTGATATGTTGCAATAGTCCTAGGACGATGAAATTTTTATGGGTTATTAGTCACGTGATGAAATTTTGATTTCAATGATTTTCAGCACCCTATGACGTCACATGACGACACAGCTAAAAATAGTGAAAAATGGTGTTTGCGCTCTACAGCCGTCATTTATGGTCGGATTTTCTTCAAATTTTCACAGATGGTACATTTTGAAACTAAGGGGTGCACATCCTGTCAGCTAACCGAAATTCCGAAAGACCGAAGTTCTGTTGCTGAATTAAGATTCGAACATAGGACCGAAAATTTCATTTAGGATTTAAAGAGCTTCAGGATGAGAAAGAAAGTTGAAACTTACACAGTTTGCAGTTCTGCAGAATTTCTACATATAATTTGAGTCTGACGTGATATGACGTCATGTGACGTCATAATGATACTTTTTAATTTTTATTTTAGGGCAATGATTTCGAAATAATGCCAGTTGTTCAGAATAATGAACATTTCAGTATTATGACAGTAAAGTATGCTCTTGAACAAAAGCATCTGCAGCACCGTATGACGTCATATGACGTCAGAGCTAAAAATAGTGAAAAATGGTGTTTCACGCTCTACAGCCGCCATTATGGTCGGATTTTCTTCAAATTTTCACAGATGTACTCTTAAAACTAAGGTGTGCATATCCTGTCAGCTAACCGAAATTCCAAAAGACCGAAGTTCTGTCGCTTAAATTAGATTCGAACATAGGACCGAAAATTTCATTTTAGGATTAAAGAGCTTCAGGATGAGATAGAAAGTTGAAACTTACACAGTTTGCAGTTCTGCAGAATTTCTTAATATATTTTGAGTCGGGGACGTCAAATGTCGTCATGTGACGTCATAAGCATACTTCTTAATTTTTATTTTAGGGCAATGATTCGACATGATGCCAGTTGTTCAGAATAAGAACATTTCAGAGTTATGACAGTTAAAGTATGCGCTTTTAAAACAAAAGCATCTTCAGCACCCTATGACGTCATGTGACGTCACAGCTAAAAATAGTGAAAAAGGGTTTTCGCGCTCTACGCCGCCATTTATGGTCGGATTTTCTTCAAATTTTTCACAGATGGTACACCATGAAAACTAAGGTGTGCATATCCTGCCACTAAACTTAATTCCGAAAAACCGAAGTTCTGTGGCTGAAGTAAGATTCGAACATAGGACCAAAAATTTCATTTTAGGATTGAAGAGCTTCAGGATGAGATAGGAAGTTGAAACTTACACAGTTTGCAGTTCTGCAGCATTTCTACAAATATTTTAATCGTGACGTCATAGGACGTCATAAGCAACTTCTTAATTTTAATGTGGGGCAATGATTTCGACATGATGCCAGTTTTTCAGAATAATGAAAATTTTCAGAGTTATTGCAATAAAGTATGCGCTTTTGAGCAACAGCATTTTCAGCACCCTATGACTTCACGTGACGTCAGAGCAAAAATAGTGAAAAATGGTGTTCCGCGCTCTACAGCCGCCATTTATGATCAGATTTTCTTCAAATTTTTACAATGGTAAAATCTTGAAACTAAGGTGTGAATATTTTGTCACCTAACCTTAATTCCGAAAAACCGAAGTATTGTTGCTGAAGTATGATTCGAACATAGGACAAAAATTTAGGGTTAAAAGAACTTCGGATGAGATAGAAAGTTGAAACTTACAACAGTTTGCAGTTCTGCATAATTTCTTAATATATTTTA
>CM037793.1:47073544-47123544 GCA_021229015.1 Solen grandis | reverse complement strand
CGTGATAAGCGAGTACGCTTAAAAAAGATTTTAATTTAAAGAAGCGGGGAAACCGGGACCTAGAAAAGTGTTCGGTATTAACCAAGTAAGTGAGACCCACTGTATAGTCAATGTGATGGAAGACAGCGAACGCTGATTTAAGTATCCACCATCCAATGTACTAGCTCTATGAAAGATATGAAAAATATTTTAACACTCTTTCATACATAAATACTTTTTACTCTCTAAGTTTTGGACTTTTCTATAGCAACAAAAAATAACAGGGTCATTTTTTTACAAAAAGAATATTGTTTTTTTGGAAGCTATTTGCTTAAATGATAGAATTCATTTTCATAAGATTTTTGTATGCAACTTTGCCTTATCGACTTGAATTTTAATAATTACCCCCAAGAACATGTGGAGTGTTCATGTTTTTTTTCAACACAAAGAGTTACATATTTGTTTTGATTTCTTTTCTCAATTGGGAAATAAGATTCTTAAAAACTTGCAATTAAAAAACTTTATGATGTCAAAAAATAGGAAATTTTTGTTCATCTATGGCGGCCATCTTTACCGTCATCTTGGATTTCTCGGAACGCCAACACTTATGCCAATTTATCCTGGTAGTTTCATAAACTACAAACTCTGGCGAATATTTTGATATATTACAATGCTTGTTGCAAAACCTGTCCCACTTTCCCTTATTTAAAGCATCGTTTTCATTCATTGTCACCCTACCAAGCGTATAAGTTTGAAAGGTTACTAGCTTGAAAAAAAACCCCAACAAAATAAAAAAAAAAAAAAAGAGAAAATTCTACTGAAAGGTATAAAGGGACATTAAGTCTTTTCAGTCACCGTTCGGAAACATAAACAAGAAAATCCAACAAAATGTTTATATGTAACAGTTTTATTAGGTATAAAATAAACATAAACATAAAACAACTAATGCAGATATACATGTATATAGGTATATGTTTCTTTTTCTCGTAATTTGTCTTGTGAAGGAAATTCACATTAAACATGACAAAAATATGTTTTTTCCTTAACATTTTAATCGTTATTTTCTGTAGATATTTTCCCTTCGAAAACGGCTATTACCTGTTGTAAACACCAACCGTTGATAAACGATGGAAAAAATGAGCGACGTATACAAGTAGGATATATAAGAGGCGTAGTTAGACTTGTCAGGATGTGTACACACATACTAGTGAGAAGCGGTAGCAATCCTAGCATATCCAATCCTGGGAAAATGTTTATGTTAGGTTGGTTGTAATTTGCGTAGTTTATAAGCATTTCACCTAGGAAACAGGATCCACGTCTACATATGATAAATAATAAATTTCCTTATACTTACTTTTCAAACGCATTCCCAGTAAATGTATGTATGCGAAATTTCAATAATGACATGCTGCATTCTTTATAGTACATTGTTTTGATACTTAATAACATAATTTTAGCAGACAACTTGGTCTGCCATATTTGTTGCATACAAATATTAATCATGGCAGATAAAAATATCATTTCAAAATATTCATGCAAAACCAAATCAACTAAAATGCAAAACATTTGCGCATTAGCACGGCATGCTATTAATGGTGATAAAACGTATCATTTAATTAAATCCCAAACTGATTTGAAGGAGACGAGCTCTTAGGTACTGCAACTCATTCGCTTCGTTAGTCTAAATGGTACACATATTACGGATGTGGCATTGCGAGATTTGATATATATATACAGTCACATTATACCAATATGGCATTTTCAAGTTTTATATCCATAGTTTAAAGCAATGCATATTGATAGGTATTGACCTTGACCCTCAAAATAAACGTCCGATTACTCCTATAAATGGTTCGATTTATCTAATTGACTTTCTTAGTCGAAAATGCTTACTACGAGTATATATAGTATATAGTTCCGTTGTCTTGACCTTCATTCTGACTTTCTATATGCTATTGAACTATTGTTATCTTTATTAACAAACTTTCAAAATAAAATTCGCAGTTTATGAACCCACGAACTTCCGGTTACGAGATAGACGCCGCTCTAACCACTCGAACAGCGGGACTTGTTTCCTTGAAATCAGGACCCTTTATAACAAAAATGTATATGTACTTCCGGCACGAAATTAATCATATCCAAGAAAGACGTACACATTAACTTTATCACGACAGTAATTTTCACGGGACTTTCAATCCACGCAAATGTATTTAATACACATGTACATGAACTTTGAATAAACATTTCACCATTTCTGCAGTTAATGTACATGTCAGTAAGTCTAGCTATTTTATTACATATTGATATGTTAATCTGACGCCATTATCAGGTTTCGGAGATCGCGTTCCTTTTAAATAAAAACAGCAAAAAGACTGCCGTTTCTATCTGGAAACTAACAAATGACAATGAATATCATAATGCAAATTGGTCAACCCCTGATAGTTCTCCAGGTTTCTGATGGTAATTTAATTTGTGTCCTCGTGGTCCATTGGTAATTTTGTTGAAAATCTCGAATCTATCTAGGGATAAATATTTGCATGCCCTTATTTGTAGTTGACTTCTTTGGCAGCAACGATATAAGTCTCTTTGAAAATGTAGATGTAGTTAACAAAGAACAAATATATTGTAAAAAATGATCGCGGAAAAAAAGAAAAGTCACTATTCTCACCAAAATCGTTTTTAAATTTGTTTTTAAATTGGATTGCTTATTTCAAATTTTGTACTTATTAGCTGATTACAGTGGTACAAACAGGTACAAACATCTTTTTTTTCCAAAAAATGTTATGACTGCAAAATCAAAACAAAATCAATTCTGTTTTCAAGGGTTTGAATTTGTTATTTCTTTTTTTAAACCGACATTATATAATTAATATATATATATATATATATATATATATATATATATATATATATATATATATATATTATATATATATATATGTCCAGCATTTAAGACATTTCTTTCGTAATTGGGCAGTAATCACGAAAATATGTTTTATCTATAGTTAACATCTTTATAATAAAGCCAGTATATATTCTGTTCAACTTCCACATGGTCTTTTCGTTTTCACTGGTCAAATCGCAGTCACGTGGTGACCCCACAGTGGTGTCCTCTATGTAAGGTCATTGAACTTTTTGGTGAGTTTACCACCTTTTACAGGGGGTTTCCCCTAGCCAAAAATTGACAGGTTTTTTTCTCCAAAATAAATGCCTAATTACCCAGTAAAATATTTTTTCCCAAAGAAATAATTCATGGAAGTTTAATAAAATTTGTGTTAATGTTGATCTGAATCTTTCTTGGACATATAACACCTTTACTTAGACAATTTATTTTTAATGTAAAACATTTTCATTTATCTTGTTATTTCTCAATTTTGAATAGAAGCTATTTCTATAGAATAATTAAATATTTAAACAAAGCTCGAGGGTGAGTATAACATTTACAATATAGGACTAGAATAATGTCGAAAACAACAACAGTGGATTTGGTATTGACTACACGGAATATAGGGGTCAAATCGCACCTTTGAATACTGACCCCCCTATATTTCCGTGCAGGGTCAGTGCCAAACCCAATAATTGTAACAATCTGGTGTGTGTTTGTGTAGTGGACAATGTTTCTTTGAGAACAAAAAGCGTTAAAAAGCTGTCGTTGAAAATTTACTCAAGCAAAGTCAAGCTCAGTACAATTAATTAATTGATAGGGGAAAAAACAAAACAAAAAAAAACGTAATTAAACGTAACAATGAACTTATGAACTTAGTCATAACCCTTCATAGTGACGTCATGACGTTGACGTCCTTAATGGATTTAGTACCGTAATTCTATGAAGTAGATATATTTCTTCTTAATCGTTTTTAAGCCAGACAATTTAATTCCCGGTAACTTTGGTAATCCATGTTTCAGTAGTAAATATATTGAAGACTTGGCCACATTTGTGGATTTGTGGTCCTAATAAATCTCCAAACCCATGGAGTGTTGGTCTCTCTGTGAAATTGCCAAAGGAAATATATATTCTTCTTTTCTAAATATAGGGTCTATGTTATGTGTGCATTAGTATATTTGCCAAATTTTGAGGGTCCAAAGTCACAATATTAGTAGCTTTGGGGTCTTTTTGTATACATTTCGGTCCTGGCTTATTGGAAATTTTATACTAGTTTTGTATTTTCCATGCATTCAATTTTATTTGTAACTTATAGAAGAGAATATACATGTATTATTATTTACAAAATGTGATAGAGATATTCTGAAAATATGATATCATTTCAATTATTCATATAGAGTTTAAAAATAGTTCCAAATGTTGTTTTTTTTCCAAAATTTTAGACAACAATGATGTTCTCTCATGCTACAATGTCCCCCTTCTTTCTTAAATAATTTATTTTAGTTATAGTCTAAAGTATCTACATGCTAAATCTAGAAAAAATCTCTTCGATAGAAATAGTAAATGTTAACGGTAAATTAGGCATCATGTAAACATCATGTAAACAAAAACATCATGTAAACATCATGTAAACAAAAAACAACATATATTTTGTCTGTTACTTTACAGAGCGCCGCATTTAGGACTGCTTTTTGCTATAAAAACGTAGGAATAAATAATATTTGCGTATAAAATTTTGTTGTTAACTTATCTGAAAAATATCATCAATGGACATCTGTTTTTCTATGATTTCTCATCAAGTGTGTAAGGCATTTTAACCAAATTGGGCATACAAATCTAATATCATTATACTTGACTTGATTTCAAATTTATGATATTTGGTTAATTAAATTAAAAGTTTCATGTTAACTCAATGTAAATAAAACTAGACTTTAACTTAATATCCTAGGAAAGTTGTTTTACTGTTTAGATCAGGAGTTAAACATATACACCTTGCAAGTGAAAACCGTTTTCATAACAGGTATGTTTGATTTTAATGTCAGAGGCCCAGCTAAGTTCTGTTTTGTCTTCTCAAAATTTAGCGTTTCTAATGTGTAAACATAATGAATAATTTATGTATTTCATAATATGAGTATTTCTAATTCAGTACTGTGTTACTTCAGTACTGTGTCATTTCTTTTATTCTGATACAGTGTTATCCAGTATACTAGTATCACATATTTTAACTGTCAAATATGTTATTTGAACCTAAAGAAGGACATCTTTTCAGCATAACTTTCGTAATTTAACAAAGAAAAGATGTACTGCATAAAGGAAAACACCCAAGAAAAGGTAAAATATCTTGATTTTTAAAGAATGAAGAAAAAGTACTAGTAATTCTTTGTTTTAACTTACACTGCGTAATTATGGCTTCATAACAAACAGCCACACTTTCCAATAGCAACAATATGGAAACATATTTAAATATAAGATAAATTTTAAAATTATGATCTTTATTGCATTTTAGGTGCAAATAATTCGTTTTGCCTAGATACGCGTGCCTGGTTCTGTGTACCTCTGACTGCGAAAGTGTTGCTTCCTCATGGAACTGTTTGCAACCCGACTATATTACAGTATCACGAAATAATACAGTAAACGAAAATTCCTTTGCAACTGATTAAATAACTTCAATTGCACCGTTTCTTTCCCTTATTTCTGTTTGTGCTTCCTAATTCTATTTGCTTTCATCCAACTCGTGCAGTGTTTATTCTGTAACTTTCTATAATCAGAACTATTTACTCTCCGAAGAAAAAATATATTATGTGTGTGTTTGTTTTGGAATGCAACAGATGTAGCTATAGTTGGTGTGCATGTGAGAAAGGTAAAATGTTGCAGAGTTAATTGACCATAACTCAATAGGACTAGGAACAGGCCCGGATCCGATATATATTTCTCGAAACTTAAAGACCTAATGCCTAGGTCCCACTGGAAAAAAAATCATCGGCGATGTGGAAATACACAAATTTTCTCCTGGTGGCTTCCGATGTTTGAGCAAAAAGAAAGAACAGTCCCATGAGAAATGGAACTAATTAGGCATCGGGATTGGTCCGTTTAACGTTTACTGTTTCGGCTATGCTACTATCGGGGATGGCTCCCGGTGTTCAGGACATCTCCGATGATGGGCGAAGGTGCCCCGGATCTTAACCGAATTTCAAACATCATCGGCGGAGCATCCACGTAGATAAGGGGATGTATCGTTGAGTACATGCGAACCATCCTTGGCGCCTCGGGGAAAATTATGGAGATTAAGAGAATTTAATGGTGGAATTAAAAGACAAAATCAAGGGAAGACTTTTTAGGGGTTTATGAGAATGCCCCCAGCGATGTTCAGTGGCCTTTTTGACCGTCTCAGTCTAAGATTGCCATAAACAGCAACGAATTTCAGGGTGCGCTTTCCAACCCTTTCCGATTTTTTTTTGCGAATAATGAGTCACAGAAAGGTCGGCGAACGTTCAAATATTCCCGAATGCTCCCCCGATACTTCAGCGATACTTCCCCGAAGCTACTGGGATTCCTCCTTTCCTTTAGAAAGGGCATTATTCCTTCCCGGTTTCTTGTGAATTTTCAATCACAAACTGGCATAAAATATTTATTACGTGTTTTCTGGACCCCACCCCCACTCCAAATGTAAAAAAGTGACCTGTGTATACACTATCAATTAGTAAATGCATTGAAAAATCATAAATCATCCCAAAGCCCTGCTGTCACCTTGGCAAACGTTTCATTGTGTCTGCTCTAATTTGGAATCAGTCAAACGCTTGTGTTGCATGTCACAGACGTCAATTAATACACTGATAGTGATTAGTATAAATTTAAGTCATATTAATTGTGCATATTATAGTAAAATTAATAAACGAGGATCAAATCAAACTCTATGTTATATACACTTTTGAACTGCGAAAAAACAACAAAAAAACATTTATTTTATGATTTTATGGACCGCTTGAGTGCTCTGTTTCTCTATTTCTCTTACAGATTATATGGTGAACATAAATATATGTATTTAATCATATTTAAAACAACAAATGGACAATAACAGATATGTCAATGTTCATATATTTAATAGAATGTAACCAATTTATGCCATTTTTAAGATCCCAAAAATATAATATAATACTGTATTGTGAAAAGACAATAATAACCTTCTCAATCACTTTCATTTTCATATTTTTTTTCCAATTTATTTTTCACATTTAAGGAGATTTAATATAGGCAAAAAGTCCCCCAGCTGTACTAGAACTCGCAACCTAGCTTTGCAGCCAGAATTAATTCGTATTAATGACAGTACAAATCATACACAAAAAAATATTTTCACGGGTCTAGATATATTGTTTTGAGGGATGTGAGTTAGAGACCAGGCTACCATTTATGTTTTTTGTATGCGAGAAATCTTTACGGAGGATGTGAGTCTAGTATCGGTCCTTTCCAAGAACGATGGTTAGGTTAACTGCCCGCCTGGGTCAAGAATCTAGTCAAAACAGGAGAAAATAAGGTGTATTGAAGTTGAATTTAGAGACAAAGAGCATAAAAAACAAAAAAACAAAAAAAAACAACAACAAAAAACGCTGATATAATAGTTTCGACCACAAGCAATAGAACTTTTTTAGCCCAAGGCTTAGTTATATTACAATATATAAATCCTATACAAAAAAAACCATATTCCCCCAGATACCCCTCAGAATGCATCCCCATCATCCTAGAATCAATATTTTTCCGCGGGTAACATGCCCGCCCAAGGTTTAGATTTAAGTATATAAATGATATGTCTAACTATAATAAAGCTACCATATTTCTCTCAGATACCGGACCCCCTTAGCACTGACATCACAATCATAATCATATCTTCAGTAACCCCCCTCCCCATTTGAAAAATTCTGGGTCCGGGCCTGATACCCCCCCCCCCCCCAAAACAACAACAACAACAACAGCTGCGGGGGGGGGGGGGGGGGGGGAGCAAGGTCCCCCATCCCCCACTGAATCCGGGCCTGTAACCCTAAGGGTTACTCAAATACTGAAGGGTACGACTTTTCTACCCTCTCACATTAACTATCTTAGAGAGGTATCTCACGTGTGACTCATACCTCGCTGTTACAGTATGTACCTCGGTCTGTAGGATAAATGTTGAGGGTATACCTCGCCACGGAGGTACATTAAGGTATTCATATCTCTGACCTCGCGATGTAATTCAACATTGAAACTAAGCATTATTTCTGCCCGGAAACCAAACCAAACTCTACCCACAAAAAATAGCCCCAAAAATAGCCCTAACCCTAACCAGGGACTCTGTATACAGTTATATACGAGTATAATCCCTGTCCTAACCCAAAACCTTACCCTGGCCCAAACACTGAGGTACGAGATTTTTACCTCACACCGTCAGGTAAACACACACACACACACACACACACACACACACACACACACAGATATTATTTTTTTCCGTTGATTTAGATGTATCCTTAATATATCACGATTGTTATCTAGGATTTTAGTATTGTATGACAAATGTGCATTTTTGATTTCGATTCTTTTTTTCTAGTGCTTGGGGATTGCCTTTAGCTCAAGGAAGGTATAGACCGAAACGAAATATAATGATATTGCATTGGTTGATTATATAAAGAATTACACAAACGTTTACGTATTATGTTAAGGCGAATGGGGGCAGCCTGTGAAGATACCGACGGTCAATCTGACGGCCGAGGAGAAACGTGAGTACGACGAGGGGCAAAAGAACAACGCCTTTAACGAGTTCGTCAGTAAAAAGATCTCAGTACATCGAAGTTTACCTGATGTACGACTGCCCAGGTAACCTTATTTACCTTATGCAAACTTGATGAAATACTGGATTCTATTAGTGAGATAAAATCCATACTTCACAATGTAAGTGATACAGGTCTAAACATAAAAGTTCCATTCTTTCATTAGCAGTAAGCATAAAAATGTTTTGAATGGATATGGAATATATTTCATCTCGAAGTTATTCTCGTGCTACGTGCATGTGAGAATTTGTGACAGTGATGCGAGTACTGATCGGATTTTCTACGTGTGTTAATATTATCATTATCAATTTATATATGACATACCTACGGAACGTCTTGTGATTTTTATTAGAATTCAAATTTCACGAAAAATAGTATTTTTTCGCAAAATATCTACCTTCAATTCTGGGACGTCGGCTGGCTTGCGGTAGGTCGGATGCTTTACTCGGCTGCATCTGGCGCCCCAAATCGGGTGTCCACAACCACGTGTAATTAGGTGAAGTGAAAAAAAAGTGCCTTGTTGAATGTACCATCTGTAACAGAAACATCTCTGAAGGCCGTATACCAATACATATTTTTTTTTTTTTATAAGCGATAAAAAACATTCCTATTAGAGAAAAAAAATCAGCAGACTTTTTAGTCTTTAGATAGTCTAATTATTCTTATCATCTAATTGTTCGACTGCATCCTTTCTAAGGAATTTCAGTATGTCGCCAACTATATTCTTATCCTTTTGTTATTGATGAACAGTAGGGCTCAGGCAGTTCTTACAGGTTCCGCTGCACAATTCTTTTTTTTCCCGTTCATTAAACAAGGGCAAATCTTCTTTAAGAAGAAGTCATGTTAGGAGAATTTAATTTTTCCGACTTAATTTTTATTTGTTTGTTGTGTTTAACGTCCCACCAACAGTATTTCAGTCGATTCTAGACTATGTCTACTTGGACAGATATAGTGCTGCCACACAGCAATATCGCGCCTTAGACACGTAGCATGATACCACACCCAGTCACATTATCCTGATACCCCGTCACACCGGTCTGAATGACCTGTGTGAATGCGCTCTAAAGGTCATGGCTGTGCCACTACGATCTCCTGCGTTGGAGATTGCATTGAAATGGACAAATAACACAACTTAAATGACTTAATACGCTATTAAGTTGTCGTCAATTTATGATGGCAATATTTTTTTCCCATTGTATATGACGTTTTGAGAGAAAATACTTATCTGCAAATTACACTTACACGACATCTTATCCAAAAATAATGTGAAAGTAGGATAGTAACTTTTGTTTACATGGGTTCCTCAATCTGCAATAGAAGTGTTGAAATTATAATTTTAACGTGTCGACAATGATAAAAACACATTTAAGTTTACTACATGGGAATATTTGCGCGGAAGCACGGTTGCAGTTTTTGAGCGAATCCCACGGTCTAATATAAGGCGTATTCGACTGGTGAAAAAGCTGAGTTCGTTGAGTATCGTTGATATTTGTGAATCACAAAAAAAAAAAAAAAAAAAAAAAAAAAAATGAGAAAAAGAAAAAAAAGTTTCGTTTCTGGTCTCCCGACCGACCCTCATTTTTCACGGCCGACCCTTAAGATTTTTTTACATTTCTGCCTTTAAAAAGTCTTCTTTTACTTACTTTTTGTATCATTCGGGAAAAAATCCTTACCTACCTACCCTCTTTTTTTCTGACTTGAGACCAGAAACTGAACTATTTTTGCTGCAGGTGATGTCACAGTTTGTATCCATAGATTGCGGTCATTCAGACCTGAAACGCTTTGCGCCAAGCCGATTGTGATAATAGTGCCTTTGCTTGGTTTTCAGCATGTAAGTGTAGTGTTCGGCCAATGTGATGAAATGGCGCAACAAAGAAAAGCCAACAACAAACTAGTTAACTAAATATATTTTAATAATTAAGTGACAAATAACAATATGAATATCACAACATATAGTGTCTTAAAATTATTATAACAAATTAGTTTGATCCTTGTCTGACTGATAAAATTTAAATTTAAATTTAACCTGAGCAATCCAACAGATATGTCCTTTATCCAATTGTAAATCCGAAATTAATCCCACACTGTTGAATGACCCACACTTGATGAATTGCCGCAAACAAATCTCCAAAACAAATCTCCTGGACCCTCAAATCCCCTTCATTATAATTATATACCTGAGTAAAATATTCTAGAAACAACCATACTATACTAAAAAAAAAAAAAGAATGTTCCAAAGAGTAAACAGGTTACATAAGACTTCTAGAATTTTCCATAGAAAGAAAGAAAGATCTAGTAAACAAATATACCAATAAACAAGTTATTTTTAGAATAGGGAACTCCTAATAGAACACTCCAGAACAAAACTAGTAAACAAGTTATTCTTAGAATAGGGATTTCCTTCTACAGTGTTATGTATATATAACTAGGTTAGGTGTATTATGTAACATCTCCCCTCCTAAAGAAAAAAATATGTAATAAATCCTTTTTTAGGTTATTATGATTACAATATAAAATACATTAAACACAAATTAAATTCAGTTTACAGTAAACAAGAGCAATTAAACATGCCTAGAGAAGATAAGTCTAGATATCATCTCAAACATTATTTAAATCACATTACATACGTGACAAAGCATCTAGAATGATATTGTCCTTTCCTTAAATATGCTTAACATCAAGGTCAAATTCTTGCAATATTAAACTCTGCCTTAGCAGTCTTTGATTTTTGTTCTTCAACTTGTGCAAGAAACTTAAATGATTGTGATCACTGAAGACAACAATTGGTTTTTGTGATGAAGTCAAATTAACTTCAAAATGTTGAACAGCAAGTACAAGAGCAAAACACCCCTTTTCTATTGTAGAGTAATGTCTTTAATGTTTGTTAAACTTCTTTCAAAAAAAAAACACACACACAAAAACAGGGTGGTCAACTCCATTATTGTCTTCTTGTAACAGAAATACAACCAGCACCAACATCACTAACATCCACAGCTAGCTTGAAACATTTATTAAAATCTGGTGCTAATAGAACTGGTACGCTCTTGGGTATGCTATTTGACAATCATGATTCCAAACAAAGGCTTTACCCTTTTTAAGCAGATTTATCAAAGGCTCAGAAATTTATAAAGTGGCCGAGCGGTTACAGTCGTGGACTACAAATCTCTCAGCCCCTCACCGCTGTGGGTTCGAATCCCGGTAGGGACTTCGGATTTTTCATGTGAGGAAGCCTTCCAGCTGGCTTGCGGTAGGTCGGTGGTTCTACCCGGGTACCTCTGTGTACTCGGGGTCTTCCTCCACCTGTAATTAGCTGGACGTCGCTATATGATTGAAATACTATCGCAGCGACGGTAAACCCAAATACAACAACAACAACGAGTGTTTTAGTGATAGCATTGAGTTTACGGTAATCAGTGCACATCCGATACGTGCCATCTGGCTTTGGTACAAGAATACATGGGGAACTGTACTTACTTGGACTTGGTTCGATGAAGTCATTTTCAAGAAGATACTTAACCTCATTTTTCAAATAATTTTGATTCGCCGGATTCATTCTGCATCGATCTTGTTTGATTGATCCATCACGTTTGACAATTACATCATGATTGTCGATGTTCCTCAAATTGTCAGAGTTATTTAATTTAAGCCGACAAGGATCAACATTAACACCACAAGTACTAAGGTTATCTGGTTCAAGTGGGACAGGTTTAATAACTGACACAGGTTTAACAATATTTTTGTTATTTCTATCAATGTATTTTTTCTACATATTGACATGACACATTTGTTTTTGTTTTCACCTCCCAGGAGTCAGGATGACATAATTAAGATGACTAATTTTCTTGACAATTAGATATGGTCCAAAATATCTGGCTTGTAATGGCTTACCAGGAATTGGCAACAAAGCAAGAACCTGATCACCTGTTTTGAAATTTCTGTTTTGAGTTTTAATGTCATATTTCTGCTTCATTTTCTCTTTGCCAAGATGAAGATTAGATCTTGCTATTTCGCATGCTTTTGACAATCTATCACGATAGTCAGAGACATACTGCAGTAAATTCAAGGATGATGAGTTATCATTGGACAAGAATTTGTCTTTAAGCATTTTTAATGGTCCACGTACAGTGTGACCAAACACAAGTTCAAATGGACTAAAGACCAAGTGATTCTTGAACAGACTCTCTAACAGAAAACAGGAGCTAAGGGATACCTTCATCCCAGTTCTTCTCTGTGTCAAAACAGTATGTCCTAATCATGTTTTTCAATGTCTGTTGAAATCTTTCTAAAGCATTTTGACTTTCACGGTGATAAGCAGAAGACCTATATTGATGAATACCTAATTCATGCATGACTTGTTGAAATATGCCTGACATGAAATTTGAGCCTTGATCAGACTAAATTGATTTAGGAAGACCATCAAAAGTGAAAAACTTCACAAGGGCTTTAACAATGGTCTTGGACTTTATATTTCGCAAAGGTACCGCTTCAGGAAAACGAATCGAAGCACACATTATGGTCAAAAGATACTAATTCCCTGATTTTGTTTTGGGCAGAGGTCCAACATAGTCATTGAGAACGATTCATCAAATGCAGGAATAGGATGTAACTCTGCTTTGGGAATTGTTTTATCTGGTTTACCCACCATTTGACATGTATGACAAGAGTTACAGAAATGAGACACATCTGATTTTATAACAGGCCAGAAGAAGTGATACAAGACTTTGTTATATGTCTTGTTGATACCTAAGTAACCTGACATTGGTGTTTCATGAGCCAGACTAAGTATTTCCTTGCGATATTGCTTTGGAACTACAATCTGATGATTAACCATCCATTCATCATCGGCTGAAACAGCAGGTGGTCTCCATTTTCTCATAAGGATACCGTCCCTTTCCTAATATCCAACTGGAACAAGTGAAATCTCGTTCTCAGGTAAAACCTTTTCGAACAAGCATGTAATATGAGGGTCGTTATTTTGATCCGGAATAAGTTATGACCTTGACCTTAAATTATGACTTTGCAATTTTGAAGCATGGTCATATAAAGACAATGTTGAAGAATGATTAAAAAATTGGCTATTTGCCTCATTATAAATCTGACCTATGAAAGTGTCAGCCAAGTCAACATCAGAAGTGACATTTTCGTCACTATTGACAGCTTTATTAACCGTGTCACTAATGGCTTTTATTGCCATAGCTCGAGTAACTGCACATGAAGGATAAAGATCAGGAATTTCCTGCTCAATAGGATCAGGTATACTGTCCATGATAGGTGTGTCAGTTACAAGTGGATTAACCACAACCTTATCCCCAGCTAAGTCATTGCCTAGCAACAAATGAATACCTTTAAATGGTGATGAAGATCTAAGGCCAACAGACACTGGCCCAGTAACCAAGGCGGATGATAAATTAACTATATGGAGGGGTACATTTAAAAATCCGCACTCTGAACAAGGGCACTTTTCCAAAAGAAGTCTTCTCAGAAAAAGGCAGGACATCTGTTAAAATAAGGGATTGAGAAGCTTCTGTGTCTCAAAATCTTGATAGGGGTAGGTGGGCATAAATCACTTTTAAGTGACACAAAACCATCAGAAATGAATGGATCATAAACCTCCATAACAGAATCCGATCTAGGTTCTGAAACCAAAACATTTTGAATAGGCTCTTTTGCCTGAACAAATGAAACAGGTTCAATGACCTTATCAAAAGTGTCACTTTAAGCACAAGTCTGTGGCCTTGATTTTAAAGTGGTAAGAACTTTGGGTTTTACATCATCACCAGACTGCTTCCTTTAAATTTAAAACAGTCTGAAATAAGATGACCAATCTCTTTGCAATAATTGCAAACAAGATGAGATAAGGGTTTATTTTCAGAAGCTGGTTTTAGCTTGTGACATTTGAACCGCCAGTAGAATTATCTTTTTTGAGAATTTGCAAATTGATAAGAACTAGTACTTCTAGTATTACTAAGTGTAGGAGTGGGCCTAGGTTTGTTTATAAATGAAACTTTATGTGTCAGAGAATAGTCATCAGCCAATCGGACAGTTTCTTCTTAAGTTTCGACTTGTTTTTTTTTTATCGAGAAAGGACTTGACATCAGGTTGAATACAATGTTTTAACTCTTCAACGACCATGAACTGACGTAAGTTTTCATGATTTTGTTCTATGTTCTTAGATAAACACCAGAGATCAAATAATTGTTCTTTTGTTCTAGCAAACTAAACATGTGTTTGACTAGTTTCTTTATTACAATTTCTAAATTTCTGTCTGTATGCTTCAGGGACAAGCTCATAACTTTTTAGAACTAGCTCTTTAACTTTGTAATAGTCAGAACACTGTTCAATACTTAATTGTGTGTAAATTTCACGATTTTTTCCTGTCAGTACACTTTGTAAAAGTAAAGTTTCATGCTTGCGCATAGCCGGTTTTATACCAGACTCTTTGCAGTGATTAACAATATCAAGCAAATCAGACTTTTTGGCCAAAGAATTTCCTCCTGGGTAGGCGAAGCAATTAATTTCTCCAAATTGAAAGCCATGATAGTTTGCTGCCGATTTTACACAAGAAAACAAAAGCAAAATTCAATTTCAAATATTGAGTTAAGATATAAATATGTCCCTTTAATTAAATACTCCAAAAGTAATAATGTCCCTTTTAAAATATACCCCCCAAAAAATAAAATCCTAAACGAAAATGTTCTTATCCCAGACGAGCCCCCAATTTGTAACGGCCAATGTGACGAAATGGCGCAACAAAGAAAAGCCAGCAACAAACTATATGAAGTGTCTTAAAGTTATTATAATGAATTAGTTTGATCCTTGACTGTTTGATAAAATTCAAATTTAAACTGAGCAATCCAACAGATATGTCCTTTATCCAAATGTAAATCCGAAAAGAAATTATAATATAATGTGTCGACAATGATAAAAGCACATTTAAGTTTACTACATGGGAACGTTTGCGCGGAAGCACAATTTCAGTTTTTGAGTGAATCCTACGGTCTAATATAAGGCGTATTCGACTGGTGAAAAAAGCTGAGTTCGTTGAGTATCGTTAATATTTGTAAATAAAAAAAAAATAAAAAAAAAAAATAAAAAAAATAATGATAATAATAATAAAAAAATATTAGAAAAAGAAAAATATAGTTCCGTTTCTGATCTCCCGACCGATCCCCATTTTTCACGGCCGACCCTTAGTGGTTTTGTTTTACATTTCTGCCTTTAAAAAGTCTTTCTTTTACTTACTTTTTTTATCATTCGGGAAAAAATCCTTACCTACCTACCCTCTTTTTTCTGTCTTGAGAACAGAAACTGAACTATTTTTGCTGCAGGTGATGTCACAGTTTTGTCACTTTTGTTTACATGGGTTCCTCAATCTGCAAAAGAAGTGTTGAAATTATAATTTAACGTCTCGACAATGATAAAAACACATTTAAGTTTACTACATGGGAATATTTGCGCGGAAGCACGATTGCAGTTTTTGAGCGAATCCCACGGTCTAATATAAGGCGTATTCGACTGGTGAAAAAAGCTGAGTTCGTTGAGTATCGTTGAGTATCGTTTTGCTGCAGGTGATGTCACAGTTTGTATCCATAGATTGCGGTCATTCAGACCTGAAACGCTTTGCGCCAAGCCGATTGCGATAATAGTGCCTTTGCTTGGTTTTCAGCATGTAAGTGTAGTGTTACGGCTAATGTGATGAAATGGCGCAACAAAGAAAAGCCAGCAACAAACTAGTTAGCTAAATATATCTTAATGATTAAATGACAAATAACAATATGAATATCACAACATATAGTGTCTTAAAATTATTATAACAAATTAGTAAAATTTAAATTTAAATTTAACCTGAGCAATCCAACAGATAATTCTTTAAATCCGAAATTAATCCCACACTGTTGAATGACCCACACTTGATGAATTATCGCAAACAAATCTCCAAAACAAGTCTACTGATCCCTCAAATCCCCTTCATTATATATGCTTGAGCAAAATATTCTACCAAAAAAAATGTTCTAAAGAGTAAACAGGTTACATAAAACTTCTAGAATTTTCCATAGAAAGAAATAAATAAAGAAAGATCTAGCAAACAAATATACCAGTAAACAAATTATTTTTAGAATAGGGATCTCCTAATAGAACACTCCAGAACAAAACTAGTAAACAAGTTATTCTTAGAATAGAACTTCGAACATCTTAGAACTAGGTAAGGTGTAATATGTAACAGTAGTTTCAATATAGTTTGGCCCGGTGTCCGGATAGTGTGACCGGGTTTGATATCATGCCATTGCGCCGTGGTCCAGTGGTGACTAACCTGACTGTGGATTCAGATATTGTGGGTTTGAACCCCGTTTGGGGCAAGATGTTTCATGCCTTTCCCAGTCAAAAATTGTATGTCAAGCTAAGGAAACGTGGAGAGGGATAAGTATGTTGTAACCGTGGATAGGGATAAGTACGTTATAACCGTGGAGAGGGATAAGTACGTTATAACCGTGGAGATATAGTTAACGTGAGATAAGTACGTTATAACCGTGGAGAGGGATAAGTACGTTATAACCGTGGAGAGGGATAAGTACGTTATAACCGTGGAGAGGGATAAGTACGTTATAACCGTGGAGAGGGATAAGTACGTTATAACCGTGGAGAGGGATAAGTATGTTATAACCGTGGAGAGGGATAAGTACGTTATAACCGTGGAGAGGGATAAGTATGTTATAACCGTGGAGAGGGATAAGTATGTTATAACCGTGGAGAGGGATAAGTACGTTATAACCGTGGAGAGGGATAAGTACGTTATAACCGTGGAGAGGGATAAGTACGTTATAACCGTGGAGAGGGATAAGTACGTTATAACCGTGGAGAGGGATAAGTATGTTATAACCGTGGAGAGGGATAAGTACGTTATAACCGTGGAGAGGGATAAGTATGTTATAACCGTGGAGAGGGATAAGTACGTTATAACCGTGGAGAGGGATAAGTACGTTATAACCGTGGAGAGGGATAAGTACGTTATAACCGTGAAGAGGGATAAGTATGTTATAACCGTGGAGAGGGATAAGTATGTTATAACCGTGGAGAGGGATAAGTATGTTATAACCGTGGAGAGGGATAAGTACGTTATAACCGTGGAGAGGGATAAGTACGTTATAACCGTGGAGAGGGATAAGTATGTTGAAAGTGGAAAGGGATAAGTATGTTATAACCGTGGAGAGGGATAAGTATGTTATAACCGTGGAGAGGGATAAGTATGTTATAACCGTGGAGAGGGATAAGTATGTTATAACCGTGGAGAGGGATAAGTATGTTATAACCGTGGAGAGGGATAAGTATGTTATAACGTGGAGAGGGATAAGTACGTTATAACCGTGGAGAGGGATAAGTATGTTGAAAGTGGAGAGGGATAAGTATGTTATAACCGTGGAGAGGGATAAGTATGTTATAACCGTGGAGAGGGATAAGTACGTTATAACCGTGGAGAGGGATAAGTACGTTATAACCGTGGAGAGGGATAAGTATGTTGAAAGTGGAGAGGGATAAGTACGTTATAACTGTGGAGAGGGATAAGTACGTTATAACCGTGGAGAGGGATAAGTATGTTGAAAGTGGAGAGGGATAAGTATGTTATAACCGTGGAGAGGGATAAGTATGTTATAACCGTGGAGAGGGATAAGTACGTTATAACCGTGGAGAGGGATAAGTACGTTATAACCGTGGAGAGGGATAAGTACGTTATAACCGTGGAGAGGGATAAGTATGTTATAACCGTGGAGAGGGATAAGTACGTTATAACCGTGGAGAGGGATAAGTATGTTGTAACCGTGGAGAGGGATTAGTATGTTGAAAGCGTGGAGAGGGATAAGTATGTTGTAATCGTGGAGAGGGATTAGTATGTTGAAAGCGTGGAGAGGGATAAGTATGTTGTAATCGTGGAGAGGATTAGTATGTTGAAAGCGTGGAGAGGGATAAGTATGTTGTAATCGTGGAGAGGGATTAGTATGTTGAAAGCGTGGAGAGGGATAAGTATGTTGTAATCGTGGAGAGGGATTAGTATGTTGAAAGCTTGGAGAGGGATAAGTATGTTGTAATCGTGGAGAGGGATTAGTATGTTGAAAGCGTGGAGAGGGATAAGTATGTTGTAATCGTGGAGAGGGATTAGTATGTTGAAAGCGTGGAGAGGGATAAGTATGTTGTAATCGTGGAGAGGGATTAGTATGTTGAAAGCGTGGAGAGGGATAAGTATGTTGTAATCGTGGAGAGGGATTAGTATGTTGAAAGCGTGGAGAGGGATAAGTATGTTGTAACCGTGGAGATGGATTAGTATGTTAAACGTGGAGAGGGATAAGTATGTTATGGAGAGGATTAGTATGTTAAACCGTGGAGAGGGATAAGTATGTTGTAAGAACTTAACTCCCAATCGACGTAAAATAAATAAGTTGAAACCGAACTACGGCGTGATATCGCAGTAAGACAGCACTGTATCAGTCACCTGTAGACAAAGGTCCCAAATGACTAAGCTAGTGTCGATGGGAAGTGAAACCCAGACGATACATATTTTTAACTTTCAGTTGTCCTCGGTCCTTTCCTTCCGATCTTCCTACGACCAGTGTTATCGTCTGTTTTCACAACGAGGCCTGGAGTGTACTGCTCCGGACCGTACATAGCGTCATCAACCGCTCCCCATCGAATCTGATCACTGAAATCATACTGGTCGACGATTTCTCGAACATGGGTACGTATGTATCCTCTTATTTTCTTAATGTAGAATGGATTAATGATGTTTAGGTAATAAACCTATAAAAACCTATAACTTCAAGTCAGTGGATGCTTGTATTTGCACTGAAGTCTTTTTAAGCGTTTGAAAGACCATGATCATAATTTAATGATGGATGGATTACCATAAGTGGGAACACTATATTGAAAAACACATATATATTGTACATGTACCGATTACCGATTCATTTGACTATCCACCCCTTAACAGGAAACAAAGCGCTAAAAATGTAATCATGCACTGCTATAACACTACACGGGATTCAAACTCACAACCCTCGAAGTGCTTTATTTTGAAAATGGACCACGGCGCCCATAATTCACATTCTAAACGTACCATGTTGACTTTCTACCTACACGTTTGCACACGTTTGTGACAAATTATCTAACATTACACACGTTTGTGACAAGTTATCTAACATTGCACAAGTCTGTGACAAGTTATCTGACACTGCGCACGTTTGTGACAAGTTATCTGACACTGCCCACGTCTGTGACAATTTATCTAACATTGCACACGTCTGTGACAAGTTATCTAACATTGCTTACTTTACTAAGTACTTTGGGAAAGCTGTTTACTAGAGTTGAATAACAGATTATGTAATTGGGCAGAATTAAATGGAGTGTATATTGAGGCCCAAGCTGGCTTTAGATCAAAAATGGGAACTGCTGATAACATTTTTGCATTACATGGTGTTATTAACCATATGATTAATAACAATAAACAGTTGTATTGTGCTTTTATTGATTTTAGCAAAGCTTTTGACTATATATCAAGAGAGAATCTTTGGATGAAATTAATTAAACTTGGGATTAGAGGGAAAATGTTAAACTTAATCAAATCAATATATAGCGGAGTTAAATCCAGAGTTAAACATATGAATGAACTAAGCAACAGTTTTGATTGTCATCTAGGCGTCAGACAGGGTGAATGTCTTTCGCCTTTCCTGTTTGCCATGTTTGTTAATGATATTGAAAATATGCTAATGGAAAACAGTTCTTGTGGAATAGATATATACATGTTTAAATTGTTCCTCATCTTATATGCTGATGATATAGTGATTTTTGCAACCAGTAGTGTAGAACTTCAAAATGGTTTAGACTCCCTGAATGATTATTGTAAAAAATGGAAGCTATTGGTCAATACAAGTAAAACCAAAATCATGATTTTTCGAAAAGGAGGTAGAATTTCAGATAGTATTTCATTTGTATATGACGGATCGGAACTGGAAATTGTTAAAAAATTTGTTTATCTGGGAGTAGTGTTTACATCAGGAGGATCTTTCTATGAAGCACAAAACACTTTAGGTGGACAATCACTGAAAGCTATTTTTAAACTTAATAAGTACTTAAATAAATTTGTAAACATTACCATTAAAATAAACTAGAATTATTTGACATTCTAGTATTACCTATTCTAAATTATGGTAGTGAAACTTGGGGCTTCCATTCAGGATATGCAGTGGAAAAAGTACACTTACAGTTTTGTAAAAAAAAAAAAAAAAAAAAAAAAAAAAAAAATTATTATGTGTTAAAAAAAGCACACAGAATGACTTTATTTATGGTGAATTAGGTAGAACACCTCTACAAAACATAAGATTATATAACATTATCAAATACTGGATAAAGATATTAGATGCTGATTCAAAAAAGTATATAAGAATAATTTACAATGCTCTTTATCAAGATTTAATGAATAAACCTAACTCTAAGAATTGGTGCTCATTATTAAGAAACTTGCTTTTCACACTTGGTTTTGGAGAATCATGGTATTCTCAGTCAGTGGGTAACAAAAATATTTTTCTTTCATTGGCTAAACAAAGAATTTTTGATCAATTTTTGCAAAACTGGAATGATTGTTTACAAAATTCAAGTAGAGCTTTATTTTATAGAAATATTGTTAACTTTCAGTTCCAACCTTATTTAGACATCATTACCTGCAATAAGTACAGAATTAATTTAACACGTCTTCGAGTATCATCTCATAGGCTACATATTGAAACTGGTAGATGGAAAAAACCTATTGCTACACCGGTAAATGAACGCAAATGCAGCTTTTGTAATATTTTAGAAGATGAATATCACTTTGTTTTAGAATGCAAAATGTATGAAAATATAAGAAAAGAGTTTATATCACCATTTTATTATCTAAATTAAAACTAACAGGAACACTATAAGAAAAACAAAAGCTTTTGAATTGAGAAACAATCTACTTACCATGAATAAGCATTAAACAATTATAATTATAAGTATATATGTGTGTGTATATGTATGTGTGTGTATATCATGTATATGTATGTCAATTAATATCATATCTGTCTTTGCGATACTCTATAGTATGAGAATTACATCATATGATACATATGGCTTTCATAAAATACTACACTACATGATATTACATAATTTTTATTAAATTTGAATGACATTTGCTACAGTATATGTTTATATATATATACTCATATATCCTTTATATTGTAATTCCATTATTATTTATTTATTTATTATTATTTGCTTTTAAACTTGTGTGATGCGCTATAGGATTTGTCTGACTGCTACTATGTAACGTCTTATAAATAGTATTTAATGCCCTTGTCAAAATGAAAATACTATATCATTTGAAACATCAGTGTAAAACATACCTTGCCATTTCTGTCCTTCTTTCTTGTCTCTCTATCCAGCTCATTTTCTTGTGTATCACTTACTACACGGATACACACACTGCTGTCACGAAAAACATCCATCAGTTCAACAGAATACTGTTAATTATAAAATATATCCATAAACTATCCTCATATATTGTGATAGCAGACAATTATTTATCATAATTTTCAGTTTACCATGTGCCTCCGGTCCTTGTAATTTTCACACGATGATAAAAATCAGTAAAGGTGCCAGTTTAATTGTCGGATACTTAATAACACATTGTTTTTCACTCGCATAATGTTTTATAGAAGTAACAGAGATGTCTATACCTGGATATATCTAAATTTAATGTAGCTTCATGGAATTATATATAGTACTCACCTGTTTCGTATCTCCTTTTATCCTGTATTTTTGTTTCTTTCTTTATTTTGGGAATCACCCTTATATTTCGTTTCGATAAGGGAGGTAACCACTGAGTTACTCGATTTTGTTAAACTGTTTATGTAGTATCATACTGCTCATGTTGTTTGATATGGTATTTTTCTTTCTATTTGTAACTTCCTCTTATGTTTCGTTTCGATAAGAGAAGTTATTCGAAATATTACGACATTGTTTTGATATTTATATATATTTATATGATGTCTTATGTGATTTGCATGTTACATGATCGTTTACACTGCTTTCACTTTTCGTTTGTTCATCTCCGTCATGTTTTGTACAATTTATGTAATATGTTTTGCCGCATGGGTCGTACGACCTTCTGGCTTATGGTGAATAAAACTTTCAAACTTTCAAAACTTTCAAACTTTCACGTCTGTGACAAGTTATCTAACACTGCACACGTCTGTGACAAGTTATCTAACATTGCACACGTCTGTGACAAGTTATCTAACATTGCGCACGTTTGTGACAAGTTATCTAATATTGCACACGTTTGTGACAGAGCATTTGAAGCGCCCTCTGGAGTACTACATGGGTACCCTCGGGAAGGTGCGGATCCTGAGGACCAAGAAGAGGGAGGGGCTTATCAGGGCCAGGCTCCTGGGGGCCGTGATAGCACGTGGAGACGTTCTTACCTTCCTGGACTCCCACGTGGAGTGTTTTGATGGTAATAGAAGACTGAATATGTGCGTTAAACTTCAAACCAAAAAATCTGATAGGTTCTGAACTAGATATTGAGTACGATGAAGATGATGAAAATGATGACGAAGAAGGTATTGGTATTGTTGTTGGTGTTGTTGTTGTTGATGATGATGATGATGATGATGATGATGATGATGATGAAATAATAAATTTTGATACTATCATCTAGTTTATCTTCAACCACTTTCTGACCTGTACTATATAATTTGTATTTCTTTTGAGATATGTGTCTTCATAGAATAACAACCTTGACCATTTGCCACCCCCAGGTTGGCTGGAGCCACTCCTGTACGAGATATATAGGAACGAAACCACCGTGTCGGTACCCATCATCAACATGATCCACACCGAGAGTTTCTCCGTGTCCGGGGGACAGCTGAGCAGTGTCGGCATGTTCAAGCTGACCGACCCTTCCTTCAACTGGATGCCTATACCACAGACCGAGAGGCGAAGGAGGAAGACCGAGGCGGAGCCTGTACGGTATGTCCCGCAGGACAATATGACACATTGCATTCTCTCCTTGTCTGTACTGTACGGAATGTCCCACAGGACAATGAGGCACATTGTGTGCTCTCCTTGTCTGTACTGTACGGTATGTTCCGCAGGACAAGGTGGCACATTGCAGGTTCTCCTTGTCTGTACTGTGTGGTATGTCCCACAAGACAAGGTGGCACATTGCAGGCTCTCCTTGTCTGTACTGTACGGTATGTCCCGCAGGACAAGGTGGCACATTGCAGGTTTTACTTGTCTGTACTGTACGGTATGTCCGGCAGGCCCTCCTTGTCTGTACTGTACGGTATGTCCCGCAGGCCCTCCTTGTCTGTACTGTACGATGTGTCCCGTAGGCCCTCCTTGTCTGTACTGTACGGTATGTCCCGCAGACCCTCCTTGTCTGTACTGATGATTCATTAAAATAATCAATCTCCATGGGTGTCAAATTGAGACCATGGTATAACAAGTGATCGTGGGAGTTTTATGGAAGATGCAAGCCTTTATAAACTTGGAGCAAAGGAGGCTTTAACTCCAAGTTAATTAATCATCTACATTGAAGCTATTTAAGTATTTGAAGAACCATGATTATAATTTAATGATGGATTACCTTAAAATGACAGTATTATAGAACATTGATCACACCCATATTACACTAGGACTCCTGCTATGGCTGGCGGACTATTTTCTATCAGCAAGGACTACTTTAATAAACTTGGAAAATACGACGAGGGGATGGAAATATGGGGATATGAGAACATTGAAATATCTCTCCGGGTGAGTATACAACTACACAATATAGAATTATCTAGTCAGCCGATAAAATATGTGAATATAGTGTAGGGTTTAGGAATTGTGTATTACTTTAGCGGTACAAATATCTTGGGAAATGAAAATAGCTGTCGCATGTGAATAGACTATTGATGTCGTTCAAATAGGTGGGCACATACGGTGTTGATCATATTCCTTCATATTACGTTCCTGGACATTTTGTCGTCATCAAATATTTTTTGCTATTTGTAACAGGAAGCTACTTATGTTTTAGACTGATATTCATTACAAAACCAAATTATGTATTTGAGCAGAACTTTTATTGTCACTTTTATGCTTATACCTAATTAACTAAATTGTAAATCGGCGTTCTGTGAAATTATTGGTTTTCGTGGGACACTAACTTCCGTCGATTTCGTGGATGGTTATATCCACGAATATTAATCCTCACGAAAACGTCAGCTAATAATTTTTGCTTACCGTATCTTATCATTGATATCGTGGCAATTCCACAGTGTTTCTTAAAATATAACATTAATTGAATACGAATCCATCTATATACTAAACATGTCCAGGAGAATATCTCAGGAAACAGATAGGATACAGAGTTTGGGATTTTTAAGATATTTTTAAATGGTATTTAGACGCAGTATATTCTTAAAGATAGGTTAATTAAATAGAGAATATGTTTCAAAATAGACTTTCGTAAACGTATGTATTCAAGCTTATTTTCTTTTAGTAAATAAAGTATATATGTAAGCAAATACATAAAGAATGCAAGTAAGTCAAGTAGGTTAGCAATAACTTTAAGTAAATAAGTAAGTATAATTGAACCTGTATTAGTGACCACTTATGCTAAGCGGTCAATCTGTATTGTTATATGATTGACCTTCATTTATCGATTACCTCTGTTAAGCGGCCATTTAATCTGTTTCATTGATTGACCGTTTAAGACAGGTTTGACTGTAGGTGGAGAAAAGTAAATGAACAACGTTTATATGTCCAAATTGCTTTTGAGTGGAATTTAATGGATGGATTAATAAATGAATAAATAAATCTAATTAAATGTGATTCATTAATCGCAGATATGGATGTGCGGAGGGACCTTGATCATCCACCCGTGCAGTCACGTGTCCCACATATTCCGGGCCAAGAGTCCCTATGACTGGGGCGACAGTTTCGGTAAGATATTACGGAAGAATGCGGTGAGGCTAGCCGAGGTATGGCTTGACGACTACAAGCGGTTCTACTACGAAAAGCTCAAATATGATCTCGTACGTATGGATTTTTTCTTTATCTCCCGCTTATATTCATTTTATTTATATTCCATCCGAAATGGATTTAATAAAGATTTATATATTGATTTTATTGCACTACATGTAAATGGTCAGAATATGTCATCGATGAGGGAAAGAATAAGAGCGTTCTGTTGTAATAATAATGACATTGTCAAAAGAAGTAAGAGCCATAGTACTATGTCATCAATGGAGAATGTGCGCCTGTGGTAACTGCTTTTCGAATGGTCTTTGTGGAATTTATCGCAAGCGACGCTATCCGGAGCGCTGCGTTAAATTCATAAAATTTAAGATACAAACGATAACATGTTTACAGTTTATCACATACGCCATACAGCTTTGCCTTTGACCTCGCATTATGGAACCGCTTCCCGTCTGATTTATTGCAATAGAAATATATAGTAATGAAGTGTTTATCATGTTGCTGCTTTTTGTGTTAAACAAGTCAATAGAATATCTAATAAGCCTATAGACCATTTCACCCCGAAATGAGACGTAAACATACGTAAATCAACGAACACTTCTCGAACACTCAGTCTACATACTGGTGTACAAGTTCACAGATTTTTCAATGAGAAATGAACTTTTTCCCAGTCCCTGATTGGTCAATTTAAATCAGTGAATTATACCGGGTGTAGCCGATCCTCTAGTGAAATGGTCTATTACTGTTCTGATTGAATCAAACCTAGGATGTGACACATTCTAGCAACCATATAAATACACTTTGTGATGATATGTGATGTATGTTTCCAGGGTGATTACGGTGACGTGTCTGAGCGGAAAGCCCTAAGGGAACGTCTGAAGTGCAAATCGTTCCAGTGGTATATCGATAACGTGTTCCCGAGCATTGAAATCCCCCCAGAAAGCGTCTTAGTCGGTGAGGTAAGTTGACTTTGATTTACTCCCTTATGTGAGAAAACTTGCTGATTTGTATTTATTCCTGATGACAAGATCGACCCTGGTGGCCGAATAGTTAGAGAGTCGCATCGTAACCGGGAGGTTGTGGAGTTCGATCCCCGACCTCGACATTCCAAAGTCTTTATTTTGGCTCAGGTTAGTTCCATTACTGGTTGGCCCAGTGTAAAAAAGGGTGTGGTAATATGACCGGATGTGGTACTCGTCTTTGTTAAAATATGTCTGTGAGGCAGAACTTTATCTGTGTCATTTAAACGAAAGTTCCTGAAAATTGAAATAATGTCGGTGGCACGCAAGCAAACAAACACACAATTTATATTAAGTAACAAATGCGTTCAATGACGTCATGGATTCCAAAGATTGTGTTACATTCTCCAGACATCAGGATTATGGGCTTCAGCAAGAAACATTGTCAAAATCATCGAGATTTGTAAATTTGAGATTGTTTTAAAATGTTGGATAGTATAACGATAATGCACTTCGTCTCACCAGTGGGTCCTGGATTCGGTAATCCAACAAGTACATGAAATGGCAAACAAACTGTCATTTACCATATTTTTGACCAATGAAAACGAACTTTATAAACGAATTAAGTGGTAACCCGGTGAAAATAGGAAGATGAAGATCCGGTAGTCCGTAATACCTTTCTCCGTGGTTACGCTTTTGTTATATAAAATACACACAGTCTTTGTGTTGTATAACAAATCATATTTTCAACACAGGTAAATCCAAATAAAAACCAATATACAGTTTTCTGTACGAAATGAATTAAATACGATATTTGATTTCAAATATGTAATACATTGTCCTGACAGACTTCTGCACAGGACAGAGGTTAAAACTAGAATCCTCTTTTTCTTTCTATATTCAAAATCAACAAATATTAAAACAAATTACAGAATAAACAGATATGTCAGTCACGCCTCAGTGGGCGGAGTTACTGGAAAGCCATAAAACTGACAAACGGATATATAAAACTTATCCACGATTCATTCATATTCAGTCTGCCTCTGGCAGCTGACCCAAACGGTCCTTTTCAGGACCACCTCCTCCCTTCACCTTTGTCATAGGGGATGACAACATCTAGGCTGAATTAGCCGAGTTTGTCATTCCCACTTTGGCTTCAAAATTCTTGATTTTCTTAAGTACCTACTCCACACCACAAAATTCGACCTTTTTCGGCATTCAAATTCATCTTTAATGAGTTAGGGTCACACTCCGGGGTCTGAACATAAAACAGTTATATACTGTAGACGGACCCTCTTTAAACTCTTTAATCATCAAATAAAACTTATCATGCCGCTAGATGACCAAAGTACAATCAATGAAGCCATTAAAGGTGTCAGACATTGGAATTGCAATAAACTAATTATAGTCATGACACGTGTCAGATATCAAGTTATGAAAAGAATTTATATTTAGATACTATACTTATTCAAAAAACACAAAATTAGGGAAATATAAATGAAACTTTATAAACAAAATTTGTATGAACACGATGATATTAATAATGGAAACATGTAATGATTTAAATATACAAATGACACAGACATAACATAACTTCATATATGTCAACATGAATTGTGTATAAAACATAAACAGAGAGAGAGAGAGAGAGAGAGAGAAAGAAGGAATGAAGGGAAAATATAGAGTTGTAGAGCAAATTATTCGGCTGAATAATTCACCGCTACAACATAAGTATAACTAGCCATTTAAGACTACGGTGACATGTGCACATATAATTTACAGACACAGGGTCTAAAAATGCTACATGCCAAGTATTTTCAGTTGTTTGCCTTTCTAAAGCGTGTTCAGTACAAGTCTATGTAAATCGGGGATAAGTGTCACAAGGGCAATGAAAGCGCACAATGCACTAATAGATTGTCGGCAGGCTTTTCATGACGAAATAGCTTTACATGTAATTCTAATTCCAGCGTTTTAACAGAATTTAACTCGATACAGGCAAAAGTCATATAACGCTAAAAAACCTACGTTCACCTTCAACTTTTAATACAAGAATTTGTAGTAAGTCAGCTGTAGTCGCTCTTTGTTTCATGATTATCCCGCAGGAAGTCCCTCAGTGCATTGAGCGGTTTGATTTATTTCATAAAGTTTCAAAGTTTATTTCATTCGAACCAGAAGGTCATTGACCCATGTAGCATACACAGCACCATGACAGACAGTACACAAACATACAAATAATAATAATAATTCATTCTTAAAGTATATCACAACATAACAAACAGATAATTGATATTATTTGAGAGAGAGAGAGAGAGAGAGATTTCCGAAATCGATCGAGCTCTGTGACGTAGCCAGCTCGTCTCTCGTAGGTTATGCATAATCATGCACAACGTAGCGTGACCTTCTCCTCGAGTATCTAGCTTTGACGGCTGGGGAAAACCCGACCCTTTGAATGTAAGTCACTGAACATTATCTTGTGATTGGTAGTTAATTATAGTTTCTGGCAATACCCGGTTTGTGATCCGTGTAATACTTGGCGCTCTGTCTCTAGTATGGTTTGGTAGATTGAGAGCGTTTCTCTGACCTAGAAGTAGCACGTGCTAAGCGTGCTCTACCTCTCCTAGGTGAAACTGGCTTGGTGTGTTTGTTTACATTCACTCTCAATACATGTGCTTTTTCCAAGTGATGCATCAGAAAGTGGAGATGGCGAAATATGCTCACTGCCTTGGGTTGAATGTGGCTGCTGTGACAATTGGATGTTACAGGCCGCAGGATATAAAGCTGGGGCCCTGTGAAGTGACTGTTGACAGATGCAAAAATGTGCCTGCTGTTTCACACGTTTCCACCTGGGATACACTTTGAGTTTCCATGGGACATGATGGTTGTGGGTTTGATACTGTTACCTGCAAGCTTGGTTCGATACTGATAGTGTCTTCAGGAGTATGCTGGGTATCTTGCTGCAAGTGTTTGACAGAGTGAGTCAGATCTATTGGCATGTATTGCGACAATTCTTGTGGTGGATTTATGTTGACATCTGGAGAACTGAGTTGGACATGTTTGTATTGCTGGTTTTGAAAGTTTGGGTGTGCAGATGTATTACTCATGGAAACAGGCAGGGGAAAACAGATGGATAGTTATTTGCTAACATATTGTTATTAACATTTGAGGCAAATTCGTTAGTAAGTGGCACACACACACACACACACACACACCTAGACCGCTCCATATTTGAGCTCCTGCCACTTTCTCTATGTGTGTCAGTCTGCTTGCACTGGTATATTTGGACCATTCGGGTAACTCGTCATGAATAACACGGCCATCTTTTATCAATTTTTCTGGGAACACAATCTGTGTCTTCGAATGGGGATGTTCAGTTTTTGTTTGTTCGTATTTCGGCCAAAGACGGGACCGGGCAGCCTGGATCACCTTTGGATAATCATAGTCTATAGAGAAGCTGGAACCTTTTAGCATGTACACACTTCCTTTATGTCGCAATAGTCACGAAAGTTAACGATTATAGGTCTTCGCTGCTGCATCTGCTTCTGTGGATTATGTGGGCTCGTGCGAGATAGATAGTATTGGGGTCAATATCTAGATGATTATCGAGAAAGTCTCTGATCAATGTGAAGCAGTTTTCACCTCTGTTTTTCACTGAAACCACGGAAAATCAAATTATTTCTACGGGATCGTGATTCAATGTCTATAGACTTATATGCCTATGCCTCCATGAATTCTGTTTGGCTGTTTGTTACCTGCAGAACTTGACCTAGTTTCATAATGATCCGGAGTGAGGTGCCATAAAAAAAAGTCCATACATAAGGAGGATATGACCTTACTTCAGTATTAGTGAAACAACAGGCTGTCGTACACAATCGCATTGTACTGATGAGCTACTAAGCGCGGACTAATATAGTGAGGTGAAAACGGCTGTGGTAAACATACAAATCAAAATTACCCGCTTTTGGTTTTATACCGCTACGTAAGACTGGCCGCAACCCTCAGTTCTTGTATGAAAAGAAGAACAACCCGTCTTTAAAATTTGGTAACTGAGTAATGTCCCTGGCTTTTCACTATCAAACATGTTACAAGGGGTTTATACTAAATATGATATGCATGTATATCAAGAGTGTCTTCTGACAAATTTCCATAAATGTATATATTTTTCCTATATTTTTATCCATAAAATGTGAGAAAAAAAAATCATTAAATAATGGAAAAGATGGCCGAAGAAAAAATAAATATAGAAATAAAAAAAAAAAAGTACATAAATAAAATACATACTTTTATGACAGTAGACTTATGATATCATGATTATTTGATATGCCAGAAAATAATATAGATAAATCAATAAAAGGTACATATGTATACAAGGTCAATTCTTTGGATAAATTAGGGTCTGCAAAATGCATGGAAATTAGGGTCCCAATTCATGGAATTTCCAGACCTTAGGCTTTTAAGGCGATGTAAATGTCAATGAAGAAAATCATTCTTATCATCAACAACAACAATCAGCACAGAGAGATTTATTTGTCCCGGGATTTAGGTATAGTAATCTATTTGTTGCTCCCTGATTTGCTCCATGGTCGAAATCGAAACCTATCCCATACTGACAGGCAGCATCAATGACTGTGGATTGCTCTACCGATATGGAACCAATGAAAAGACCAAAAACAAGGGTAAAATCCCACGGATGACAGTTAATAACAATCGATAGGGCGCAGGTAGGAGACAATGGCGTAAATAAGACACAAATAAAAGCCTCAAATATAAAACGGGTATTTAAAACTGTTCTCTTCTAACATTATTTAAGTAACATTTCATGTATATACATTTTCTGAATAACCTGAACAAGATACAGTATATATAATTATACTCTACGGTATTTTGTATTTTTTCCCGTCTAGATAAAGCCCAGAAGCAACAAAAACTGGTGTGTTGACCGTATGGGTGCGCACAAAAAGGTCAGTGTCATTCCGTGTCATGGCCAGGGCGGAAACCAGGTAGATCTTGCTAATTTTGTTATTATGCGAACCCCATCTCTCTCTCTCTCTCTAACGGAATCCTGTTCGTGCCATGTTAAATATCGCCATTTGTACATATTAGGCGAAGTTTTAAGACAATTAGAAATGTAACGTTAAATGTCGAAAGTTTAAACTTTATTTATCTTAAATCGATAACGCAACTTATATATCAATCACTCTCGATGGCCCTGATGGCGGCGCCCGTGTGTGGTCATTACTGTGTGTGTGTGTGGGTGGGGGGCGACTGGAGAAATCCACGTGGGTTGACGGGCGACCAGGAATCGAACCAGGGACGCATTGATGAGAGGCACCCGGCACCCAACTTTTTTTAAAGTTTAGACTTTATTGTCACACTGCCTGGGTAGTTTTATGTAGAAAAGTACACATGTTTAAATTGGATACCGCACACTTTCCCCTCAAAAAACTCCCCGCATATGCAATAACTGATACTTAAACGTTAAATGTCACGCCCTGGTTGGTTTTTACGGCAAGCGAAATTTAAGATATGAGAAATACAACGTTAAATGTCACACCAAGACATAACAAGAAAAGATTAAAACAAAATGTTTTAATGGACGGCTTACAATAAGCATACTGTCCCCCTCTTTTTCACTTTTCTACTGTTTTTGCACAGGACCTCCATATTAAAAAAATGACCTCTCTTTATATTAGGCCTATTTATACATAGATAGGCAGTTTATTTTATAAATTTCTATGCACGAGTCCCGTGTTAACTATGCTTAAAAATATGACCCCCAATTCAGAAGCATTGTCCATATATTTTATGATCTTGAGGATGCATTGAAATTCAAACATGGGTAAAAAAATCACTAGAGTGGTCGATTTTTTTTTTAAGTTAAGAATTAAATTTGAATAAAAAAATCGACCTCCCCATATATAATTTATACATAGGTCGATTTTTTAAGTTTTTATTTATTTATTCATTTTTGGTTTATGTTTATGTTTAAATCAAAAGGAAGCAAATACAAATTAACAAAAGTAAAATATTGGATGTATAAAACTAGTACTTAAAACAATCTATAATAATATAACAATAAGAATTAAAACAAAAACAAATAAAACGGCCCCAGCTGGTATATAACTCATGACCTCATGATGGGGAAAAAGTACTGCTCGACGTTCTTACCGATTGAGCTAATTCCACAAGGGAGAAACTAAGGTGAAAATAAGGCTATTTATGGGTATATCAAAACGGCATCACTACACAGACTGTATTAACTACACCAAGTGTTCTTTATATTACGGTTTCATATTAACAAGATAAACATTACGCATTACTTATCCTACCCATCATGTTATAATTAAACAACTATGTATAATTACAAGCTCAATACAGAAGACGTACAGACCGACGACGAAGCGATAAGTAAGTCATGGCCTATAAAAACATCATTAAAATACAAACAACTACTGACTAATAACTTATTTAATATGATCAATTACACTGGAAAGTATTTAAAACAAACACAAATCACCCAAACAATCACAGAGAAAAATATCGGTCACTAAAAATTATTTCAGTCACAGCTTTACAACCGACTGCAATACCAATTTGCACACGCGCTAACGGAAGTGTAAACCCATTTTAATTGGACATACTAATATATATATATATATATATATATATATATATATACAGTACTTAATAACAGTAATGTATATACAGTACTGAATGCCGTCCAGAAAAAATAAATGTCACACGTTGATTTGTTAGTTTTAACGTATTCTATTGATCATTTACGTCAATAATACAACTCACATACATATGATACAAAATAGGATAAAATCGAAAGCATATTGAGATGTTCTCTTAATTAAAGATATGAGAATTTAAATGTTTAACGTGGCACCCTCATCAGCTGAAGAGACATGCGTAATACGAGACAAAAAAATGTTGTGTCCCGATTGGCTGTAGCGGCAGGCGAAGAATTAAAGGTAAAATGCCCCGCCCTTATTGGCGGTAGCGGCAGGCGCAGTTTAAGACAAGCGATATTTAACATTAAATGTCGCGTGCTAACTGGGTGTTGAAATTAGCGCTAAAAATTACGTACAACGGAAAATCAGACAAGCCGTTTCGTTAACGCCGTTGTCATTATTTTCCCCTCCACGAAATGATGATCATAACGTGGATTACCTATTTCAAATAATAATAATAATAATAAAAACATATTAAAAAAATGTTTCACAATGACATTCAATAAATTTTACATAAATTCTAAACGTGTTGAAATACCTAAGCCTCGCCAAGTAAGATATATGTACGCATCATATCGAGGTTTTCTGTGTCTCCCTTCAACACAGCAATGGCGTCTCACGAACCGCGATGACTTCCGCATTGGATCAAACTGCATGACGTTTGTAGAAAGAAAAGGAAATGACATATATACGAGTAGCTGTAGCAACGAACCGCACCAGAAGTGGACAGTTGTCGAGGTAAGAACCATATAATGGTATGGCTTCCGGGAGGGTTCGAGCATCAAGGTCGCAGGCTGGGGTAGCTGAAGAAGAAAAGGCACCCTCCTCCCCATCATTATGTATAGGTTAATGTTTGTTATCGAGGGTTTAACAAATTTAACCGCTCTAGCTCGGCGCAGCCGAGCGAGTAGTCTGGTACCCGACCTTACTACAGAGAATAAAGGTCTGGCATACGTCGTTCAATGGTTGCATGTAGTGGGCCAATCGAAGATGGCGGATCACAATGAAACAAAGAAGGACAGCAAATATATTTTGACATATCTTTGTCTAGGGCTGTGCCAAGTTGATACCATTTAACAGATTGTTGAAACAATTCATGTTTTAACAGTAGGGGTCGATTTTTTAGGATGGCACGCCGTTTCGTTACGAGGAATTCTTATTTACATGCTTAATCTATGATAGCTCTTTTGAAATTATTGTATAATGTGTCAGCAATGGATATACAGCAATATCTTGGATGTCTCACTGCAGGCAACCACTGAACGGCGTATGCCAGACCTTTACTTTCTGTAGTAAGGTCGGGTACCAGACTACCGAGCGAGCGGTTAAATTTTGAAACCCTAGATAACAAACATTAACGTACTTAATGTATGGAATTAAGTTTTGACGATACTGTCCTTGTCCCCGCCCATAAATTCCCGCCTTTGACGAACCAACCAATCATATATGCTTCTAGATTGCTCATGCAAATTTAATTTCAAATATGGCTCGTGTCTAAAAATAGACATAATGCAAGCTCTTAACAAAGACGGTGATAGTACATGGAAGCGACAATGGCTATATGTAAACGCAAGTTTTGATCTCTTAGATGGATGTATAGGTTAGTTCATAGGTGCCTTCAACTACACGATATAGTCACGAGGGCGGAGACCGAGTGACTTTGTCGTTTAGTTGAAGGCAACTATGAACTAGAGCTATTTAGCACACGGTATTTTCCGTCCACTAGCGACAAATCGTCACAAAAGTGTGAGTTATGTGGTGGCATAGTCCACATTGAATTATTAAATAGTTTTAGTGTTTGAAGTTATATTTTGTCCTATGAGATAATTCCATTTTTCAAACCTTTTTTCCCGTTTAATTCAATTAGTAAATGTTAGTGCTTTTTAGTAGGCTTTAATGAAATTAAATCGGTCTGGCGCGGTGCAGCCGCGCGACTGATTTAATGGAATTAAAGCTTACTAAAATTACTAAACTACTAAGTGGTTGAAATTATGTTTTGAAATTAAACGCAGTTCGCACATTCCAAATCTAGTGTTTGAAATTATATTTTGTCCAATGAGCTCATTCCATTTTTCATATTTTTGTCTCCAATAATTAATTTAATCGGCATGAACTTGTCACTAAACACTGTTCCGTTAAATCAACTGATAAGTTTAAAAAATGAGCATGGAATCTCTTTGGCAAAAAAGTGGTGATTGAAATTTGATAAAAGATACTGTTTAGAAAGGTTCACATTTCTGCACCTGTTTATATGCTATTTTGTGTTTTTGGACATTATTATTTTTTCCGTTTTAGAAACCCTTGTTTGTTAGTTTTCTTCTCTTCTCATTATTTATCTATGTTTTTAAATTTGAATTTATTTAATCTCATATTATTACACATTTCATCTCGTAAAATACATGTATGTCATTTTTGTTTTACATTTATAACACTAGTACTGTTATTTTCAAAAATTTAATCGGATATTTACTTAATTGCTTTGTCTAGTAATAAGTTATGTTTTGCCTATTCTATGTAAGCATGTGTAGACATTGAAATTATACAAGTACTTTAAAGGAGAACACCGATACTAATGTTGTTAGAACTTGTGGTCAGACCATTCTGCTTATTTTGTAAAATCTTCGATGTTGTATCATCATTATATACGGCAATAAAACATGTTCCAACTAATCTAAGTGGAATGGTAGAGTTTTTGATAAATCATATCAATTTTCATGTGTCCCCATCAAAAATTATGTTAAAAATTGTTTTACGAGTCATATAAGATGTCACTACTATGATTACTGTAAAAAGTCGTAAAAATGGTACTGGTATGACTAGTTGGTCCAGTGTCAGGATAATGTGACTGGGTGTGGTATCATGCCACATGTCTACGGTGTGATACTGCAGTGTGGCAGTACTATATCTGTCTCAAGTAGACATCTTTTCCAAATGACTGAAATACTATACCCAATAAATGATCTTTTTTTTATATTCGTATCAGTTCTCGTTGCTTCATTTTACTGCATTTAATCAAAGTCGGAATATTGATTTTATCACAGGTATTTGAGGACAGGACCCTATTTGGACCCCACCCCTTTATGCAAATAATGCTTATGTTAAATCACGATAGTCTATATATAATAAACAACAAGGTTTCCAACTTCAACAGGATGCTGAAGGGCATCCACCGGGAATAAGTGTCCAAAACATCAATGAAAATGTGCCCATGGATAATATTTGAGAGTTTTAAATGTCAGCGAATAAACCTTCATAACTGTTCACATGAAAGACAGATATTATTATTTTTAATGCCTGAAATTTGATTTGTACTCGAGATTTAGTTATTTAACCGAATGGAACCTCGATCAATGGAAGTGAACTAAAACTACATCTATGACGTCATTGCTCATGAAGGTCATCTCCGACTGAGAAAAAGATGTTGAGATTGTATATAAGAACAGAACGGGAAGGAAAGAGTGTTCCGAATATATTTGTGAAAACACAATAACTTTGGAATACTCTGCATATATTTTGAAGCGCTGACCTCATAGGTTCACTTCCGTTGATCGAGGTTCAAATAGGGTTAAATCACTAAATCCCCAGTCGAAATCTTGGCATTATAGACATTGAAAATAATTATATTTGTATTTCTTGTGAACAGTTATGATGATCAATTATCCGTTGGCAGTGGGAACTCGCCAATATTACCGATGGGCCCATTTTTCATAGATATTTTGACACTAATTCTCGATGGGTGCCCTTCAGTATCCTGCTGAGGTTGGTAACCTTGTTCTTTTATAGTATAGAGGTTTTTTTTTATTCACATGGACATTGGTAGCATATGTTAGATTTATTTGAATGTGAATATTTTGATACATATACTCTGATGTAAATGGCGAATTAATATTGAAAACTGCTAGATATTTAAAGCGCTTCGTGTGTGTGTGGGCTCCAAACAGGGCTTCGTCCTCAAGTACCTGTGGATTTTATAGCCACGCTTCTAATCCCACCTTTAAACGCATGCGCAAATTGATCACACGTGAAGTTAATTCAAAACGCATGCTAGGTTATCCATTAAACATAGCGGTTTAACAAGTTAAACCGACCGAAAATTTTGAAAAAATACTGCAATCCCATTGGTTAAAATATAATTCCATACATTCAATTACGTACTCTATCAAACACATGATTTGCTTCTTAGATACTCATTATAATCATAAGGTGTAATATTTTACCAAAATGTTTCATTATGACATTCTATAAATTTTTGTGTATGTGTGTCGAATAACCTTAACTTTTGGCTAACGCCCGGCAGATGGGGGTTGGGGTTTGGGAGGGTATTGCTTGGCTTGTATTGTATTAAGAATTACTTGACCAAGTTGATGTACGGGACATTTTCTTTTTAATGTATGGAATTATATTTTGACCAATGAGATTGCAATATTTTTCAAAATTTTCGATCGGTTTAACTCGTTAAACCACTTGGTTTAATGTGTAAACTAGTATATACCACCAATCTTTGTGCGCATGCGTGTAGAGATGGACTTTGATAGTAACGTCAAAACATAATTCCATACATTAGAGTAGAGTAGGCTGCGCCGAGCTTGAGCGGTTTAATTTGTTAAACCCTCGATAACAAACATTAACCTATACTTATTTCGAAAATATTGAATTTATTCTTTTGATTGTCGTAGCGGAAACATGATATAATTCTGATAGAAATAATACATTTAAATTATAGTTCTTTAAAACCCTGTATAATATATTTTATCGTTTTTGACATCGCATCGTATTTATGTTATTCAAATAAACAATCATTCAAATTAGACATCTGCCTTCTCTCAAGTTTGCAAGTTCGTTTTGAAGTTTGAGAAAATATTTTTTATTCGGGGGTCTCAGTGTCCGAGCGGGTAAAATCGCTAACCAAACATCACCCAGTCCCCCACCGTTGAAGGTTCGAATCCCGGCAGGGTCACTCGGACTTTTCATATAAGGATATTCAGCTGGCCAAGTTCTTGCATATATATGTATAAACGGTCCAAACTCGGCGCCGTGGTAGCGTTCATGTATGTGGACACGAAGGTTGTTGGTTCGAACCACGTGGAGAGAATCTTTCAATAATTTCCGAGGGACACAGAACTTGACTAACAAAAATAAACCCACAGAGAGTAATGGTCAAATCCAGCCACGAGACTCGACTCATGTTTGGAACAGTGGAATGGTCGTCCTAGGTATAAGTAAATTAATATATGACGAAGGCTGTTGGATCATAACTTTGCGCATGGGAAGGCCATACATATGATGTAACCAAAAGGCTTATTCATGATAAAGCTGAAGCGATTGTTTATCTCTGTGTGTGTTTATCATACTTAGACTTTTGTGGCCTGTTAGATGTCACAAGATCTACATTTCCATTCTTTATTTTATCATTCCAGGATGGTCATATCCAGTTAAGAGGGTCGAATTCGTGTTTAGAACTCAACAATAGACATGTAATTGTAGGAGAGTGTACTGAAGGTCTAGGAAGGCAGCTCTGGGATTTATACCCCATTCCTATTGGGCCACATGACATAATCAAACACCATCCTCAAGGCTAGACTGGGCTCTATGCTGATGTTGGTGCTAGACTGAATATATCGAATGAGTTCGGTGTGAGTGGCCGACATCAAGTTAATAAGTGTCAGTGTGTGTGTCTGTTCGTGTGTGTAGGTGTGTGCTTGTTCGTGTCGTTTTTGTATGTGTTTTTGGGGGAGAGAAAGAGCATCGTAATGGTTATATCTAATGTGTATTCATAAAGATATGTTATTTCAAATGAAGAACTTATATATATATATTTTTTTTTCTCTACGTGTACTTGCATTTATCTTTGATCGCAGGTGAGCGCACGTGCATGTGGAAGGATTATATTTCCTGGAGAACTTACATTGCCCAATATTTATTTATCGTGATTTACAAAGACAAAGTTATATGGAAAATTCACTTTGAACAAAAATCTTGTTATAACATTCATTATGTTTATCAATAAAGATTTATTTACGAAAATGACTTTGTGTATTAATTTATAAAAAAAATTTTTTTTGTCTTACATTCTTAAAAAAGTTGATACATACTCAGCATATTCAATGGGAAGTAATCATTGAGAATTATTTTTATAAGAACGCAGTGAGTTACCTCCCACACTTTGAGTTCAGACAGCATTCATTTGGAATTCATACTGCAATAAACATCTATCGTATTATTTACGTAATAGGTTTCAGAGCTTTACGAAAAGCCAATTTTAACATGTTTAGTTTAAATCAAAGACATAAAACCAAGACATGTGCTACTTATTTAAGCATATGAAGAAAATCTCGTATACTCATGCCGCGACCGCAAAAAGTCACGTCAATTTTAATAAAAAAAGACCATTAGGCATTTGGTTTGTATGTATTAACATTTGTACGAGGGTCGTCCGGAATGTCCGTAGACAACCGATATTTCTTTGTTAATTCCATTTTTAGCTCACCTGAGCACAACGTGCTCATGGTGAGCTTTTGTGATCGCCTTTTGTCCGGGGTCCGTCCGTCCGTCCGTCCGCCCTCACTCAAGTGACGCTCCGGGGTGAGGAAATTGGGTTAGGGTTAGTTTCATGGGGTTTTGGGAGTACAATTGGCACTTGTGGGCTGATTTGTTGCTTGTGGGGTGCAAATTACGGGGTGCAAAAGGGCCAAAGATCAAAGGAAAAATCCCACAACGTCACTTCAGTGCGTCTTGCGTCAACTTTTCCTTTAAACAACTTCTCCTCCTAAACCACTGGATGGATTTTGATAAAACTTCACAGGAATGTTCATTTTGGGGCCCTTTACCAAAGTTGTTAAAGTTATTTTGATTGGTCAAAAATCTAGGTCACAAGCGCTAAAAATAGATTTTAAAAATGAAAATTTAAAAAATCTTCTTCTCCGAAACCACAAGGCCTAGCCTTTTGATTTTTGGTATGTAGCATGATCTTATGACTCTCTACCAAGATTGTTCAAATTATGACCCTGGGGTTAAAATTGGCCCCGCCCCAGGGGTCACTTGATTAAACATAGGCTAATATAGGAAAAAAACCTGAAAAATCTTCTTCTCCGAAACCACAAGGCCTGGAGCCTTTTGATTTTTGGTATGTAGCATGTCTATGATCTCTACCAAGTTTGTTCAAATTATGACCCTGGGGTCAAGATTGGCCCGGCCCCAGGGATCACTTGATTATCATAGGCTAATAAAGAAAAACTTGAAAAATCTTCTTCTCAGAAACCACAAGGCCTGGAGTTTAGATATTTGGTATGTAGCATGGTCTTATGACTCTCTACCAAGATGTTAAAATATGACCCTGGGGTCAAAATTGGCCCGCCCCAGGGGTCACTTGATTTAACATAGGCTGATATAGGAAAAAAACTTGAAAAATCTTCTTCTCAGAAACCAAAAGGCATAGAGTTAAGATATTTGATGTGTAGCATTGTCTAATGGATCTCTACCAAGTTTGTTCAAATCATGACCCTGGGGTCAAAATTGGCCCCGCCCCAGGGGTCACTTGATTTAACATAGGCTAAAATAGGAAAAACTTGACAAATCTTCTTCTCAGAAACCACAAGGCCTGGAGTTTAGATATTTGGTATGTAGCATGGTCTTATGACTCTCTACCAAGATTGTTAAAATTATGACCCTGGGGTCAAAATTGGCCCTGCCCCAGGGGTCACTTGATTTAACATAGGCTGATATAGGAAAAAAACTTGAAAAATCTTCTTCTCAGAAACCAAAAGGCACAGAGTTAAGATATTTGATGTGTAGCATTGTCTAATGGATCTCTACCAAGTTTGTTCAAATCATGACCCTGGGGTCAAAATTGGCCCCGCCCCAGGGGTCACTTGATTTAACATAGGCTAATATAGGAAAAACTTGACAAATCTTCTTCTCAGAAACCACAAGGCCTGGAGTTTAGATATTTGGTATGTAGCATGGTCTTATGACTCTCTACCAAGATTGTTAAAATTATGACCCTGGATTCAAAATTGGCCCTGCCCCAGGGGTCACTTGATTTAACATAGGCTGATATAGGAAAAAAACTTGAAAAATCTTCTTCTCAGAAACCAAAAGGCATAGAGTTAAGATATTTGGTGTGTTGCATTGTCTAGTGGATCTCTACCAAGTTTGTTCAAATCATGACCCTGGGGTCAAATTGGCCCCGCCCCAGGGGTCACTTGATTTAACATAGGCTATATAGGAAAAACTTGAAAAATCTTCTTCTCAGAAACCACAAGGCCTGGGGTTTAGATATTTGGTGTGCAGCATTGTCTAGTAGATCACAACCAAGTTTGATCAAATCATGGCCCTTGGATCAAATTTGGCCCAACCAAGGGGTCACCTGATTTTACATAGGCTAATATAGAAAAAACTTGAAAAATATTCTTCTCAGAAACCACAAGGCCTACCCTTTTGATTTTTAATATGTAGCATGATCATATGACTCTCTACCAAGATTGTTCAAATTATGACCCTGGGGTCAAAATTGGCCCCGCCCCAGGGGTCACTTGATTTAACAAAGGCTAATAGGGAAAAAAAACTTGAAAAATCTTCTTCTCAGACACCACAAAGCATAGAGTTTAAATCATGACGCTGGGGTCAAAATTGGCCCTGCTCCAGGGATCACTTGATTTTACATAGACTTATATTGGAAAAAAAACTTGAAAAATCTTCTTCTCAAAAACAAGGTTTGGAGTTTATATATTTGGTATGTAACATGAGCTAATAGACCCTTAACCAAGTTTGTTCAAATCATCACCCTCGGGTCAAAATTGGCTCTACCCCAGAGGTCACTTGATTTTACATAGCCTAATGATACCAGGTGAGCGATCCAGGGCCATCATGGCCCTCTTGTTTCAATCTATTTTTTTTTATGTTGAGCTCACCCTTGATCATAATTGCATAGCTTGATTACGATAAAACATGAAATTGATATCGGCAGTCGTGTGATCGTTTCCGTGGCAACCTTGTATAGGGGTACCCGGAGCACGTCAAAACTGGAGATAATTACCGGTCTCATGCGCCTTCTTTCTTTGGGTATTTTACCTGTTAAAATTGCGGGTAACGTTATGATAAACACTTCATGACGTGACGTTACACGTTGACGTCATATTGTTACGAATTGAACGTTATCGCCTTAGAAATAAAAAAAGTGAGGAGAACTGTTTTCAATAAACCATGGAAGAAAACTCGCCCAAACGTTTGGGCAGAGCAGCGTGTGCTAGTAAAATTCTGAATGGAGCTTGGGAAAACGCCTGTAGAGACGATGAAATTTATTAATTCAGACAGTAAGAGGCCAAGTGTTTCTCGCGCTCTTGTAAACAAATGGTACAAGCGATTTCATGATGGTAGAGTTGAAACTACAGACGATTTACGTTCAGGAAGACCAAGCATTATCAATGAAAAATCCTTAACGTTAGTGAAGAACGCCATTGATATTGACCGGCGCCTTACGGTACGAGATATTTCTGAACAATGTGATATTTCAAAGACAACTGCGCATAAAATTCTCGTTGAAAACTTTGGAATGGAGCGTGTTTGTGCACGTTGGGTACCCAGATTACTTTCCAGTGATAATAAAGAGGCGCGTGTTAGAGCAGCAAAATCATTTCATTCAGGCTCTACGGAAGAAAAGACCCGCACTTTCAGAGAACTTGGAGAATGTGATACTTCACCAGGACAATGCTCCTGCGCATACGGCTGCAACTACTAAGCTAGAAATTCAGTTACTGGGGTTGAGACTCTGTTGCATGCACCATATAGTCCGGGCTTATCGCCAATGGATTTCGCCGTGTTCCCATTGATAAAGTCGCAACTTAGAGGTAGAAACATCAACACTACGCATTATTTCTGGAATTGAGAGTGACTGGTATTCAAAGGTGTATGACAAATGGGTTGATAGACAGAGGAAATGCATGGGATGCAACGGTGAATATTTTGAGAAAGAATAACGGCGCTTTAACTTCGACGTCACATTTCAGTAAGTAATTTCAACACGTAACGTCATGGCGTGCTCCGCACACCTCTACATCCCTTTACATAAACCCGTGCCGTTTCATTGTTTAAGAACGGAAAATTTTATAGCATCGATCATAAAACATTGGTGAGTAATTGGAGAAAGTTTCATTTAATTCTAATGCGAAATACTCGTATTAAAGCAGGTGTCTACGAACTTTCAGGACGACCCTCGTATCATTGAAACAGCATTTAACGTCAAAATATACTTACAAAAACGTTTTGCTGTGAATGTATATAATGTATATCTATCTATAACGTGCATGCATTTTTGATGATAATATGGTGACTTTAGATGTTGCGCATACACACTTAACTAAGTAGTTGCTTGATAAAAATTGTACGTTTTCTTGTTATCTTGGTAATATCAAAAATTCAAAACTGAGGTTACACATGTACACGTTCGTACTGACGTACCACTAGCTACGCTAGTTAGGAAAGACCTACCAATAATTTCCTAGCATCTTCTTCCTGTCAGAAATAACAGCTATAAATTCCTTCGGTAAGTAGAAAAAATTAAGATAACGTCTGAAGCACGACTGCTCAAAAAAACCGGTTTTAACAACGCGTTTATATTTGTTGTCCAGTTTGGTGCAATAAGCTTTCCAAAACTCAGGAATGTTGCCAGTATTGAGTAAAAGTAAAACAACACACATACCTAAGCTCATTTAAAGGCCCAGTACATTTTAGGGTTAAAGAATTCATCTCGTTCTAACGTGCGCCTGCGATACTTCGCGCCGAGAAGTTACGATATCTTGCCGAGTAGCGCATCTTTTGGATTAAGGTCTTTGATTTAAACATATTCTTCATATGATGACTGGGAGGAAGGTTTACATATAGTTTATAATGTAACGTGCACCGGCCTTACTTTAGGTCATATAGAATAAATAATTTTCCTCTTGGCTATCTTGCCGTTTGATTAGGGACCAATGATTAATGAAATTATTTGAAGAACCAATAATCAATTAAGAATTACAAAATATATGTATAAGCAAATGATTTCTATTATAAAATGTAGTAGTCGAATCAGTTTTAATTAATGTAAAATAACAGGTGTGATTTCCTATCACTTCGATAAATATTAAATTAGTTGAGTCTGTCCCTGTTTAACAACTATGTGGATAACTTGCCCTATCGAACCCTATTATTTAGTAGTTCCCAGCAAACGCAATACTTGCAGCGAACCCTCCACGAATAGGGTATCCCTTTTCCCTGCAGTTAAGTAGCTCCCAGCAAACGCAATGCTTGCAGTAAGCCCTCCGCGTACAGGAATCAGAAAACCTTTATTAATAATATAAGGCGTTCTGTAATATTCATACGATATTGACTTAACGACGGTCAGATACAGACTGATTCAATGCGCATCTCAATTGCGCTTATATAGGCTAAAACGGAGAACCAACTGTGGGAACTAAGTTTAAAGCATTTGTTGATACAGACAGAATCAAGCGTTTAGTAATTCACCGTCCGATATAAACGTAACTAAGTACGAGACAAGTGGGTGCGAATCGTCCAATGCTAATACATTAAGGTGTAATTATCGATAGATTAATTATTATCAAATATACTTCCATACATAAATTAAAGTAAAGGAGTATAAGACAAGTGATAAGTAAATAAAAAAATGTATCTCGTAATGTTCTACTTAAAGTTACCTCTATTTTGTTTTGTTTTGTTTGGTCGTGTTCGTTTGTCTGTTTACGGCTCTGCGGTATGAGACAACTACATCATAGCGTATATTAGAAAATATAAAGGTGACAAATATTACTTTCGTTACAATACTAAACCCTCTCGATTATTTCCGGGCTTAGACCAGTACGTCTGGGAAATTCATAAAACGATTCTTGCTCACGGCGTGTTCAAGCCTACAACTTTCGAACCCCTCGTCATTTACGTTACCGTTGATTTATGGTGCCCTTGTGAGATGTGTATACGTACGTGTGTGTGTGTGTTTGTGTGTGTGTGTGTGAGAGAGAAAATCCTTTGGAAACGCATGGATAGCACCTAAAACTTTAATAATTAAAGCCGGAGCTGTTTGAAGGGGTCGATCATTGGAACAAAAGGAAGAGGCCGTTTAGTGAGGATGACCCCTTGATGAAGGTAAATCGTATTGCACAACATTTCTTCTCGAGGTAAAGCTGGTATCTGGACTAAGATTGGTTGCTCTACTGGGATGGACTCAGTTTTACATTATGCAAAGAGTTGTGGTGTAAAATACCAATAGAAACTGTTGCATGCTATATCTATTTATGTCTGCCACCGTCCCCGTTGGCCGGGTGGTTAGAGCATCTACATTGGGAGCAGGAGGTCGTGAGTTCGATCCATGGCCGCGAAATACCAAAATCGTAGAAATGGTACTTGTATAGCTCCTTTGCTTGGCGCTTAACATATAACTGGTTGGTCCATTGTCAGGATAATGTGACTGGGTGTGGTTTCATGCTATCATGTCACGTGTCTACGGCGTGATTCATTATATCTGTCTCAACTAGACATAATCTCCAATTGTCTGAAATACTTTCGATGGGACGTTATACCCATCAAACAAACAAACAAAAATTTATGTCTGCCAAAGAAGATACGGTATATATTGTAATATGAAGGTTGAATCTAGATTTTAAATACATGTATGCATTATTTATAACCAGGTCTACTGTTTTAACTGATTACAATTTCGTTGAATGGAAAACGAATGTTACATAATTTCGTGCACTAGTCCCTTTTGAAGGTTCTTGCGTTGGATAAGTAAGACTCGTAAAAATACTTGTCCAATGCAGGATTTGGCCTCCTCTACAGAAAGGGCGGAAAGTTTTCTTCATGTATGCATATTGTCCTTAAAATAGACCATTTCACTCTGAAATGAGATGTAAACCTCCGTAAATGAACGAACATTTCCCTAACACCTAATCTACAAGCTGGAGTAAAATTTAACACATTGTTCAATAATAATAAACATTCACTATATACATTCACTAATTTGTCAATATAAATCAACGAATTATACCGGGTATTTCCTATCCTCTGGTGAAGTGGTCTATAAAGGGTATTCAGGCGTACTTACTGACGATCGACACCCCTGTCCCTCATCTTAGTATGTTTCCAAGACTCAATTTATATTACATGATCGTTCACTATTCTGGTACTCAAACTGGTATTTAACGTTGGAGAATTATGCAGCTTTATATTCTAGTTTTGTGTACTTGAACGTATTAGTATCCTAACGTCATCACGATTGTATACGAAGGATAGGTAAAATTAACAAACTGTTTCATTAGGACTTTACTCAAAGGACAACGTATTAATATATAAAATATACAAAAATAACAAAATATTTTTTTCTCATGCATAACCGACTCCATAATGATTTTCCTTATCCGTTTATCAATCACCAAATATTATTCTTCTTTTTAAAAAACCCACTTGGATGAAATGCTTTTCTTAGGAGTGTCACACAACTCGTTGGTTTCGTTGCATCTGTGATTTCAACGATCTTCCTTCTTGTCTTCAAGTTTCTTCGTTTTAAATGGAGGGTTCACACTTGGTCAATTGATATGTTCACGTATGAACAACACAGGATGAAAAAAAAACTGAATGTATTATATCAGTAATATAATGCATGGTCAGGGTTTTTATAATGGAAAATAAGTTTTTGACACAAGGAAAGAAACCCCATGTCTTTAAACGCCTCCCTCGAATGCAGTTTTAACAACATCCGGCTTAGAGGCGTCGTCATTGAAGCGAAGGCAACCCAGGAATCTACAACTTGACGCAGTGGAACAAGTCCATCAACGGGTTTGTAAGCATTGAAGAACTTGGTATCTAAGGCAACGTTTTCATGACCGTATGCCTTAAATGCGATAAGGAATTCTTCTTCAGAGATGGACCGATCCTTGTTGGTGTCAATGACGTCGAAAAGCTTATCAAAACATGCTTCCATAAATTTCTTGAAAGCTTCCTTATCGTCTGAATACTTTTTCTTCAAAGTATCAACAAAGTCCGATTCGGATATGTCGCCATCTTTGTTTTGGAAGATGTACGTGTTCCACCACTCTGTGAAGCTTTTTTCCACTTCCTTTGCCTTTTCTGGGTTCAGTGCGTGTAAATCAGAAAATTTGCTCCTGTCAGACAAGAAAAAAATATCATAAATGCACTGTATATCATTATATTCATTATACGTGTACTTAACGCCATATTGATAGTAATGTATCGTTTAATAGTCACATGCTTTCACAATATACTGCACAACACAATTAACATCATCTTTATTGTAAATGTACAATATAACCCTATTTATATAAATGTACTGTTTAAAATCATATTAACAATGAATGTACTGTATGATATCTTGGAATTCTGTATTTCATATAATCTTAATATATGCATATATCATTTTCACGGTGAATATACTGCATGATATCATGTTCACGGTGAATATACTGCATGATATCATGTTCACGGTGAATATACTGCATGATATCATTTTATGGTGAATTTACTGTATGATATCATATTTATGGTGAATGTACTGTACTGCGATGTATATATAATTTGATATTTTGAATGTAGTGTGTAACATCAATGTATTGTGAATGTAGTGTATAGCGTCTTTTAACATCAAATATATTATCATATTATTTTGAATGTAGTGTATAGCATAAAATAAATTGTGAATGAAGTGTATAACATCAATAAAATTTTTTTAAATAGTGTATAATGTCATACTTATTGTAAATGTAGTGTATAAAACCACATTTATATTGTGAATGTAGGGTATAACATAATATTTACTGTGAATGAAGTGTATAACACCATATTTATTGTGAATGTAGTGTATAACATACCATTTACTGTGAATGTAGTGTATGACATACTATTTACTGTGAATGTAGTGTATGACATACTATTTACTGTGAATGTAGTGTATAACATCAAATATATTGTGAATGTAGTGTATAACATAACATTTACTGTAAATGTAGTATATGACATCACATATATTGTGAATATAGTGTATGACATTAAATTTAATTCGAACCTACAACGATGAGGGGCTTAGAGATTTGTAGTCCACGACTGTAACCGCTCGGCCACGGCGGTCCCTATTGTGAATGTCTTGAATAACATCACATTTATTGTGAATGTAGTGTATAACATCACATTTACTGTGTGTGTAGTATATTACTTCACATTTATTGTGACTGTAGTTCTTAAATTTTGAATGAATTATAGCATCACTTTTATAGTGACTGTTGTGTATAACATCACATATATTGTGAATGTAGTATATGGCATCACATTTATTGTAAATGTAATGTATTACGGTATATTTATTGCAATGTTGTGTTTATTATCACATTTATTGTGAATGTAGCGTATAATATCACATTTATTGTAAATGTAGTGTATAACCGTATATTGATAGTGAACGTAGTGTTTATTGTTTTTGTATTGGTGTTTACCGTCGCTGCGATAGTATTTCAACCATATAGCGATGTCCAGCTAAATACAGGTGGGGGAAGACCCCGAGTACACAGAGGTACCCGGGTAAAACCACCGACCTACCTCAAGCCAGCTGGAAGACTTGAATGTAGTGTTTAACATCACATTTATTGTGAATGTAGCGTATAACATCACATTTATTCTAATTTATTTGAATGTAGTTTAAAACACCATATTTATTGTGAATATAGTGTATAGCCACATATTTATTGTGAATATAGTGCATAACGCCATATTTACTGTGAATATAGTGTATAACGCCATATTTACTGTGAATATAGGGTATAACACCATATTTATTGTAATGTAGTGTATAGCCCCATATTTACTGTGAATGTAGTGTATAGCCCCATATTTACTGTGAATATAGTGTATAGCCCCATATTTATTGTGAATATAGTGTATAGCCCCATATTTATTATGAATGTAGTGTATAGCCCCATATTTACTGTGAATGTAGTGTATAGCACAATATTTATTGTGAATATAGTGTATAACGCCATATTTATTGTGAATATAGTGGATAACGCATTATTTACTGTGAATGTAATGTATAACGCCATATTTACTGTGAATATAGTGTATAACGCCATATTTACTGTGAATATAGTGTATAACACCATATTTACTGTGAATGTAGTGTATAACGTCATATTTATTGTGAATATAGTGTATAACGCCATATTTACTGTGAATATAGTGTATAACGCCATGTTTACTGTGAATGTAGTGTATAACGCCATATTTACTGTGAATGTAGTGTATAACGCCATATTTACTGTGAATGTAATGTATAACGCCATATTTACTGTGAATATAGTGTATAACGCATTATTTACTGTGAATGTAATGTATAACGCCATATTTACTGTGAATATAGTGTATAACACCATATTTACTGTGAATGTAGTGTATAACGCCATATTTACTGTGAATATAGTGTATAACGCCATATTTATTGTGAATATAGTGTATAACGCCATATTTACTGTGAATGTAGTGTATAATACCATACTTATTGTGAATATAGTGTATAACTCTATATTTACTGTGAATGTAGTGAATAACGCCATATTTACTG
>CM037793.1:47023444-47073444 GCA_021229015.1 Solen grandis | reverse complement strand
CGCTTACTTAAAATGCGAGAACTAATTTCCTGGTTTACAGTAATGGAATTTCCCGATAACGGTTTCGCTATCGTTTTCGGTTTATATCCGGCTCGTAATCCAATTGTTCTATAGAGACAAGTTAAACAACATCCCCAATTCGTTCCGTCGCCAATATTTTCATTTCAATGAACATCTATGAGACCTATGTCAATCGAAAGGTCGATACATTTCGGTATTCTAACCATTATACGACATGTTTTTATTGATTTTTAACAAAGACCTAAACCCAAAGATAAGAAACTCATATAAAAGGAAATCTCGTATACCCTCGGCGCCACCGCGATATTGTGAGAAAAAACCGGTGCGCTTGTACTGAAGTAACTACTGCACGGAGTTGTGTTCCGACGCTATTCGAAAGCCTACGATGATCATCTACAGCATGAGGTGCACGTGAAGAACAGGGTTAACTTCAGCTCCATGCGGCGGATACAATAATAATGACGGTTTAAATCAATATAAGTAATCAATAATATTGAGTAATCAATATAAGGTCTTAATGATTGATTAAGGACTGGAAGGGAAATATTTCAGGAAGGAAATAGTTCAATTAATGAAAAAAGGTAATCGTTGCTAATATTTTGGCAAATATTGCCTTTATGACGAAAACGTGAAAATAATGATTCAGCGTTTATATTTGTACTGCCGTAATAATTTTAAATCTATTTTTCCTCTTCATAAAAACAATATTTTTTGTAGGGAGTTACTTTATTTATTTACTAGTAATTAAATGGTTAGAGCGTCCGCCCTGGAATCGAAAAGTCATGGGTTCGATCCCCGGCCGCGACATACCAAAGTCGTAAAAAATTGAGATCTCTTGCTTGACGCTCATCATATAAAGGTATTTCCAGGGATGGTGTAGCCGGTGTCAGAATAATGTGACTAGGTGTCTACGGCGTGATACAGTGTGACAGCATAGTCTCGAAATGACTTAAATACCATCGGTGGTATGTTAGACCCAACAATCAAACAAATTAGCATATATTTATTTTTATGGGATTAGTTTCTATAACAAAACAAAAGTGCTCCAAGTCATTAAAAATTATCGCATAGACGGAAAATCCCCGCAACACTAGTACATGTATAATCTAATACTAAAGTTTGCATTATTGTGGATTATTTTGTGTAACAAACGCTGCGTTCGAATGAATCTCCCCCCTCTCCCCTGATTTTACAGTGTTGATGTGTCAACGTTTTTTTTGCTGTTGTTGTTGTTTTTAACAGGATGTCCATTTTAGTCTTTAAATTTGACAATTTGACTGGATTTTGATGACCCGTACAATTGTCAGCTCTAATTAAGATCTTTTATTTTTTGCAATGTTTCGACGTTGTCATTATTAGCTGTTTACGAATGACTGCAATCATTAAGTATTTACAAGTTTAACTATTATTTTATTTCAGACATGCATTGAGTAACGGGATTTTTTTCTATAACAATGGTTATCTTTATATTTTGAACAAGGGCTAATTCGAATGCTCCGCAAGGGCCTTAGACCTTAGGGGTCAAGGTCATTTGATGATGGTCAGGGTATCTGTCTGGTAGAGCATATCAATGTGCGTGCACCTGTTAAGTTTGAAGGCTGTAGGTGGAAGGATTTCTGTGTTATGATCAAGGTTAAGTTTGTGGCAGACAGACGTCAGACTAACAGACCTACAGACCAAAACAATATGCACCGATCTATTGATGCGGTGGCATAAAATAAATGTTAAAAGGACCATAGGATAGACAAAAAAAACAACACCATAGTAATTTTCTTAGTTAATATTATACAACAAGACAAAAATGGCGTCTCGTTGCATTGACCGGTGTTTTGCTATCGCTAAGTAACACAGAACTGGACAGAACTGCCCCACTCTCGTTCTGGCACGAGAATATACGGTATTTCTACGAGTTTCTTATGTTTGGGTTTAGGTCTTTCGTTTTTAACAATGTTTCAAACTTGGAGTTGGAGTTTGAGTCGATTACTGTATGTTTCTCAAAATATACACATAAATATTCTTGGTATTAAATCTTCTTGGTACTGATGCTTTTTATTTCCCATTTTCTTCGAAGATGTCAAAATATAATGGCATTCGTGGAGAGTTTATCCATTCTTGTTTTTGTAGAAGACATTCTGTTCATAATTTAAATACACTATTATCTTCGCATGTAAGACCTTTGCATAATTTGTCAGAAAACATTTGATGCCAGAACCAATTATATTAATAATATCAGTATGTCGTCATATATTGTTGTCGATTAATACAGTTGTTTAAGTACTCTCCTATATTTTTTTAAATTTTATCCACTTGCCACTGTAATCATGTTTACTTTGTACTGCTTGTCGCAAATGACGATATACCCTTTTATTGTAGAAGTCTTAATATATATTTATGTTCTTATCTGTTATGTTCTATAATATTTTAAGATGAAATTTGCCTATAAACTTCAACATGAATTTGTGTGTGTTTAGTATAAATATACCCGACAGCAGGTAAACTGTAATAATTATTCAACACGCACGCAACCTCTGCCAAATTGCATTTATCTGCGGCTATACCACGTATCACCAGATTTCATAAAAATGTTTTAGTCCTTTCCATGTATTCATTTATATGTTGATTACACGAAATATCAATTTTAATCCCCCAGGCATTAATTCAGTTTACCTGTAACGATCTTTAAAGATACACAAGATCGGTGGCTGACACATTCGTTTCATAGACATCATTTTATATGGTGTTGATCTTCGCCAAAATCTAACGAAAAATATTTCTCTAAAAATAGGTCAGGTACTCCATATGAAACCTGTATGTTATAGTAACTATAGTAACTATAAAAAGCCTTTTCCCTCGCAACTTCAAATACTTAAAAATCGTTTTCATTTATACAGAACAAAATCAGCTCTCATTCGGAATATTCGGATTTCTCTAAATTTTCCATACACGCATGCTTTCCACACATCAGTCTTATCTCACCCGGATATGTTCGTATCTCCGAAGTCTGACGTGCCATCGCCGGAAATGCTCGCCAGTTACAAAATGTAAACAAACGTGGTACCTAAAGTATCTTTAAGTGATGCAAAGACAACGGACGCCGGATATATGGTCATTAAGTACCAATTAGGTAACTTTGCAATCTCTTTCAATAGCGTAGCATTTCTTGTTTAAAAAAATGAAAATCTCTGAGAAATTATACTCAGCAGGGTCTTAATAGCTGAATGTCTGAATATGAAATCAATGATATATATTTTTTTTGTAATTTAAAACCAAAGCTATCCATTTTATATGGGTAATAGAAACCTGTTCAAAAGTTGTGTCCTATATTCACCAGATCTATGCATTCAGGTCTAATGCTCTCAACATACGAACACACTTTTAAAGAATATATTAAAGACTGTATGCTAATCGGGGATACGCATAATAATCACATCTCCGTGCAATGGTTATAAAACATCAAAATTAAAAAAAAGAAAAAAAGAAGATTTTGCGAATTTAAATGTGGTAAGAAGTGGCATATCCCATATTCTCTGATCCAAGGAAAATCCGGGGATAACTTACCCGACTGTTGATCAGAAGAATGAGGGTTCGAACCCCGACGCGGACTATGAATTTTCATGACCTTCCCAGACGCAAAGTACTGGTCCAACACAGGTACCGTCAAAAGCGATTAGTATCAGTTTTAAGAACTAGTTTCTCAGTCGACGTAAAAAATAATATTTATACAATTGAAGTAAATAAATATCCAAGTTACTTCCATATACATATATTGTGATTTGCACTCATGTTCTTCTAAGACATTTAAAAGAATGGCCAAGTGGTTAGAGCGTCCGCCTCAGGAGCGGGAGGACGTTGGTTAAATCCCCGGCCGCGACATACCAAAGTCGTAAAAATGGTACTGTTATAGCTCCCTTGCTTGGCCCTCAGCATGTAATTGTATTTCAATGACTGGTTGATCCGGTGTCAGGATAATGTTACTGGCTGTGGTATATGCCACGTGTCTACGGCGTGATACAGCAGCGTTGAAGCACTACTCGTATATTTGTCTCAAGTAGACATAGTCTCCAAATGACTGAACTACCGTTACATCTATTCGCCCCCCCCCCCTAAAAACAACAACAACAAAACAACAAAAACAATAAAAAATAAACGATGAAAACTGCACGGAGGAAAATTGAACCATTAACTTATAATGAATCACGACGTATAAATACTTTTAATATCACGACTCAGCATATATTTCTATGAAGTCAACTGAAAAGTAGATGTATACGGTGTATTCAGTGAAGTTGTTTAATCCTAGAAAACCATTAAGTGTGAAAATTAGAAAGAAAAAAATCACTAAATATGTTGAAACCGAGCAAAAATATCCCGAGGCGCTTGTAAACCGCTCGATTGGTCATGTGTATTTTTTAACAACATTTCAACAATTTATGGAGTATTTACAACTAGTGAAATTGTGATTTTTTTTAAAGTTTTAATGAAATACATAGCCCAACACCTGTAAAATCTACCAAGATGTGCTTTTAAAACGATAATCCACACATAATTTTATATGTGACTAGCGAAATCAAGTGCAGTTCACTGAATATCCTTTCCACGGCATTTTTCCTTGTTGCCTCCCTCCGCGCCTGGTGTATAATGGATGATTGTAAATGATAGCTTCAGTCGTTTTAATATTCCAGTTTACGTACATAATACATGTGATAATTTCACCAACGCCGAATTTCTTCTTTTTTCATTATTTAGTGTGAACAAAAAGACAACATGATTTATTCTATCTTTTAAGAATTTTATTTAATTCAACAAATAACAGATAAGTATACAAAATACATTTGACCAAAGCTGAAGCGATTCTTTCAGAATCATTTACTTCTCATTATTTTCTCTATCTTTTTTCTCGCTTCGGACTTGAGCACTTCGATCCGCAATCTACTTTCCACCCTATACAGTCTTGGTATAGGTTTTCACATTAAATGGTCTCACTCCTTCAATAAGTCCATTTCTTACATCGCCAACAGTATATATCACGTCATCCTCTTCCATTACTTCGTCATCAGAGTCGTCACTATCTGTAGAATCACTGTCGTCAGCATCATAAATGTCATTGGCGTCACTCTGTAGACTCTCGTCTGCTACTATTTTCAATGCTTCCCACACCGGCTGTATACGTCTTGAATAGGATCGTTTATGAAGTCTGACGCCAGAATGACGTGAGCCTGTTGTTGTGGATTGCTCGTGAGATTTGACGTCAGAATTCTGAATATCCCCTGCGATGGATTGATCATGAGGTTTGACGGGATCTGAATTTTCTATGTTCCTCAATGGTTCATGCGTGCAAGCTTCATTGACTGTGGAAACAGCGACGGTTACATTTACCGCTTCGAAGCACGGTTCCAGGTCCTCAACGTCTTGGTCAAGTTGATCTGAAAATAGATCAATAAAATGATTACACATTGTTTGCACAAGAAGATCGAGAAGATAAATAAAAATTCGAGTAAGTTCGGTTCAAACAACCTCATATTTATGTTGTTTTTTCCATAGACACACACACACACACACACTGTTGTTGAATTGTAACATTATTTCTTAGTCTTATGACAAAGGACATATCTAATAAAGCTTTCTCATTTACTTATCTTTAGGTATTACTTCAATATAGATTTTCATATTGTGTTAAAGTAGGACGTTAGTTTTACCCAGGTGCCTCTGAACTTTTTTTTCTCACCACGTGATTGGTCATCGTTATGAACATAGGATACAGTTAATAACGAATGGTTAGATCCTCCGCCCCGGAATCGGGGGATCTTTGGATCGATCCCCGGCCACAACATACAGTAATAAAAAATAGAACTGGTTTAGCTCCCTTGCTTTGCTCTCTGCATATAAGGGTAGTTCTAGGACTGATTGACCCGGTATCAGGATAATGTGTCTGCGTGTAGTATCATGTCACGTGTCTACGGCGTGATACTGCAGTGTAGCAGCACTATATCTGTCTCTAAATGACTGAAATATTATTGAGTGGACATTAAATAAATCAACAAATAAAACAACAACGCCACAACTAAATTAATCACGTATTTTAATATATATTAATTAACATGTAGTGGAGTTCATTTACAATATCAATTTTAACAATCTACATAAACTGCACATTTGATGCACTATTTTTTAATTATTTTTTTTGCACAGACAGCAAACTAACTATCAATTACCCGGATAATAAGTCACCTGATGGCTTAATTTGAATAAAAAAATGGTGGATATTTGTTATGAATTTTAAGGGGTTGGAAAATAGCTTGTGCGAGAAGCTTTTTAAGGTGTGTAAAGTATATGTTTTGTGATGAATATGTGTAAAAATGTTTTGATTATCCATATGTGTCATCAATGGTAACTGTCATTAAGTTAAAAATGAAAATATGATCGTCGAAGGGGGTGGGTTTAAGGTAAGCAGTTTTCCCGGATAAAGTTGCAACTTTTTTCCGACCGTGGATGCCAATCAGAAAAAAAATAATCAGATCAGCATCTCAGACAAATTAAGGCTCTATAAATATCAAATAATATCCGCATTAACTCCCTGAAATGGAATTTTGATGCAAATTTAACTAACAGAGTATGTTGAGCTTAATTTGAAAATACCCCGAAAATTTGTTAGTAACTTTTTATGTCATCACCGTTGACCTACATTGGAATGAACGCTGCTCTGTTTTGATCGAGATGAATTTAAGATCGCAAATGTGTACAGGGAGTGACAAAATTTATTGTTTCACCCCTTTATTCTAATTAAATGAAAATTTTATTGATATTTGATATGCAAATATGGATCGATCTCGTTAGTACCCCGAAAACTTGTTAGACCATCATATAGTTCTACACAGTGAGAATAGATTATCCTCTATAATTCTTTTTAGAATTACTGCATGTGATATATTACTTACATAACAAATGCTTGTAGATCTATGTTGTAAATGTGAATGAGACTTAAAAGGAGTATTGCCCCATTACTTAAATTGATTAGCCTGAATATTCAACGTAAACAGAGTCATATCAACCCAATATTTCACGGCAAAAAATACATATTAAAAAAAGAAACAGAGTCAGTATTTTAATGACTTTGGTATAACTTGGTCACGGGGCGGACACTCTAATCATTCAACCAACCGACCCAGTAATGGGAATGTTCTTTGAGGCGTTAAAATGTACTTTAGTATAAACGGTATAAATGTATACAAAATTCTTTTGGTATATGATTGTGTCTGTTGCTGAACTTCTTATAGACAGTGGGCGCTATACTTAGTTCCCGTCAAAGGCACTGATAAGGCACTTCTTGGCAGTCATCTTGAGAGTTAAACTTAATTCAGGCCGAAAGTTGAGAATATTTATTATCTCGACTACTCGAAGAGGGAACAAGAGAAATGGTCCCTTAACAGAGGTGACCGCTAAATAAGTTTAAGTATATAGCAAAATGCTATAGTTTGGTAATATTAAAATTGATCGCTAAATGCAGGTTGGCCGCTTAGTACAGGTGACCGCTAATACAGGTTCAACTATTTATACTGATTTACTGTTTCAATTGTAAGAAATATAGAATGCTTTAGAGCATTGTAAATGAATACCATTCGTCAACAAGTAATAAGTCTGTTATTGTCTTCTGTTACGAGCGTTTTGGAGATTCCATGATAACACCTGCCAGTTCAAAATATTCACTTGTAAAGTAGTTTATTTACATCGTTCTCACTTTGGCCGTTTGAATTAGACGCAGCAATATCATACAGAGTCTCGGGTGTTTATGTATGCTATACAACATCTTGCAAAATACAGTAAGCCACTCTGGATCCAAGTTCTCGAAAATAATTAATTTTTATCTCAAGCTCGGGCTCAAATATTGTCTTGAAACCATATACATGTAGTACCTTATGGGCATGCTTTTAGTTAAAACATAGGAATCATACTTAAGAAACGTTTCCAGTTTTGAGATCTTGGGACTAGGCCTAAGAATCGCTCATAGTCTTAGGCTTAAACTCAAAAATCAGTTCGAACTCCTCATTTTTTTTTTTTTTTTTTTTTTTTTTGGTGGCGGTTGATGGGCTTGAACATCGTATTTTTGACAAGAATATAGAATATACGTTGCACGAGGTATACAAGAAACCAATTACACCAAATCATCAAAGTTCATCAAACGCCGATTACACATCTCTTCCTTGTTCGTGTCTTTTCCTTCTTTATTCAATGCCGAAATACCAAGCCTGTTATTAATGAAGGAAGGATTCATTCGTGGCTGCCGATATAAAGTAACAAATTGGTTTCGTAAATGTTTGCTCGTTGTCGGTCACGCACACACATAAATTATAAAATGTCCACCTAATAATTAACTCTAAGAAAATTGGATTAAAGTCATGAAAACAATGGACTTACTGTATACTGATTGGAGCATCAGATTGGAAGGGTACTGTCTATCGCGGCTGACCCGAAGTATCCGGAACAGAAAGCAGAACAAGCACGAGCTGAAAATATATCAAGATACATAAAATATAGAAAGTTATGATGGAGAGGAGGTCAGCTACAGGGGCCGTATGCTGAAAACATTTGTCAGAATTAAAAAAATATCAGTTATATCTGATAAAGTTTTTCTGTTTTACCATTCCAAATTATTTTTTTTAAATGTCCATTATGGGAGAGACATTTGTATCTGTCCCCTTTCACTGTGTGAATTAACTATTTAGTTTGAGTGTTAAATATTTCAGGGAAGTATATGGTTCATATGTTTTTTTTTTAAACTAAATTATCTCAATCTGTATCGTTAATAGATAACAAGGCATGTTCAATGCATGGTTGCTACGACCTCGTGGATCATTGAGGCGGAAGATTGTATTTTCAATTCAAACGTATATGATATTGAACTGTACTTTGAACTGTATTTTACTTTCAATTTTAACATACGTAATATTTATGTAATTTCAATTTAAATGTACTCGTATAGACTGTTTTTTTAAAATTTTTTTTTTATTGTTTTTTTTTTTAACTATATGGAACTGTGCTTTCATTATATGGACCTGTGCATTCATTTGAAACGTATATAATATGGAATGTTTAACATTGAAAGTGATCTACTACAGAACAATTATGATATGCTAGATGTCTTAAAATAGATACTTATATATGTGCATACATAATTATATCCTATTTATCATTAACAACTAAACCATTATTCCTACCTCTACTTCTATCATATTACTTCCATGGTTTTGCGTATCACGGGCAAGTGACGCCATCAAAACTGGATGTAACATGATTTTTTTTTATTTTGTACAGCTAAAGACAATAAAAAAAACAATTGTATTCCTAGGCTAGACACTGTACCAAATAGACCGTTCGTAATGTGTTGTGCTTATTTATTGACATGTTACGTATGATCTATTACCTGCTGGGGTCATGTCATCCTCGATCATTGTCTATGTAAATAGGTAGAGAGAGTGCATTTTAACCAACCAGTTTAGCTGAAACATGGAAACACCTACACCTGTATTTGTATCAAGATACAAACTTTTATTTCAAGTCGGCACATACAAACAGAAAAACAAAAAAAAACAGCATTAGCTACGTATAGCTATTAACCGATATATCTGCTAACAACAGCAAAAATATCAAGTTGACTTACACTCATGATTAAGGACGTTTCAGCGGGTTCTAGCTGATTTTCATTTTGATTTTTTTTTTAAATTTCCGATTTATTTTTAGTAGAATGATAGAAGAAAGCTCAAATTTTAAGATACATGTGTTAAGAATATCATTAAAAGTATATTTGCCAAATTTTGAAGGTACAAAAATTCACATTTTAGTGTTTTTATGCAAATTTGGCTAAAATTTCAATAAAAAAGCAGTGAGGTGAGGTATGTCTTTTTTTTTTACATTTTCAGAAAGCATTTATATCAAACGACTGACTCTGAGAAGTCTGCTCGTTGAATTTTTCTTTATTTAGAAAAATAAATATAAAATTCACAGTTTTGGGAAATTTTTGTATACAGTTTGGTCTGGGCACAAATGAGATTAAGTGCCCGTTTTGTATTTTCAATGCATATTTGACAATATTTTATCTGTAACTTATAGAATACATTATAAGTTACAAATGGTGATAAAAATATTTTAAACTATCATTTTAATATGCTGTTACAGTATTTAGAATCGAAATCTTTCTTATTTTTTAACGCCAGGTTTTTTCAACAAATTTTAGCAAATAGTGATGCTCTTCCATAAGCCTAATCTTTAAAACAAGCATGGTGACCCTCTATTTTTAATTCATATATCTTTTAGTTAAAGTCTAAAGTACTTATATGCAATTTTATAGAAAAATATGTCCGTTAGAAAAAAAAAACACGCTCAAATGCCTTTAAAACGCATAATTATTAAAAAAAAAAGCCAGATGGTTACTTACATTGCTTCAAATGGTTCTTTTAATGCCATGTTGATATGCACTGACATCTTGTACGAATAGCACAGTAATATTCCTATCATGTGTGTGTTTGTTTATATGTTTTTATGCACGGTGCACGTGACAATCTACACAATTAACTCAAACAAACCAGCAAAATGTGTCAACAATTGAGTGAAATTGAAGAACAATCACGGAAAGCTGACAAAAATTCACGCGCGGCACTTCTCTTAAACAGGTGTGAAAAACATACGTCACATACTGGTACAATTCCTTTTGTTATTTTGTCTGCGAGTGAAATAACAATGACAAAAGAGCTAAGTCTTATCTTATGGATAAAGTACATGTATATCAATGTATAAAAAGTAAAATGAGATTGAAATTCCATTATTTTTCTTTTTCCATTTACGGGCATGGATAAATGATGTAAAAACAAAAATATATTTTAAGAGACCCAAACATAAATATACTCGTGTTATAAATATAAAATCTCTGGTATGGTTATATACTTGTGTGTTATAAATATAGAATCTCTGGTATTGTTATATACTTGTGTATACCGGTACGTCGATCTGTTCTATATACTACACCAACATGTATATTTTCAGATAGGATGTGTTTTGCATGTGTATGTATACGTCGATCTGTTCTATATACTACACCAACATGTATATTTTCAGATAGGATGTGTTTTGCATGTGTATGTATACGTCGATCTGTTCTATATACTACACCAACATGTATATTTTCAGATAGGATGTGTTTTGTATGTGTATGATTATATACCTATTATACGTCGATCTGTTCTATATACTACACCAACATGCATAAAGATTATTTAATTCAATAATAATCACAATAGATTCATCACATTAATTTTATATTCCTAGATGAATGAACTTCATATAAACAAATGTTAAGTCGACATGAATTACCATACAAAAATTACATTATTAAACACGATCGATCTCCATAGTGGAGCAAATCTTTCATGCAAGGATTAATTTATACCTACGTGTAAATAATGTTGTCTTACGGACTGCCTAGTGTCAGGTAACAGGTCGAGGAGAAAAAAACAACAAAAAAACTGGACAAGTTTCGAGCTTGGTTGTACCGGTATGTACTAGTATGTCGGAAATGAAATAGCAAGTATGGGTATTTATTCATGCCGATATGATCACAATTTATAAATATAAAAATAATGAAATAAGATGTCTTTGGGGAACATAATCCATATATTTTAACCATGATAACATACGTTATCCATTGAAGCGTGAGTTGTTATATTGCGCCTAATAAACCGATAAAGCTAGCCATACTAGGATATTTTACATTATACGGTTTACAATTATGTCTGTATGGATTACAGTAAAAGGTAAAATTGAACTGATCCTGTATAACAGATTAAGTGGCTTTTCGTTCCGTATAAAATATTTCAACATTTAGTTTATGGGGAGAGAGGCATATCTGTGTAAAAATATATTCTGTCTATATCTTATACCTTTTTTTTTTACATTTCACACGTATTATTGGTTTGATATATTAGTTCAAACTTTACGATCTACGATTTCCAAAACCCTGTTTCCAATTTGTACAGAAAACCCTTAGAAATAAGACCACCCTTTGGCCTGCTGTGGTCTGATAATCGAGTTTCAATAAACAAGAAATACGGGAAATAAGTGTTATTAATAATGGGGTGGTCTTAATATTAAGGTCGTATTTATTTATTTTACTGTATAGTAAAACCTCTATAATACGACCGGCCATGGGACCAAATCAGCTGGTCGCAATAATGAGGCGGTCGGATTATCGAGTCAAGTTGAGCAGTATAGACGGGAACATCATGGTCTTAATAGTTTTATTAAGGTGCTATTTTTTATTTTTAACTGTATTAATATATCGCCTCCTTGTTTATATTAAAAGAGTCTGACCTTAATTCATTTCCTCCAACTGAAGAGCATTCTTGTTTATTGAAAGTATAAAAAAAATCAAAACAACTAGGTAAAAGTATTTTAAATTTGGCAAGATCAACCAAAATACTTCTTAAAAAAGGTTAAACATTAAAATGCGTCTCATTTTTATAAATGTTACCAATACATACATTTTGAATTAGGCACACATAGCTGGAAAATGGTAAAGCCCGCGTTTAAAAATGGGTAGGATAACAATATATTACATATTTCACATATTTCGAGTAGAGATCAAAACATTATCTTTTCATTTATTTAAATGGAATATTGCATTCATGTATCATCTTCTTTCAATTATTTCAGTATTTTCATGTTTAATTACAAAAGAAAAATGCAAAAATTGCAACCGAGAAGATTTGGCGCCATGGGCAATCCATAAAATATTTACAATATCCCTGGCGTTGGCCGCCGTGCAATGATAACTGATGCTCTGTTGATCTCCTTTGCAGGGCTCGCGCAGTCCTTCTTCCGTGTGCTACACACCTTGGCCATTGATGTCGGTCTACCTCCATCCGAGGTGACGTTCGCCGAGCAAGCCAAGGTGGCGGGTTATACCACTGGCCTCGTTGGTATGTTACATTGCAAAATACTGCACATTTCCTTTTAGCACTAAGTCTTGAAATATAAAATGAGAATACTAATTTGTATTGAACTACGTTGAGTACTGGGGTCACGACCTGGGTACCATCTGATTTGATTTAGCCAATAAGCCCATACTCTTCACAGCTGGACGCTGGGTCGGTAGTGGTAACCAGTCAAAATGCCTTAGTGCTGAACTTCCGGCTCTAATGCTCATGTTTGTTCAAGTTCTAACTTGAAGCCCTCTATGCAGATTTTGCAAGCATGTGCACTGTCGTTGATCCTCTTATTTCCTGCATCAAATATAAAAAATAATCAGAAACCTGGTACCGACATGTGCACATACATCTGCTTGCCACTTAGCATTTAAGGTTAACCGAAGAAAGTTTTAAGTACGCGATATGTTACGTACACAGCACTAGTCCATCCAATGAAATGTCGAGAAGGATACAAGTTAAATAAAAATCCGAAAGTGACTGAAATAACGCAGGCGTGATGTTAAAAATAAACCAAACGTTAACTTTGATTACTATTACATTGTGATTACATATTGTAAAGGTATTTTTATCTGAAAAACAGGTAAATGGCATCTTGGTGTGTTCAACATTTGGAGAAACTCCGTCTATCACCCGTTACGGCAGGGGTTCGACAGTTTCTATGGAATACCCATGAGCAACGTGCACGACTTCGATGAAAGTAACGGCAGAACTTACATTCGCCTGGAATATGTCCTTCCACAAATGATCTTATTATATGTGTGCTTCACATTGCCATACCTGTACCTTTTCAATGGAAAAGGCGCGGTCTATAAGCTTACACTGTTTCTTTTGACTGCCGTTTACGTATATTTCAACGCACAGTTGATTATCCGAAACTCTAAGGATAGCATCCTGATGAACGGATATGACGTCATCGAACAACCTGTTCGTTGGAGGGGCTTAACAAAACGTTTTGTGAACAGGAGTATAGAGTTTCTTGAGGAAAGAAAGGCCACGGATGAACCATTCCTGCTCTTCGTTTCCTGGCATTACCCTCACCCGCATCTCGCTCCAATGCAAGAATTTGAAGGTACAGTGCTCAGATTTCACCGATACACTTAATTTACCATGCCTATTATTTAATATGTCATACGATAGTGTAATATATCTTAAAGAACAATGGGTAATTCAATATGTATCTGGGCAAAGTGAAATTTATTTTTCTATTATGAATATTCTGAACCCTATTATTAGTCTCCCACCATATTTATATATGCCCGTTGTTTAATTTCATTGGCCGGAGCATAACTCATGCACTATAACAATGAAGCTTCATATGGGGAGAGGGGGAGCTCCGTGGCCGAGAGGGTAACTGACTTTAACACTCACTCAGTCCCTCACCGCGTGGGTTTGAATCCCGACAGGGTCATTCGGATTTTAATGTGAGGAAGCCTTCCAGCTGGCTTGCGTTAGGTCGGTGGTTCTAACTGGATGCCTCCGTGCATTCGGGGTTTTCCTCCACCTGTAATTAGTCTGACGTCGCTATATGACTGAAATACTGTCGAAGCGACGGTAAACTCAAATAGTCAAGTCAATAGTCTTCATAGATGGGTAGACATTATGGACAATAATTGCAGTACACAAGAGCATAATCCATTTCCAATGTTTCTTGTTTTTCCGGTTTTATACAATTTCGTGTCCTTAAGATAACACCAGTTCGACTCATGCAATTGAAATTAAATTTCATTTATGGAAAGAAATTAATGAGAGAAAGTATCATGCACAAGGTTCATAACTCTGGCCTCAGTATTTTTGGAGTTATTCCCCCTTTTCACAATTTCTTGACCGCAAGATGACTCTAGTTATGTTCCATTTATGGAACGAAATTGATGAGAGTTTGTGTCACACAAAGGACCAGAAGTCTGTACGGAGCTTGAACAATATGGTCAGTCCTCTAACTTTTAACTATTTGCATATGTCACTGTGTGCCTTAGTGTATATGTGTGTGAGGGGAAAAGGGGGGGGGGAGACATCAGTTTTCTACGAAAACAAATCGCTAGTGTTTCTATTAGGTAAATAAAGCATTAAAAACGTTTGGTCTTTACATGGTACCAGTCATGTTTAATAAAACTTTTATAAAGCATCTGTTTCTTATGCTCCGATTAAAATAATTAGAATTAAAATAACCGCATAGAGTAATTAATACGAGTTGCAATAAAATGTTTTTTCCAATCGACGAAAGTTTAAGCCTAAGATCACCCAGCCAGGTGTAAAAGTAATCAGTTGTGAGTCTTTAGAAAACGTTGTAGTTACTTAAGTAGTGGACGCGTCACTCTAAGTGCCGCCGTGGCCGAGCGGTTATAGTCATGGTCTACAAATCTCTCAGCCCCTCACCGCTGTGGGTTCGAATCCCGGTAGGGACTTCGGATTTTTCATGCGACAAAGCCTTCCAGCTGGCTTGCGGTAGGTCGGTAGTTCTACCCGGGTACTTCTGTGTACTCGGGATCTTCCTCCACCTGTAATTAGCTGGACGTCGCTATATGATTGAAATACAGTTCAGCGACGGTAAAAAACAACAACAACAACATATTGTAACACTTATACTTTCTTTAAGTTTAGTATCTTTTTTTTTTCGTAAACCGAATATCTTTTTTTAAAGATATTTCTTGTTGCACCTGCCCTCCATTTACTGGATCCAACTTATCTGCAATGATAGACAGTATTCCGAATAACTGAACATCCGGTCAAGAGTGCATTAACTTTTACCCAACTACGAGCAATGTTTAATTTTCTGTTATGTATAACACATTGAATTTTTTACTTTCAACCTTCTGTCAGGGACATCCAGACACGGTCCTTATGGGGACTGTGTTGAGGAGTTGGACTGGGGTACAGGACAGATACTGGACGCACTTGAACGGTTGGGACAAGCAGACGACACTTTGGTTTATTTCACGTCGGATCACGGGGGCCACGTGGAGGAAAACGCCATCTCATCCGGTGGATATAATGGACGGTACAAAGGTATACTTCGGCATTAATGACGTAATGGCGTCCATAAAAATAATATATAGAGGATAATTGTTGGTTTCATTGGAATATCATTTTTTATTCATCGAGTGAGGATTAATTTTCCTCTTCACGAGATGAATTAAAAATCATTATTTACGGTAACTAACATTCTTTTTATTTAATGCCATTCTGCGACGCTTTACACATTGTTACTAAGTTCATCATAAATTCTACCCTGTGGGGAGCCCAAAATTCCGAAAGTCAAAGCGCGTAATCAACATTTCTTTCAGGTATTTCTTGAAGAAATTTTATTCCAATGTAGAAATCAATACTGAAATATTTTGTAAAAATACGATAGTGTCTTTTAGTAGTCCCACTGCAAAACAGTGAAAATTATAAAAATGATAATATTTACTGTTTGGAACAGTGAAATAACCATTTTTAATTCACTGCTATTTCCCTATAATCTACCGAAAAGCATTAAATAAAGTAAAGTTCTGTAATTATTGCTCATCAATTATACGATGTAAATCTGCCACTTGGTAAAATACGGATTTCCTGTGATGATCTTTTTCATTATTATTATTATTATTATTATTATTATTTACATGTAATATGTGAACTATAAAATGAGACAAATTTAAGAGTCTAAAAGAAAAACAAAACAACTTTAAATTATATTTAAAAAAGCTATCAAATGCTTTACTGTTATTTTCATTGTTGAATACAGAAGACAAAGTGTTGCACACACACCGTTGTAAGTTCCACTACACGGTATGGATGTTGTTTAACTACGTGGACTGCCTGATTCTTCATAGTATATTTGTAATCCTTTTTACACGTTTCGTTGTTAGGTGCATAACAGCGCACCTGTTGACATTGAATTCGATTTGTTATTTGTTGCTCCATTGAACTAATGTATCTTAATCTCTTCGTAACTTGGCCTGATCTTCTGGTGCTTTGATTTCTCGGTATATGAACAAGTCATCAGTGAACAGTCTAATCGAAGAACTTATACATGCAGCAGTGTCATTTGTAAACTATGAAAATAATGTCGGCCCTAAAACCGTCCCCTGGGGCACTTCAGACGTAACCTCCGAGGGTCTTGAACTTTCACCGTCAACAACAACTTGTTGCATACGTCCTGTGAGATAATTCTTAATTTAATTCAGAGTCTTCCCTTGGATACCATAACATTTCGGTTGAAAAATCTTCATGTGGTACCATATCGAATGCCTATTAAGAGTCAAGAATTGCCATGTCAACCTGTGCGCCGGTATCCATACGTTTTGCAATGCCACGGGTTGTAAGTAGTAGATTCACAAGATCGATTATTTCTAAATCCGTGTTGGTTTTTAAAGTTGAAGTGATTGGCTTTCCAAGTAGTCCATTAAACTACTAAATGGGTGTGTTCTGACAGGTTTGACACAACTGCAGTTAGACTAACTGGACGATAGTTGGCGGGTTTCGTACGGTCTCCTTTTTTTCGGCCTTGAGAGTTCTTGGACTAAATGCAGGGTGAAAAGTACGTTGAAACTCATTGAAACATTTGTTGCGAGCAACGTGCCTCATCTTTATTAATCTTTATTACGTAGTGTCATCTATGTTACGTTGCAGGCGGAAAGGGCTGGGGAGGTGTGGAGGGCGGAATCCTTACCCCGGGGCTTATTCGTTGGCCAGGCAGGGTTCCTCGCAACACCGTCATACATGAGCCAACGTCTTTGATGGACATATTCCCTACCCTCTCGGACATAATGGGCGTGGCAAACCCTACTGACAGACCTATTGATGGAAAAAGCATACTGAATCTGGTAACTCAGGCAGACGGCAATGCTGTTTCACCACACGAGTTCTTGTTCCACTACTGTGGTTCAGAGTTGCATGCAGCAACCTATATTCCAAAGGGCGAAACGCATGAAAAAGGTTTGTATACTAAAATGTGGTATGGTAATCTATCCATCATTAAATTGTGATCATGGTCCATCACGTGATCGTTGGAATTTTATAATAAATTCAAGCTTCTATAGCCTATAACTCCAACTATTGTTTAAGGCGTTTTCTCAAGTTATAAGTGATGGTACGACCACCTGCCAAAGCTTGAAAATTGCGGTGTTTCGAAATACTTCCTCCAACCTTCAACCACATGGGAAATGCTCCTGTGTAAAAAAACAAACAACTATTGTACACGTAAATATCAACAAGGGTGGACACAATTGTGGGGGTAGACTCGCTTTGAACAACTCGTTTTCTTTTCAAATCTTTTAAACAAACCTGAACAGTCTACATACGGAATCAATAAAATATGCATTTCTCTATCGAAATATACAAATATATTGTCTGCTATTCGTGATTCTGCCGAAAGGAAAGTAAATTTTGGAATGGTTCGGATCTACGATACGATAATGGTCTACGATACTGCGATTGTTTCATTTCCGCTGACCATAAATGTTAATATCCGAATAGGGAGGTACTTTTCACATTTTTAGCTCGACTATTCGAAGAATATGAGAGCTATTGTAGTCGCCCTAGCGTCGGCGTTGCATCTTTTGGTTAAAGTTTTGCGTGCAAGTTACTATCAGCCTTATATCTCAATAACCGTTTATGGTATTGACTTGAAAGTTTATAAATATGTTCAGGGGCATCAGACAACTAAGATAGATAACTCTTGACTGAATTTAACATGAATTATGGCCCCTTTTTAACTTTAAGAAATTTTGGTTAAAGTTTTGCATGCAATAGAAAATTTGGTTAAAGTTTTGCGTGAAAGCTACTATCTAGTTTGTATCTCAATAACCATTCATGGTATTTACTTGAAAGTTTATGAATATGTTTAGGGGCATCAGACAACCAAGGTAGATAACTCTTGATGGAATATATTACAAATTATGGCCCCTTTTTAACTTAGAAATTTTGGTTAAAGTTTTGCATGCAAAATACTCTCATGCTCATATCTCAGGATCCAGCCAAGCGATAGATTTTAAACATCTTAATATGTTTAGGGGATCAACCAGGTAGATAACTCTTGATGGAATATTTACAAATTATGCCCCTTTTAACTTAGAAATTTTGGTTAAAGTTTTGCATGCAAGGTACTTTCATGCTAATATCTCAGTATCCAGGCATGCGATTGATTTTAAACATCTTTAATATGTTTAGGAGTATCATACTATCAAAGTAGATAACTTTTGATGGAATAAATTACAAGTTATGGCCCCTTTTTATCTTAGAAATTTTGGTAAAAGTTTTGCATGCAAGTTACTTTCATGCTTATATCTCAGAGTCCAGGCATGGGATTGATTTGAAACATCTTTAATATGTTTAGGGGTATCATACTATAAAGGAATATAACACTTGATGGAATATATTAAACATTATGACCCCCTTTTAACTTATAATTTTTGCATTCAAGCTACTATCCAGCTTACTAGTATATCTCAGAAATTGCTTGTGGAATTGACTAGAAGGTTAAGGAGTGTCTTCAGGGGCATCAGAAAACTAAGGAGGATAACTTTTGGACTGAATTTTATACAAATTATGGCCCTTTTATAACTTGGATTTTTGGTTAAAGTTTTGCATGTACAGTGTTATTGTGCTTATGTCTCAGTAACTAGGCGTGAGATTGATTTTAGACATCATAAAAATATTAAGGGGTATCAGACTATCAAGGTATTTCATTTTTGACTATTATTATGTACAGGGTATGTGAAGGGCAATAACTGAAATAGATTTCATTTGATTTACCAACAAGCATTTTGAATAGTCGAGTGTGCTGTCCTCTGACAGCTCTTGTTGTTGTTTTTTTAGAATTCGACAGAGAATGCATATTTTTTTATTACGTATCTAGATTGTTTAAATTCATTCGAAAGAATTAAAAGAAAAATAAGTTGAAGCGAGTCGAGTCCAAAATTGTGCCCACCTTTGTTGATACTTATGTATACAGTAGGATTCTTTTAATCATACAGGAGTCCATGTGCCTCATCATGTAAATTAGAGTAGCGTCAGTGATTCAAAGATGATGTCCATTTATGTTTTTGTTCGTAACTAGAAATGACGATGGCCATGCCGGAATACCGCATATTGCTGATGTGGTGGTCTCTAGACCAATCAGCTACATTCTTCAAGAGACCATTGTCGATTACTGAATTTACAAAATTATGGAAGTACAGTACCGGGTACCGCGCTGGAAGACAAAGTACCGCGGGAAAACATAGCGTACTGTACCGTTTCAGTCTTAATTTGTACACATTGTTCTTTCAGTTCGGTTAGATAGACAAGAGTCAATGACGTAAACATATTTGCACTGAGAAGATTTGTTTTAAAGGTGTTTCCTACACTAACAGTTTTTTTTACTATATATACAAAGAAGGACAATTAAAACTAGCGCATATATTTCTATATTTATTCTTTGTCTATGTAGTAACAACTGTTACTGTAGGAAACACATTTACGATAACCAGAAATAAATAATTTGTTTACTTTCAGAGAGACCGATATGGAAAATTGCTTTCCGATTTCCGAACATCACATCTAAAGAAGAATGCGTGCACTATCCCCCTTATATAAACAACATTTGCTCTTGCGGAATATCGATAGCACGTGATCCGCCATTACTGTTTGAACTGACGTCAGATCCGGAAGAAGCCAAGCCAATCACAGTGACACAAGATTCGAAACAATTTGATATCATAAAACGTGTGAAAATTGAATTAAAGAAACATGAAGCTACTCTCATATCTAGCCCAGCTCCATACACACTGTTAGACGCTCTTTGGAAGCCTCATCTACAATTATGCTGCAACTTTCCTAATTGCATGTGTAATGAATAATGAATAGTGTTTCACGATAATTATAGATTTATAAATTAAACTTATTATATTAATTCTAGTACAAAAGTGTGAATATGAATGCTTTGGCGGAATGGATGATACTCAAAATAAATATAGTTGAGATTTGATAAAAACAATCAAGATATATTGATTGATAACATCCTACGAAAGGATAAACGTGAGTGGTGGTAAAAACATACAAGGCCATAATCAATGAAAGTAAGAGTCACAGTTTTGAACATCAATGTGTAAGAGTTGCAAAAGGGAATATTTGGTATATAAAGAGCGATCTGAGTGGATGGCAGAGGAGCTCACTTGACAAATTTTTGTATCCAGACTAATATCCAGGCATATTAACAAACAACAAAGAAATTATGCATAACAAAATCCGTTTTAGTCTATACTCTAAAAATGTTAACATTATCATTTATCATTATCATCACCACACTTTCCATCATCAACCTAAGGCTCCTGTCAGATTACATGTTCCTTCAAAAGATATAAAACACATGAAGATTTTGATAAGCTTTCGAAGAAGAACATTTTTCCGAATTAATTTCCTGTTAAGAGATATGGCGTCTTCAAACCATAACAGAATTACTAATTCCCGGTAACGTCTGCGGCACTATGTCGAACTCGAGATTTTACATCAACTTAGAATTTAAAGATACATGTATATACCTCGATATTCTTGGTTTTTAAACCTGACATGAGGGACCGATTGGATTTGCAAGCATGTTTTAAGGGACAAATGTCCTGTTTAATCATCAGTAGGGTCTATTCTATAAACTTAAACTCATATGTCTACATTTTGAAATTATCTATTTTTGTCTTATGAAATTGGTGTATAATAATACCTGGTACATAGTAAAGCTATCTGAGATATACCCAAGGACTTGAAAGACGCCTCACCTTTGAAAAGTGTCGAATACTTTACTTCCGGTTTTTCAAACGACTCTTGATTATTTAGATATGTTAAGGGGTATATTGCAATGTTTGAAACATATTTGCCTCCGACGGTTTGATATACGAAGGTACATGTATTGGAGTGACGTACATACATGACCAACCCTAGGCTTGGACGCCTTATTCAGTGTTTTGCCAATCAATTATGTTATATGAAATTTAATTTCATTATTTTCTAAATAAAGTTTGTTACGCTCTCTTAAAAGTTCTTGATACAAACAACAATTATGTAGAGGGTTTATAAACATTTTAATTCATTTTGAAAGACTTGCGTTACATGACCAGAACAATTACGAGTGACCAAACAGTACGCATATACAACACAATATACTATCACAGGAAGAAAATCTCAGTATTTTCAGGATGGTTTCTAATATTACCCAATAATCTGGACACGTGATCAGGCCTGTCAGGGACTCTATAATGGGTCAGTTGAATATGATCTCTCGGGATGAGCATTATCCGAACATTCCGCAGTATTCTCCCTTGCACGCTCACTTAGCAACTGCTGTAAGGGGAGGTAACCATTGCACATGAAACCTCCAACTCCACGCCAGTAGTTACCTCCCCTTACATTTTTTTTTTTTTTTTTTTTTTTTGCTTGCAAGGGAAGTCACTGTGTGGAGTTTGGAAACCTTCCTGGTGTATGTGATAGGGTATTAAAGGTAACTCTGACTTATTAAAACTTCTTTTGATTATATTATTACATACATGTTTATACAGTGTAGCAATATTGAAATAGCATCATAGGGTGATAATAAACCAACATACTGGTATAATATAACTGAAAATGGTTTGGAAAACATTGTACACTCTAAAAGAAGACGGCGATGTAGCAAGGACATCAATTTGATTAGAAGAAAAAGCGCCATCTTATGACAACAGATAAAAAAACCGAGCAACCATTTCGGTTTTGATGAGATTATTCTCGCTTACTTGTCACAATTTCTTATATTTGGTACACAACAAGAGTTGCTCTGATGAGATCTTTATAGACAGGATTTTGAACATTTGACTAGAATTCCTTATATTCATTATATGTATTGTCATACAAAATTGTGGATTTTGACTTTTTTTTCATATACATGTATCACATATAAAGCTTTACTTAATAAAAACGACGCTCTAAATAAAATCTAAAATCAAAGCAATAATAATGGATTCCACCTTTTAACCAAATATAATAAATAGATATATCATGCAGTTCTGTGTTGTAATATGTTGTATGTTTCACAGTAAACTGGCAAAAATACACATCCTTTGAAGATATACATGATATGTACGGGCAGGAACATCGTCGGAAACCCCACGTTCACTCTATACGCCTTGCTTCTTAATCGACCGTGGAATATTTGGTTAGCAATAAACATCGTACTAATGAACTATTAATTAGGCATTCCAATGGATCCGTGACTGAGGCAGCTTGGCGGCAGCAGGGATCATTTGCTCAATAAGACGGTATGGGATAATGAATTTTAGCTTCGTTCTATCATGCAGAGGTGACCTCACCCCCCTTGTCTAAGCGTAGCTGCTTATTTTGTGGGAATAATGAGCTTCAGCTTTTGCTGAAGAGCATCAAAATACTCTACATGATTTCACTGGTCAGCAAGTAGCTGAAAAAACATGAAAACGAAGTTTTGCCAGCGGTATATACAGAAGTGATATTGGAATATATACCACGGGTTTCTGACGATGTAACAGGAAGAGTTCTGGTGACATTCACTTCAGATGAGATTTCAAAACACAGATAATGGCCTACACAAGTATTATGACACAGCATTTGAACATGTTTGGATGTTCGATCTGCTCCATCAGTCACAATTCATGCATTATGCACGAACGACAATACACTTAAAAGTAAATAATCTAAACATAAACATCAACTATATTTCTCAAGGAATCTGTGTACTTTCTTCTACATTCCCTTTCTGGCAAGTGTCGGTTAAATCCTTTTGAGTTATTCGGTCCACGAGAAGAGGCGTTCTTTCTGTGTAAACGAGTTTCTTTGACCTAGTTATACATTTTGCATCCACAAACCAACTCACCGAAACAATAACACTCTGGAAAGAAAATAAAATGAATGTTATGAACAGTACAATTAAACATTTTGACGGCCTTTGTTACAGTTTATATGTATAAATTAGGTTTATGGTTTCTAAGAAAAAGAAAGAACATGAGTAACAAAACAATGGACAGTTAAGCGGTCAACCTACTTTAAGCGGTCAGTTTAATGTTACCATACTTTAGAATTTTGTTTTATGTTTAACCTTCATTTAATGACCACCTCAACCTTGTCGCCATGACTGACCACTTAAGACAGGGTTAAGTGTAGTTTAATTTTTAAAATCACTCCACTAATGTAGTGTTATGTTAGAGTTAATGAAAACTTCATACGCCTACTTCGATGTACAATCAAAGATGGTACAACTGCAAATAAATCCCTATCTTACTATTATTACCAATATTTGAACAGCAACTGCTGCTTTACCTACTACTACATACTGTTGTTGCTGCTATTTAAACTAAAACTTGAATCAGATATGATTTAAACGCTAAACTGACATTAGGATTCTGTTTGCGTAAATTTAAAAAAAAATTGTTTAATCAAAATCATGATATATAGTCTCTTTTTTTTTTGCAGTTTTAAATAAGTACGTAAAACTGTTATTTCTACATTTTTTTTTATCAAATGGCTTAAACACATACATGATACTATTTTGTAGTTTGTTATCGTTGCGGTCATAATCAACCTTATTTTTATCAAACCGTTCTGTTTAAAAACTTACTGTAAGTGCACAGGCTAGTGCAAACCACGTCGCCAGCCATTCAAATCCTATTTCCTCATTCAGAAAGCCACCAATACTTGGTCCAGCAAAGTCTCTAAATCATAAAACAAAATATCATTTTGACACCTAACTCACATCTACTCGAATGTCCTCCATAAAATTTCTGAAACCGCATTTTCATTTCTGAGTTAGATGTTCAAACGACAAAATCTCAATTTGTTTGTGGACGCATGTCGACGTGAGGCAATTGGCATACTCAACTTTATGCGCTTTAAAGGTATTGCACTGGACGGGGCGGTCTATAGTCCCAGTCCAAGGCAAGGTCAGATTGTGCAGACTTGCATACCACACAGCGATGGCAAGACGACAGTCACTAAGTGACACAATGCAAAAAAAAAAAAACACAGTTATTTACAAAACAGTTATGTTTTGGCCTTAAGTGACGCCGTAGACATGTGGCATGAAATCTCAACCTGTCGCACATCCTGGAACTGAGCTAACCAGTCCTGGAACAACCCTTAAATGCACAATTGCTGCAAATGTCATGGATGATGATCTTTCGTAAATGTGGGAAAAATATATAAGAAGTTTTGATCTCAATAATAACTTATTAAATTATCAGTAATAGATAATTGATTAATTGATTTGATAATTGAACTTATCAATTGACTCTATCGTATATAAGCTGATTGTAAGCAAAATCGAAATTGACCACATTTCACATAAAATTTGCCTATATAGGGCACATAACTCTATATCGAATCAGTGTATTGTAACCAAAATCAAACTTTGCCTGTATTTTGACATCATATACTTGCATTCCAAATATTTACTAAAATACATGAAGTCTTTCAAAAGTTATTGCGCGGACAGACGGACGGACATCGCAATACTTTCCGTTATTCGACGGACGTATATTTGAACTGCTTAAGTACACATTTTTTTTTTATTATGAACTGTGAATTTTTACCACAATTTGGCTAAACATTCCTATATATTATAAAAAAAGGGCTAAAAAAAAAAGAAACACAATCGTTATATTTGTCTTTTTTATCTTAATTCATTTTGTACATAATCATAGCACAAAACTCAGTTAACAATGTTTAGACGCTGAACCTTCAAAAGCTTACTGTATGTAAAATATTGTCAGTAAAATTATGAGACTTTCTTCATCATCACAGCAGCATTATATTTTTTACTAAAATTAATATATAAAAAATATGAACTTTTACCATGACATTTAAATCTTAATTATCTGTAAGTGAGACAAGTACCAAACAATTAAACGTCATTTTATCTTGATACATTTTACCTTGATACATGGTCCTAAAATACTTAAATACCTTTACAAATTATGAAAATATTATTTAATAACTGAACACTTTTTCCTCTAAATCTTATCTTAATTATAATGATAATGCCAGAGAGAAAAATAGAGAACAAACTTACCCTATTGGTATTTAAACATACAACCCCAAGTTTCAATGCAGTTGACAATGACATTAGCCTATTAATGGGTGCTCTTCAACGGGAGGTAATGCATTAGAGCCCCAAAACCAGAAATATTTTCATAAATGTACATTATATAACAAAAAAAAAAAAATCCAGCTGATTGTGGGTAGTCATTCATAAACATCACACTATTCTCAGCCGGACACTGAAATCCATAAACCGAAAATAAATTATCAAATGGGTGCATTAAGAATATTTGTTGAATATTGCGATGTCGTATGTTTTTTCACTCATGGTCATAGAGAAACAAGTTTCTAACGTGGAGAAGACATAAAAGATGTCGTTATCTCTGGTTTGACTTCCTCCTGTGTGTATTAATCTGTCTTTACACCAAAATCATGGAATTAATTATACTCACCCGAGTGCATACATGGAAACCCATAAGCCGGAAACCATCCCATAAGTCCTTGTGTCTTCCGGGTAACCAATATCGCTTCAAAAGAAAATTAGGTCACTGATATTTTACCAAGTTCCTTCGCGTTTTAAATTCACATTTGCATTGAGCCAAATGTAAAATGATTGGACCTTTGAATCTGGTCGTGATAAAGAGTGACTGATGCCCGGGCTATAGAGGAGGGTGGAGGCTATTTTCCTATTAACTTTTTGTGAAGACGTACGGTTATTTCCATTTAACTATGCCAACTGCAAGAGACTTTTGTGTCTTAATTTTAAAACACACACACACAATTGATTTATGAATAGTCTACACATTGGTTGATTGATTGATTGATTGATTGATTGATACTGTAGCTTTCGATATTTTGATATAATTTATTATTATTTTACAAAAACAAGTGATAATCTAGAACATATGGATTTGGACTGTCAGTTTCATGATGCCTGCATCCATATTCCCATTTTGTAATATGTATGCTTTCCAGAGTCCATTTTTCTTATTCCATATTTTATCAGTCACTTCAGACAGGTTTTACTATTTTTAAGACAGAGAGAGAGAGAGAGAGGAGAGAAAGACAGAAAGAGACGTACCCGATTACGTCAATGTAGATATCGTATGTTGGAATAATGACCATACTAGAGGCTGTACCGAGTATTACCAGAGAAATGATCGTCAGCCACAACTCGCTGTATAAATAAGCAAACGTTTTCCTTTATCATGATAATATGGGAGTTACTCTTAACATAATAGAAGAAAAAAACACAGCCACAGTTGGAAAAAGCATATTTTATATAATGAATAAACTATATGATGTAACAGTCTAATGAATAGTGCTAAATTGGAAGTCATGAGCACCTACTTGTAGGAAATATCAAATCCCAGTGCAGGCGATGGGCCAAGGAGAAGAAGACCAACGGCCGCCAATAAAAAGCCGGGAATCAGTAGTACCCTGTTGTCAGGCTACAAGTCAACAAACAATCAACTCTTTAATAATACTGACAAAATTCAACATGTACCATAATATAAAACAATTGAACACAGATTTTGATAAACAATTTATATATTATATACTGATCAGTCAAACAAAGTACTTATTAAAATCCACATGTTTATAACAATAAACAATTCAAGAAGCAATTCCATTTACAGCATCTCTCTCTCTCTCTCTCTCTCTCTCTAATTAATATAACGCCTCGCAGCCTAAAATGAAAATGCATAACAGCTCAAACAATAAAAAGCTCTTCAAACGCTTCGACCGTCATTTTTTGTATGTATTTTGGATACTTTCCATGTGGAGGTAAAACATCATTATTGGGGATAAATTATATAATATTATATAGGATGCTTGATATTACAATACCAGTGTTCGGATTGTTTAACGTCAGACAGGACAGGGTATTATGTATCCAATCGGATTACTGTATCGGCTTTTGGTCTAATCGACGAAAATAAAGTGAAAAAAAGTACACGGGTGATGCATGGAGAGTAGCGTCAGCAGCCGGGGGTTATCTGACGATGGCTTGAAAAGTGTGTCTTTCAAAAGCGGAAAATCGGTTGTACATATTAAAGATTATATAGCATGTATGACTCGCGAACAGAAAGGTAGATATACACAACAGATGGATGAATGGGTTACCATTTTCTCGAGTAGCCAGCCCCAAACTGGTGACGTCATAGAGTACAATGCAGCCATTATGAGAAACATAATTCCGACGATTTCCGCCGTAAATCCATACTGAAGTGTTAATTTAGCTACATTTATTCATGTATCTTTCAATTCAAACTCGATGGAAATAATGTGAAATAACCCAAGAAATAATTTTAAGAGCAATCTCGACATTTCCGTAAAAAAGGAAGAAAAAACAAGAGTATTCTTTAGAACACGTGTGTCATCTGCTGAAGCGTGACGGAAAAAGTGTGGCGGACAAACAGACGGACAGACAGACAGACAACGGAAATGTGTTCCCTATGTGTCACCTCTGCTTACAGCAGGTGACACAAAAACTCTAGTCTTCAAGATGGGTATTGTTCCTTATAAACTATTCTTAAGAGATATGTTTGTCAATTTGAACAGCGAAAGGAAGTGACGTCATACCACGCGCAGATGAGGTTCTAGAGTAGGGTCAAGGACGGACCATATTGAAGCTCCAATCACGACCACAATACTGTTGATGATGGAATTTGGATGTACTAACAACTTCAACATGGAAGCTGACGCATCCTCCTTGTCGTAGCTGTCTGTAGAAAAGAAAACTTATCTATCTACTTTCAGAAGAAATGAAAAAAAATCCATAATACCCCATGTACAAAATAGAACGGTCTATTGAAAAATTAAAGAGTCCTATGCCAGATAGAATCTATAAAGACATTTCTCCAGACAATACAATTATATGCTTGCTTCGCTCGCTCCGACCTTCCTTTGTTTATAGAAATATCCCCTTTTATTACAAGCTTTTGCTATCTGCTTACCTTCTTGTTTTGGCAGGATGATCCAGATAACTGGCAACATAATAAAGCTTGCCCCTGATATTACAGCAAATGGTAAGATAAATCCACCAGCCTGAAACAATATGAAATGTCTCGAATCCCACCAAAATACCTAGCGCTATGTAATACTTAAATTCTTAAATTAGGTCAAAACGTATTCTACCATTCCTATTTTACGAAATAATCAAGTGCAGTCAACTCTCGATACAACACTATTCAATACAGCGGCAAATTCGGGTTCCGGTACCGGCAGTAATTTTCGGCAAACAAATCTCCCGTCATAATGTATTTATTTAACGATAAAGCGGCGGACTTATCGCCGCAGGTTTCATGAAATGTTGATAAAAATATTATTTATTACGAAAAATGTGTGTTACAAAATTATATGTTTGGGTATTTTCATTGGAGAAACAAAACAACGTTGAAATTTGAAATTATTTAATTATTACACATCCCTAAGTATGGTTGACCCAGACGTGGGTATTTTACAAACATAACTTTGACTTATCTCGTACTTACAATTTCTTGTTGCTTTTTTCTAGTTTTATCTAAACGCTTGAAATCTTCAATGAATTAACGTACATCCTGTTTTCAATATATGGGAGGTCAATCATCCACATGAATCTACATGTATTAATATTTTTGCAATCTACCAATATAAATATATCTACATAAATCTACCATTTTAACATAATTATATACATTCTTCTACCAATATAAACTAACCAATATGAAAAATTCACATAACTCCACCAATATCAATAAATCTACCTAACTCTACCGGTGTAGATATGCATACACATACGCATTGTGTTCCTATATATACCTATATATACCTGTGTTCCTATACATACCTGTGTTCCTATATATACCTGTGTTCCTATATATACCTGTGTTCCTATATATACCTATATATACCTGTGTTCCTATACATACCTGTGTTCCTATATATACCCATACAACTGTACCCTTATTATCTGACTTACAACGAATAGGAACCCTCCTATAGCCGGTCCGGTCACCATACCAATGCCTGTGAATATTTCCCCTATACCCTGCAATATAAATATATCATCTGCAGCTGATGATACACAAATTATCTACTCCTTTCAATGTATAATTTTTGTATTATTTCTTCATTATTAATACGTCAATTTTTTTTTTTTTTACGTGTTGTGACTGAGGTGTCCAATATGGAATTATATTTTGTGGAGCCGTGAAACAAGTCCAATATGAGATTTCCATGTGGATAGGAGTTCAAGTATATTTCCGTACTGGACATACCAGTGTAAAATGACCTATTTATTTATTTTGTTTGTTTGCGGACTTTGCCTACATGAAACAAACATGCTCATTTCTTGTTACTCTTCACATTACTATAATTTCTTTTTACAAAAAAACTTGTTCCATCCAGCATGAATGAACTCTTCCAAATTGAAGTGTTTCGAAACACGATCAACGCTGAAAATTGATCATCGAAACAGTTTGATCAAAACACGTATGATGTCATTTTTAGCGTTTTATTTTTGCAATATATATATAATGTCTGTCTCAGTCAATAAAATAAATAACATGAAAAATACACATACGAAAATACACTAAACTCCATAAAATCAATCAATACAGTCACGGAAACATGTTTTGTTAGAATATGCCCTTCAGATTATTCGGAGGAAAACTGAAATAAATTCAAGCGGAACTCATTCATTACCAGTTTTTAGCTAACACGAACTCTTGACGTTAATTGTCAAACATTTAATTTTGAGAAAATCTTTAATTTTCCAATTCTGTCATATTCTGAGAAATTTGAGACTCGAATCTCTGGGATATGAGACCTTCATTGCCGAAGTTAGAAAGCATGTGTTGGTGATAAGATTTTTCCGAGACCTTCATGTCCGTTTTCAACCATATTCAAATTCACCCGAGATTCTGTTATAGATATAGTCTTTGAGTTTGATATATGAACAGAGTATTCTTGACAAATATGCAAAGGTTACTGTAAACACAAATTTTGGAATGAATAATTGAGTTCACTCCCGCAGGAAGCCTTAAAGGCGCGGAGTACTGATGTGTAAAATACGATCCGTCGAAAGAAAAGAGTTTTAGTAGTTAAATCCCCCCTTTTTTTAACTTACAAAGACTGTCCCGACATTATCTGGGAAGGCTCGAACAAGCATTACAAAGCCAGCGTTGTTGATGGCCGTACAGGCTATGGCTAGGAATATCCGTATAGTGAAGCACAAGATGATGAACAAATCGGCGCCGTTCGAGACATCAACTAAATCTAAGGACCTGTAATATATGATAATACAAGTAAAGTCTTCTTTAGGTTCTATGTTTTCATGAGTTTAAAAGGTGTATGATTTTCATGTTGCATATAAGTATATAGTACACTGATTAAAAGAAATAAACTTTTTTATTTCTTTGGTATAAAAAAATTTTAAAATTTTTTAAATATCATATTAGAATCAGCTGCTATCAACACTTTTTTTTTTATCATGATACAGAGTGACTTCCCTTGTCATTCAAGGGACGTAACCTAGTTATCGGAAATAGTATTTGGAAAAAAAATGTGCAGATGTGTATATAAAAGAAACAGTTCTCATAATTTCTCATAGATTTTTATCTTTTTATGTAACTATTCTATACTAAGTCACATTTTGAAAATATAGATATCGTTTAAAGGGTATTGAAATTCCCAGCAATGCGCATGCTTTATGTTAATCATGTTTTTATTTAACGGCTTCTAAGAAACACACCGTTAAACGTAACTTTGAGAAAACGGATGAAATTGTAATACGTAACAGTTATTTAGATTCCATCGATAACATTGTAATTTCTGGTTCTATCTCTAAAAATCTGCATTTCGTTAGAAAGCCAAGGGTTCGTTTCACTAAACGAGACGCATCTCCAATACGCAACTTCACAAGCGAAAAGAAAATGTAATTATCCTTGTATTTTTTCTTCACGAAACGTGAGAGGATTTTTATTATACACTGGAATGGGTCACCTTTCTTGATGTTCCTATTTGCAAGAATTCTTACGATCAGAACCAAATTTGCTCGTATAATGTTTAGTGAAGCCGGGTACCAGGAATCGGGTTACTAATCGTGTTGATTTTCTTAAATGGGCATTGAACTTCACAGCGGTAACCAGTCTTTGTTTTCCCGTCATTACTTAGCTATTTAAAGTGCAGTGATTGGCCTACGTTAGACACATCCAATAGCCTTGCTGCGGGCTAGCTCTTAAGCAACGTGGTTAGAATATCGGTCTTCTGATCCAGGGGTATAGGGTTCGATCCCTGACAGAGGCCAGACATCCCCCCCCCCTCGAATTACTTCAAAAACTTTTACCATATGTATAACCTTGATCTTTTGGAATTTCGGAAAAACAAACGTGCGGATTCACAACAAGAGCTGATAAATACATACATACATGCGTTTGCATAGCTTAGCTATATATCACGTGTTCACAAACCTTCAATAATTTGACATTCACATGTATCAAAGTAGGACTGTTTTTCTTTAATGCTTTTCCAGGAAATGTTTGTATCATGCTGGACTTACCCAAATAACAAAGTACACCCGCCACAAGCAAATACTCCAGAGAGATACATAAACTTACTGCCTACAATCGGAACCTGGAATATATACAAACTGTGCTGACCTTGATGACGATGTTATGCAAAACGAGACAATTCAGCCCAGCAGACAGTGTAAAATCTGAGCTACAATATTCTATGAAAAACCAGAGACGTCTGCTTTGTTTGCCAATGCGTCTATATGATGTGAACATGAAAACTAAATATCAAGAAAGAAATATATAATATTGTACAACGTGGTAAAATGATAACATACCCGACTGCGTATCCAAAGGTTGTGGGTTCGACCCCGTTGAGGGCAAGGATTTTTAATGACCTCCCAAGACACAAAGTACTGGTCCAACCCAGGAATCTCCAAGAGGGTTAAATATAAGTTATAAAACTTGTTTTCCAATCGACGTAAACTAAATAGACTTAAATTTAATGAAACATTTTGTCCAGCAACCCTAATTATCGTTTAATTCTTTTATCTCCATATCTGATAACTGTAAGGAAACATCAATTGCAACCTTAACTTAAAATATTATGGGAAAAAAAACTCATTATCGTTATTGTTAATATATACGCATTCAAAATTAGTTCAAACTTAATTTATGTCGATTTATAACAAGTTTCTTACATTGGCAATGCACATTACATAATATTAATCTTATGTTTTTGATAACCGTAAAAGTATTGTAAAAGTCCTTTTGACTTCATGATTGGTTTTCATTTCTTCTCCAGTCGAGTTCAACGTATGATTTTACTTTATCAGTATTATCATTATTTGCACACTCACGCAGAATATAACTTTTATTGTGAAGATAATATATAGACGTACATACCAGTCTTCCAAACAGTGGTGAAATCAGAAACTGGACTAAAGCGAACACCCCGAATATCCACCCCGACACAGTGCCGCTCACGCCCTTGTTTTCTGCCTGAAAAGTTCATTGCGACACATCAAGAGACATCATTCATCGTCAAGATTGACTTAACCCTTTCCCTCATAGAGGACACCATGAAAAGACCTATGCGAACATCATAAAACCAGATCAGCCTGCGAGTAACTCGCAGGCTGATCAGGTTTTATGCTGTTCGCTGCTCCTCAGTGGTCTGGAAATGAGGATTTTGTAATTAAATTTGGTAAGGTTTAACCGTGGTTTTCTGCAGATCAGGCTTTATGTGGTACCTATTGAGTGCGTCAAAATGAGTCTATATGAGGGAAAGGGTTAAACATGGATTAGTTTGAGCATGATAACAATCACGGATTTAAGACAAGAAGTTTGATCTTAATTTCCCGCGATACCGATCGAATAAAGGCTTTCGCAACTATTGGCGAGTTGGTTCCCTGTTGTCCAAAATATAGTTAATTAAGAAGAAAATATTTTCAAACAGTAGCTTTGTCTTTGGCCAACGATAAGCAGATTTATAACATTAATGTCCTCGAAATCAACAAAATTACTTAATAATATATCACGATTTATATACACTATACCAAAAATAAGAAATTCAGATAAGTAAATAAATGTTCTGGTAGTTTTCTATACATTTTTTAATTTCATAATTATTTAATTAAATTATTAAAATCAAATTTAATTGTATTTTTTTAATTTTGGAGACTCGTACTTTAATGAGTACATACATACTTCTCTGTAAATGCTCATGTTATACTATTATCTACTTACTGCATAAAACTATGCATCTATGTCTTTTGATGTACAGTCGACACTGTATTAAGAGACCGCTCAAGGGACTGCCAAAAATGGTCGCTTAATGAAATGGTCTCTTAACAGATATTTTTGGAAATCCAGGCAAACAAGTCATATATATATATACAAACTGTAAGCTAAATCGTATCATAACGTTATATTATATTACAACATGAATACGATGTAAACTACACAATGTTTGGTTGTTTTATACCAATAAACATCAACATGTTTATTTTTTGTCATATCTTTCGATTTTTTTTAGCTGTTATGTTGGAATAATACCTTGGATCATTGGCTGAGGTTTGCATTTGGTGTTCGGTGGAAAAACACAACATTTGACATCGAATTCATGGATGGATTCGGACAATTTCAAGAAAAAATATTATTTAGCAATGAGCTTTCTTTATGTCTCTAACATAAATCCAGAAACCCCCGATAAATTTATTTCAACCGTGCGCCCTGGTCGCGTATCATAAGACGCAATGTACATACTTAAAGGTACGAATTATTAATGGTACGCATTGCATCCGGAAGTATTAATTTACCTTATTCCCAAATATTCTTTTACCAAAATCCGAAGCATGCGGCATTTGGAGGGATGGTTTCACCTATGTTATGCTTAGTAACTGTTGAAACGGGAACCAGGAACTATATTTAGAGTTTAGTTGCACATGGTGCAGTCATGCGTGGTTTCAGGTGAGCATTTATGATCGGGATAATTGTTCGTTTGTTCGGATGTGTTAAAGTTGAATATACACATGCTCCAGGGTACACGATGATTAGCTACGGAATCAAACACGGTCGCTCAAAGAAGTTGATTTTGTGCATAATCTTACGTGCTGGGACTTTGTTTATGTGGTCGCTGGTCGCATAATAAAAAAAGTCGCTTAATGGGATAAATTGATATAGTAAAAACGTTCGGGCGTGATTTATAACGGTCGTTTAATAAAAAAAAGGCGTTTAATACAGGTGGTCGCATGTACGATGTTGACTGTATTGTCTTTTTGTCTATCAATATTCAGAATTTTAAGGGTTGTGAAGTGAGATTTTGGCGGTTTAAGCAAGTTGAAAGGTGAAGTGCATGCATTCGAAGTGACCATTCGTCAATGTTCACTCATTCATACATGACACTGAGCAGTTGTGAACAGTATTGAGTTAGGCAGATATGACGTCACACAACTACTGGACAAGAGACAACAATCGTACATATACACATAAAAGCGCCGTATCGCAGGCAAGCATAGCAGTACTCTAAACTTATCATTTCTTACTTATAATGTATAGACAAAATTAAGCATGGGTTACGTTCTGTTCTGTTTACATTCTATACGAAACGATAACGCTAATAACACGTCTTTAAGTCACGTGATGTAAGCGTACACAAGTCTTTAAATCACGTGATGTAAGCGTACATGTATACAGGTGTTTTTTTTTCTGCCTGAAAGTAATGATTTCTATCGTCTAAAATCATACATATAAGCTGTGAGATGGCTTCAAGCCAATCTCATTAACAGTGCTGTTTAGATTTATAGTACATGTATCATTGTTAATATATTTGTGAACGATATGCATGCATGTGTATATATATTTTTATGTGTACACGATTAACGATATTCATGTAGTGCAAGTTTATGAAAACGTTCTGTTCTGTTAACGGTAGCAGAACGCTGTACAAATTGCCACGCTTTCTAAGCGCTGAGAATACTGGAAGACAACGAGGCGATCAGAAAACAGGTGAGAATCAAATAAAATCTTTATACATAATTTATGTAGTTCCGGGTGCGTGAACAAGACAAAGAAAGAGGCGGAATGGCATGAATTAAAAGTAGACCGTCACAGGACAGATGTCGCTTGCTTTACATGTTTTAACAAAGAAACTGTGGTGAAGTGTATAAAATAAACGCTCGTATGTAAAGTATTATAATTTTGGAGTTTTCTTTCTTATCCTACAGGTCTCAATATGAACTATTTTTAAACATCACAACTACTAATGTGTTGTTATAAATCAATGAAAAAAGTGATACTCCATTACTTCAGTAACTTATTTCATTTCTGGTTCTTGAAACCTACGTTACGCATATGCTACGCAGTAAAAGAAAACGCATTATTTTACATGCTACAGTAAGCTGCATGTTCTTCTATATAATTTGAGCTATATGATTTGTAGTGCACAATTTAAATACTAAAATGCATTTTGTTTTGCTTACGTCTTCTTTGAGATGCAGGTAGACTAAAAGCTTCATTTTTGGACGGATTTTTCAACGAAAAATTCCGTCCTTTTTAAGGACGTTTCAGCGGGTTACGGCTCATTTTGATTTTGGTATTTTTTTGGGGGGAATTTCTCATTTGTTTTAAGAATAATGATAGAAAAAAGCCCAAATTTTAAGATTAATGTGTTATGAATATCACCAAAAGTATATTTGCCAAATTTTGAAGGTACAAAAAGTCACATTTTAGTGTTTTTATTTTGGCTAAAATTTCAACAAAAAAACAGTTTTAGTTAAAAAAAACAAATCTGATGAGGTATGCATTTTTTACATTTTCATAAAGCATTTATATAAAAAAAACTGACTATGAAAGAATGAAGAAAATCTGTCCGTTGAAAAAAAAATATATTGAAAAATATATAAAAAATCACGGTTTTGGCATAGTTTTTGTTTACGTTTTGGTTCGGGCACAAATGAGATTTGATGCCCGTTTTGTATTTTCAATGCATATCTGACAGTATTTTATCTGTAATTTATAGAATAAATTATAAGCTACAAATGGTGAAAAAATATTTAAAAAAAATACCATTTTGAACATGTTGTTACAGTATTTAGAAACGAAACATTCTTTTTTTTTTAATGTCATGTTTTTTTCAACAAATTTTAGCAAATAGTGATGTTCTACCATAAGCTCAATCTCTAAAACAAGCATGGTGACCCTCCTATTTTAATTCACATATCTTTTAGTTAAAGTCTAAAGTATTTATATGCATTTTTTAGGAAAATCTGTCCGTTAGAAAAAAACGCTCAAACGCCTTAAAAAATAGATGATGTCCGGGCGGGTGTTGGGCGTCGTCGGGCGTACGCTCAGGTAGATTTTTTTAAACTTTTATTGCTAACTAAGCTGGTTGCCTGTTAAGATGGACTGGAATCAATAACATGTAATGTAAATTATATACGAATATTTTTATTGAAAAGCAATCACTGCTTGTTTTTTTAGATTAAAAAAAATACACGCAAGCGTGCAGAGAGATAAGATCACGCCCCTTTACTGAATAGTTATACACTTTGTATATCTACGAATACATGTATGTATATGCTTGCAGTAGTGGATTTATGACTGTTTCTGAAATAATGTTGATTTGTCTTATATTAGTACTACACGTCATTGTGGATATAAATAACGTCATTTGTTTTAGAATTGGTCCCCTGTACTTCCGGTTTGTTGTGAATTGGATGTTGTCATAACCGACAGAAATACAATAAAGACAATATCAACAAAATTACGAACTTACCTCTACCGGAAAAAATGGCGCCAATATGGATAAACTTAAAAAACTCAGAAGGTTGGTGATGCATGTACAGCCTAGGATGATTTTCTGCTTCGTAGTTAATTTTTTAAAACTAAACGACTTTTCATCTTTAGAGTCTTCGCTGAGATTATCGGTATCTGATTTTGAAGTATCTACGTGTTCCTTTGAGTTGTCACCGATTCTTGCCATCGAATGTTCTAATCGCCCTTCTGCAAGAGGCCATACCGGCAATGAATCTAAATCTCTCGATCTGTTGACTTCTATGCTATTGCTTTTCTGCTCGGTTTTACTTGATTCTTTAGCCTCTTTTTCATGGCTATGATTTCCGAGTTTCAATATCACACGATTGTTATCAAAATGAACTTGGGTGTCTGCTTGAACAACCCCCAAAGACGAACTGTGATTGGCAGCATCACTGCTGCTAGATGAGTGTTTCACTAAATCACCAAGCGAATTATCGTCTGACATCCTCGTATCACTATCGCGATACTTTCGCTGAATATTTAAACTTGGTATATTTGGTTCATTAGAATTTTCCTCCATTTTCTGCACCTTAATACTGCCATCTTCATTATCGTTGTCGTCCATTCTACCATACCTTCAGTATGTTTCTGTAACATTGGAAAGCTTAGGGTAAATATAAATATGTCTTTATAAATAATAAAAGATAATTGAAGCTTGTTTTCTTTTCAAATGATCAAATTAGTAAAAAAATTATTCATCAGTTGAACGCTTAATATCTGATTTTCTTTTTTTCATAAAAATTCACAGAAATGTTTTTGAAAATGATTCAAAATTTAAATAAGAGAAGGCAGTACATTAAAAGGGTACTTCCCCCATTGCCATTATGCGAACAACACTGTAATTGTAATTTTAGTATTGCTTGAATGAATTAGAAGAGATGTAAAGGAAATATGACCATATCATATTACTCGGTGCGTTTATTTGTGTGTATTCACATGATATTTCTGCTGAAAATATGTCAGTATGGTTGCTTGATTGTTTGCTGGGTTTAACGTCCCACCGACAGTATTTCAGTCATTTGGAGACTTTGTCTACTTGAGACAGATATAGTGCTGTCACACTGCCGTAACATGTCGTAGACATGTGTGTGTCATGATACTACATCATTTCACATTATCCTGACACATGGCAAACCAGTTCTAATACCATGTATGTATGCTGAGCACTAAGAAGGGAGTTACTAGTGTTATTTTAACGAATTTGTGTGGCAGGGGATCGATTCCCATGACCTCCCGCTCCGGATGCTGGTGCTCTAATCACATGGTCACCGGGGACGGTGATGTTATTATTACATTAGTTTCAGTGGATGGTTTCATTGCATGTATTTTACATCTCCTATTTTCTTTTTTTTGTGTTTAAACAGATTGTAAAGCACTTTTGAACGTATAACATATATGAAAAAGTGCTATATACATGTGGTGTAATAAATAAATATTTAAATGGCATCACAGTCGAAAATTGTAGTGAAAGAGACGACTTAGAACAAAGCTTAATGGGCAGTTGGATACCTTAGGTTAAAAAAAGCGAAACGTAGTGCCGGGGATCATTATTTTTATTATAATTATTATAATTATTATTATGCATTTATGTTTTTTTTTATTGGATTTAGCGTCCCAGCAACAGTATTTCAGTCATTTGGAGATGATGTCTACTTGAGACATATATAGTCACTGTGCTGCCACACTGCAGTATCACGCCATAGGCATGTGGCATGTTTCCACACCAAGTCACATTATTCTGACATCAGGCCAACCAGTCCTGGAAGTAACCTTATATGCTGAGCGCTAGTGCATTATATATCACTTTTATCACAATATTTATAGGTTCAGAGGTTCTACACATGCAGTTAAGAATGTGTATATTCAACAGCTAGAACTATCTTTTAAAAAGATATTAGGCGTATATGGGGATTAAAGTAATACGATTACATGACGTACAAATTATTATCTGTGCACCGCTTCGTCAAATTTAGCATGGCTAATTTGGTAAAGCACCCCTTCACTATAATGAAGCGTACCATAATCGCCTTCAATCAGTTCACACTCATTGCTTATTATCAAAAAGTCCCACATAGACACTAAAAGTGCACGTGGCTTAACAATATGTCAAGAGGTTGTGCTGTAGTTGACTATACTTAGTCAAGATAAACTGTCGCGTTTCAATACAATAACGTTGATAAAGGCTACATATTTTACAGATAGAGCTGATGTTAGTTCAACAGTTTCGTCTAGGGCAATATCCGATTATTCAGTACAGGTATTGATATTATAATTATGTAAATATAGAATTCGACGTTATTAACAGTGGTACGAGGGTCCTGCAAAAGGTTGGGTTCGGATGTCTTATGTGCTACCGTGCGTGCTAAAATATCTAATATTACAAACCTTCAAAGTATTCCCCCTATGCTGAAATATAGTTTTGTAACATTTTACCCATTCTCGAAAAGCATATAAAAAGTATTCTTTTGGTACCTGTTGTAGACATGCACTGTTAAATGGCAATTTATATCAAGTATATTATTATGTACGTGTGACTAAAATCATGAACGGAAAGGACAATAAGAACGTCCGAAACCTCGCTACGTTGCTGATCATACAGGGTATTTGATCGGGGTGGTTGGTGAGGGGTTTCAGAAAGCCAAACGTTTTCAAAGAAATACTTGATTACTTCATGAGTGTAAAGTGGACACGTATAAGTTCTCGAAAGAATCGGATTGGACTATTTAAATATGATGTCGTACTTTCTCCTAGTTTCGGCTCTTGCGCTAGTTTCTTGAACTAGTACAGATTCGAGCGTACACATGTGTCGACAAACGGCATTGCGCGATAGTTGTGTCCGCTTGTTTTGAAAACGGTATCTAAAGCAAATATTTATACTATATTGATAACTATGCAGGTTAAGGACTTTGAAAAAAAAATCTTTTATATGCATCAGTCTGCCCATTTGTTTATTTTTCAATGACGGCCAGTTTCATTGTCCATTTAATAAGCAGAAATAATTAATTAAGTTTGAAGGTCACTACGGGCCCCCGTGGTCGAGAGGGTCAAGTCGCTGACTTTAACACTCACTCAGCCCCTCACCGCGTGGGTTTGAGTCCCGACAGGATCATTCGGATTTTCATGTGAGGAAGCCTTCCAGCCTTCCTTCTACCCGGATTCCTCCGTGCATTCGGGGTCTTCCTCCACCTGTAGTTAGCTGGACGTCACTATATGACTGAAATACTGTCAAAGCGACGGTTAACTCAAACGATCGAGCGATCTATCAATCAATCGATCAATCAATCAATCAATCAATCAATCAAAGGTCACTTATTGAAGGAGAAATTGAAGAATATTACATTGCCTTTTTAAGTCAGATATATAATTCATTGATTTTTTTTCCTTAATTTTCAGTTTGTTAAATCGTTAAAATTCTAAAGCGCATGCGTAAAAATTTAACTTTATAGTCACGAAACTAGAAGAAAATTCTGCTACATGTAGCTCTCTGCATTGTATATACATGAGCATGAGACGGTGTCTCGTCGATCTCAGGTTAACTGAAGGTTAAGTAAAATAGTAAGAATCATGTTCGACATGAACTGTGAACAAAGACCATTAAACAACTTTGTAAAATTCTGGGCTGAAAACAAACATTGAACATCTTGAATGACAGGGGATGACCTTTGGATGGGGTGGGGGAGGGGGGGGGATGATATTACTTCCTAACCATTAGAGAAACAATCGCTGTTTTGAAAATATATTTGTATGCATTTAAAATACAGAGTTGTTTTTAAAAACATGTATCAGTAGTTGTTTATTTCCTGATAATACATTGGCCTCTGATGAAAAGTGCCTTACATGAACTTGTAAAATTCATACTCATGTATGGCAGACAGAAACTGAGCTCATATCATAAAACCAAGGAACAATATTACATGTATACCTGCCATATTTTTACATCCATTAAAATTCCAATCATTGTCATACCTAGTTAAACCGTTAGTATATTTACCTTATAAAGAACTGAACTGAATACGTTACTTATGCTTTTAAGATTAACTCACGCCACTGGCATATTTATATTTACACAATTAGTGATAATCAACTTTGAAAATGTCAGAACTTAATCCGAGGACCTTATGTAGTGTTATGGTCGGAATAAACTAACATGAGACGGTGGTGGCTCGAGGCTCTAACAAGATCTCTCTAGGTATCCCACAAGATCACTCTAGCTAGACCCTTGACCGGTCAGCTTATATATTGGTTTGTTACCATCCAGCCATACAGTAACCATGTGTATTAAATAATAACAAATATTTGTATTAACGACAGTCACAACTGAGACAGACGTTGCATAACTAATGCAACGGTCCCGTAACAGTGAAAATGTAACAATAGCGTCTAGCTAGAGTCCAATAACATTACACTTAAAATTGCAAACGGATTGATGACGTGTAATCAATCATGAACTCGAAATTTTGAGCTTTTCTAAACTGCAGTCAAAACAAAACAAGTATGATCAATTTTATTGGAAAACACAGTATACTTTGTTACCCGTAGCAACATTATGACGAAACATGCGTTTTAAATAAACATACACACATACAAATATACATTCATACAAATATACACACCTTCCCTGCTCGTCTTCAAAAGTAAAATATATCCACAATCTAGAGCTTTACATGCACTGAACTGAAACACTCTATCCATTCATGATTGTACGACATGTCTCGTGATCTCACGGCCCTCATGTGATAGGTGTTTAATATTCAGGGTTCAATATCAAGCAACATATATCGTGATATGTCTATATGAACTATGTATAAACAATTCTGATTATCTACCATCGTTATATTTATCTGAAACCTACGTTGCGCATCAGAGGACACGCTCGAGTAGTTTATTTGTTGGGTTTAACGTCACACCGACAGTATTTGGAAATTGTCTACTTGAGATAGAAAAAGTGCTTTCATGCCGTAGACATATGGCATGAAACCATTCCCAGTCTCATTATCCCGACAGTGGGCAAAACAGTCCAACCGCGTTCATTTCTTCGTTAAGCGTGCGAACCTATAGCCTTGGCGCGTGTGTACAGATCGTGAAATTATGTATATTTTGACATGTTACAAACGTTCACAACGTCACGTGCTTTGATCACTTTGCGTGCATCATCGACAGTCATCTTCTGTAAAATATATTCATCCAAAGCCATAACAGAAATAGATAAAACTTTGTATGGATGATCCCTTGATGGCTCTTCACTAAACTTGATCCATGCAAAACTCCGATTGCTATGTCAAACAAACTTATTCTATTTTAAGATAATCTTTGAAGCCATTGGTGTGGTGACCTTCAACAATGATTGTTGAAACATACATTCATCTTTCAACTTGTCTCTTTAATCAAACTTATGTTTCTCTTAAACCCCATGGTTCTCAACCATGTTTAAACAAAGTTAGTCACTTAAAAATGAGGATCAGTAGGTTGGTCTGGTCATATATAATTAATTGCCACGAAAGTCAGTTGGCTAAATACTGAATTTGGCTGCTGAAGTCAGTGATTCAAAGAGATCTGGTTCTACTATGACCATATTGTATATATTTAAGGGCGCCGTGGTCCAGTGGTAACATACCCGATTACAGATCCGAAGGTTGTGGGTTCGAACCCCGCTGGAGGCAAGAATTCTTAACGACCTTTCCAGGTGCAAAGTACTGGTCCAACCCAGGAACCGCCGAGAGGGATTTATATAAGTTGTAAGAACTTGTTTCCAAATCGACGTAAAATAAATAAGTTTAACTAATATTGTATATAGATATTTTGTTCATCACAATACATTTTTATTACAATTTGTACGTTATGAAATGCAACCAAGATTCAAGATTCAAGATTTTATTATGGTAAGGCCTCCAGCCCATACACAAAAATATAAATACATATCATTTGCACATGCAAAGCAACGTATGTATTGTGACAGGTAGTCATATTTATCAACATATTTAAACTATATAACAAAGACACATCCTAAAGACAATACATAATATTATAAGTCATAGTGTAGTAAAACTTTACTTGCCTAAATATTCATTTCTTACATTAGTTGCATGGAAGATAAACATTGCTAATTTCTTAATGACATCTTCATTTTTACATGCTATAAGATTGTAAAATTTTTCAACAGAGGGGTTTTCATAGTAAATAACTGGTATATATATTGAACGAATATTCTTATATAATGAACAAATGCATATAAAATGGTATTCATCCTCTAGATAACTTTCACAATATGGACAATCTCTATATTCCCTAGGTATATTATAATAACGACATGTTTCTATCATAAGGCTATGTGAAGAACTTCTAAAATTTGCTAAACAACTCCTAAACTTATCAATATTTAACAATTTGATGTAACTTTCCACATTGTAATCTCTTTTAAATTTTACATAATAGGACAATTTCACATTTTTACAAAATGCAACCAGAATGATGACATGTAAATTATGGAATATATAGCTACTACTGAAATGAGACATGAAGTATCATAATGCAACTCACGCGTGGGGTGTCGTTTTGAACAAAAACTTAAATATGTCTCCCTCTTTGGCATATGAATTTTCCGAGGTGTACATTTTTGTACCTCGGTCTGAAATTCAACTTTAAAAGTAACCATTATTTCTACCATTATTTTAGCCCCAAAACTAAACCAAACCAAACCATATAACCCTAACACAAAACATTAACCACGGAGTCTCTGAATCCCAAACACGGAAACAGACATTTTCTACCATTCTGGACGTCGCTATATGATTGAAATACTATCGCAGTGACGGTAAACCCCAATAAAACAAACAAACACATACACTGAATCAATTAACTTATAAATCACAGCTTGGTTCCATATTTCCGCGCCCTAATGGCAAGCTAACTACCGTTCTTGTACACATGTACCGAAATGCAAATGTCATGATAGATTGTTTATCTTTCATATTTATATAGAAGAGCTATTAATCTCTCCGTGAAGTTCAACTAATATTACACCAAATTATTTACTAATGCTTACGATATAACATGGTACGTTGGTGCAAGTTAGCCTTGTGGTCTACTCTATATTTTACTTTCATGGAAACGAAACAGCGAGACACGCAATGATTTGTTGCAGCTTACTTATGTATAATTTAAAACAACTTCATTTGAAGAAATTGACACTTTCCTCTTTGAAGATAAAATAGGTTGCCATTATAAACAATGTATTTAAGATATCTGGGAAATGTTTGTCTCCAAAAAAAATAAAAATATATAAAATAATAATAATAATAATAATAAATTAATAGAAATTGACTATCCAGAACGGCTTATCGACAGCTTCTATCATTTTAGGGTCATATTCTGAACCTGATTTTAATTGAGGTTTGATATTCTTGTTGATGGATTTTATGACACGTAGGTATTTTTATCGTTAATAATAAGTCGTTTTATCCATGTTGTTTGAAGAGATAATCTTGTAAATAATTTAGAGATTATTAACGGAGAATTTTCTTCGTTGAGTAAGTGCTTAACGCTCTGACGTCACAATCTCAACACTCCATCAGTCGAATGAAACATTTTAAGTAACGAAAAAAAGTTAGTCAATAAAACCCCCTGTCGAATACGCACAGACAGTGAAATGGCATGATTACTTTTCAGAAGTTTCTTTCTTAGAAGTTTCCATATAAACAAAAAAAGTATTTCTTCCAACAGCTTCATCGTGATGGAATATTGAATGTACGAGTGACATGGCGGTATCAGAGTTTAACCTAGCAAAGGCAGTTCCCCTTGTATATGTGTGTTGACTTTTGAATTAAGAAAATACGGTAGGAAAAAAGATATACCAGTAGTAAGGTAAAATTCATACAACTATACGATGTTTCATAAAACAGGGCCCAGAAATCTACATAGCTTTCTAAGAATATGTATGGATAATATCATGCAACTTAAAAAAAATTCTCTATATTTGGTAATAAGTACCTGGTAAATGAATTTGGATAACATATCGTAGAGCTGTAATTAAATGCCGAACGAAACCATTTTAAATTCGCGTGTATTGTATTAAGGAAATGAAGGTTATGGCCATTTAACCAACGTTTCGAAATGACACGAGTACAAGACGTCCATTACAAGTATTCGTATTAGAAGGTCTGAACTAAAAGGGAAAAATATCTGAAGAAGAAACAAGTGGTGTCTGTACCACTTCAATACAAATTCAGATTCAGGTGCAAATATTTTATGTAAAATTACAAGGTTAATGCGGAGAGTGAAAGTGCATAATTAGAATGGGGCATGTGAAAATATGCACGTGCCTACACGTAACTTTCTTTGAGAAACATGTGCAGCACATCGCTTCATCTGACAAAACTCAAGGTCTCTTAAAATGTAAACATTGTCTGCGTAAAAGTACAATTCTTATCTTTTTGGGCCACCGTTTTATCGATGCTTTCCTCGGTTAAAGCGCGTTTTATAGCGTTTTAGTATTTATATCTACGTGTAAATTTAAGTCATTAAAATTCGCGCTGCTCGTAAGTACTGCCGCAAATATTAGCCCTGCCTGTCGCTTCTGGTCGATATCCGGTTTATCGGACTCTCAGAAGTCGACATCCCATTCCCAGTAAAATTCTGCATACAAAACCTCAACAATACAGGTTTAGAAAACTAAAAAGTTATACGTTCTCAACAACATAAATTAGATATTTATACTGGAAAGTCTGGTACATGCTTAATTCATATACAATAATGAAAACTACATACAAAACACGAACAAATAAATGGAAATGTGATACTTATTAAGACTATTTGTTGTTGGTGAATTGCGCTGCATGCCAAAATTTTAAATAAAGCGTCTCATTTAATTGCTTCAAGGCGACGAACACCTGTTTTGTCAATCAACTCGCTGAATGTTTACAAACATGTACGCTTTTCTTTTCCTTCCACAGAATAATAACGTACATATTCCGGATTGCATGATATGGCTTCAAAATAACATTCTAACTTGCCGTAAGCGTCGAGCAATGGGACCATAAAACGTCACACACACACACACACAAATGGAGTTCAAATGAAGAAAACATTTTGGTAATAAAACTGGTCGCTTCACAAAAGTTGGCTTATTAATACAGGTGACCGTTACGACAAGTTTATCTGTATGTATTAATCCATAACTTGATTTTGGAACATTTGTACAGTTGCCACAGTTATCATCACAATTATCGTCTGCTCATTATCGTCAACAACATCATCATCTTTAGATGATTATGGTGAAAATTAATTCAATTGTTTAATCATGTTTTACCATCTGTATATTTACATATACGTGTGAATTAATTTCATTCAAACCAGCCGCGGGCTTCAGCATACAAGGGTACTTGCAGGACTGGCTGGCTCGGTGTCAGGATAATGTGACTGGGTGTGGTATCATGCCACATGTCTACAGTGTGATACTGTAATGTGGCAGCACTCTGTCTGTCTCAAGTAGCGTAATCTCTAAATGACTGAAATGCTGTCGTTGGGACGTTAAATCCAACAAACAATCCGCAAATTCCAGCAATCATACATTGCGCTACGTAAAACACTTATGGACGATATCCATAATTCTTGTTTCCTATAAAAGTACATTTCTTGACATATATTGTCAATATTGTGGAATTCGAGACTGGTCATAGACGCAAATTAACCCTATCCCTCATATAGACTCATTTTGACGCCCTCAGTAGGTATCACATAAAGCCTGATCTGCAGAAAACCACAGTTAAACCTTACCAAATTTAATTACAAAATCCTCATTTCCAGACCACTGAGGAGCAGCGAACAGCATAAAACCTGACCAGCCTGCGAGTTACTCGCAGGCTGATCTGGTTTTATGCTGTTCGCAAAGGTCTTTTCATGGTGTCCTCTATGAGGGAAAGGGTTAATAGAGTACGATGGAATAATTTTGCCCACATGGATTTGAATTAGTATAAACCTTAGTCTGTTGATGTAATAGAGAAAAGGAAAATTGAAACACTAGTTTGATCCAGTTAATGAAACAAATTTCTAACCAAAATTCTTCAGGAAATCGTGTTTTATTAAACATGTTGATTTTCAAGACAGGAATAATTCAATAAACAGTTTAAATTACTTTTTACACTATTACGCCAAAATTCGCCTTTGTCAAGGAAAAAAGGCATTACGTTTGTTATCCGTTTATGTTTTCACTCATGAATTTCAAAAATCATGTTTTTTTAATGATCTGATTATCTTGGCAACTGCTGGGACAGAGAACTTCCAGTAAATAGCTTAAAGTGAGTTGTTATGATGACAAATAATATTTCTGAAAAGAACCAGTACTAACAAAAGGATAATTGAATTATATTTGTTTACTGACCAACGAGAACTAAGCCATAATTCACTAAAGATAAAACATGATACATTATTTTTACAGTATGTGATAGATTTAAAAGTTAAGAAGTTTGTTGTTTTTCATGTTCAAGTGTGTTCAAATAAACATGTGTTCACAATTATTTTGTAGTTCAATTTCGTGATTAAAAATGCTCAAATAACAGTAGGGCAGTCATCTCGCTGTCGTATGGTATTCAGCTACAGGGGGTGTATGAACCCAAATATTAAAGCTAAAAACCAGGAAACTATTAACATTCTAAAGCATTTGAAAAGTATCTGAATCGGTTTGATTTTCTCAACGATGCAATTCGACAAAACTGACCTTAGTGCCTCCACTTTCCAATTTTCTGTTACCATACTTGCAGCATGACTTTGAATAACTTTTTTATTGTCGTTCAGAACTGCCATGGCATCGAAAAAGGGTTTGCATTATTTTAATTTGAATCCTGGCAGTGCGCGATTCGCCTTTTGAGAAGTGCAATACTTAGATATTTGGGGCTGCAAATTGAGATGATCTTCAAATATACCAAGGATTAAAAATGGGCGCTACAGCAAAAACAGATATTGGTCGAATCAACGGCGGTGTTAAAATAAGTTATATCCATTGAATGTTCTAATTATAAACAGAATAGGATGTATTTAATATTCAAACTAATGTCATATAGTATTTTTTCACACAAGTACTAATATTAAATAACGCTCACATTTGGGAACACATTTAACAGTAACATTTTTCATATTGACCATGTTCATGAACAGTTGAGTAGAAGTATAAACAGCCTGCTGATGTTACAGCAGTCGGACTTTATGCCTTTAAGATGTGTATAACAAGAATGCTTATGTATGAATAGTTTTCCAACCTTTCAAAGCAAGGGCGCCGTGGTTTGGGTAACATACAAGACTGTAGTTTCGAAGGTTGTGGGTTCTAACCCCGTTGAAGCATGTTATTTTTATTACCTTCCTAGGCAAAAGGGACCTGTCCAACCAAAAGGATGAGTATAAGTTGTATGAACTTGTTCCCCACGTAACATGAATAAGTTTAAAACAAAGTAAACTAGATCTTTGTTTTTGTAGAAAATGATGTCTCCCCCACCCCGATCCCCTCACACACACACACACACACACTGAAGCACACAGTGACGTATGCTTTATTTGCTTTTAAAAAATAGATCTACCCTGATTTCAGTTTTCAAAACATTAGCTTACTTTTGCAAACAGTGACTTCAAATAGGAATTTCTTATTATTATCCACATGTAAAAGAATGATAAAGATTTCAAGCAACAGATAAGCCCTGTGTGGCAAGGGTACAAAATGTTTGCAGTAATTGAGTACATTCATGCCAAAATACCTGTTTTATTTCATGTTGTTTGATATTTATTGGATTTTACGGTAATTACGTCATCAGTATTCATGGAGTAATAGTTAAAGGGCTGATTATATTGACCAAGCTCCGACCAGAGTTATGGATCTTTTGTGTGACACTTCCTTTCATCAATTTCATTCCATAATTAAAATTTTGCTTCAATGGCATAGATAGAACAGGAGTTATCTTGCGGTCACAAATAGTGAAAAGGGGTAAATAACTCCAAAAATACTTAGGCCAGAGTTATGAACCTTGTTCATGAGACTTTCTCTCATTAATTTCTTTCCATAAATGAACAAATGGCATAAATCTAAAAATAGGATGTTCAGAGTTACGGTTCTTGTGTATTATACTTTTCCTCCATGTGATCTATCCACCTTTGAAGTTTCAAGGTTATACGTCTCATAGTGCGTGAGAAATTCTCTTGAAAAAAGTAAGTTGAAAAAAGT